>CM070549.1:66623411-67150911 GCA_036346405.1 Phyllostachys edulis
ATTTTCTTTTTATGTTTATGTGACAAATCTATATATTTTCGCCTTCGATTTTTGGTGAGTCCAAATTATAACGCTATAGATTTAACGTTAACCATAAGATCTCATGTAGAAATCTAGCCATATTAATTTCTCACGTGTTCAGATGTCATTATTTAGTAAGTACCCGCATCCTACATGGTTATTTGGTGAAGCTATATGCGTTCAAAACGAAAACGCCATGTACATTTGGATATTGGAATGTCGGAGTCCAACTCTAATTAGTAAATGCAACGTAGGTCAATCAACATGCCTACACGTGGGCTAAATAAATAAATCCAAGCCGCAGATTGTTCCACATGTTAATTTGGATGGTTAGGATTTTTCCCTTTTTCTCTAATTAATGTGGGAATTTCTAGCATTTTTCTTTTTCTCCGATTAATGTGGGAATTCTACCTTTTTACCTCCGAAAGTTAGACATGGTGCAGTGTACAGACCATGAGAGAGTTCTCTTTGCTTCTCACCAGCTCAGTGGACCAGCTTCTGAGTGGTGGGACAACTTTAATCAATCTCATGCTGATGCTCAGGTAGTTATGCTTGGCCCAAGGCCACCTTGTAAACAACTCTGCTGATATTTTGCTATAATAAATATGCGTTCTGGATGTCACCACCTTTGTATTATTGCTGTGAAGAGCTAGCCATGATCCTTGGGACTAGCTCAGTATGCACAGGGAACCTTGGAGCAAGCCCAGTCCTCCATGTCCACTCATGGAATGAACGTGTGTGGCTATGGGGTGGTCTCAGTCCTCCACGACTTCCTCTGGAGGGTCGCGGGTGGTCTTGGGATGCCCTCAGACCTCCACGTTTTTCCTTGGCCTAGTGGTGGAACGTCTTCGGGGTGCTCCGTGGCTCCAATACCCTCTCAGGTTTTGTTCTCCTGGACTTCCAGGAGGTCCTGATGGACCTCCTGGGAGGACTTGGTGGACAAACCAAGAGAATACCAAGTCTATAATACTTACTAATGAGTAGGGAATACAAGTGGAATTTAAGCCCAGGACTTCCCTTAGAGCAAGATCTCTTCTGACTAGTGTGAAGGCAGTAGTGAAGCCGAAAGATCTCCCAGTGGTTAGAGAATACTTCGATGTGTTCCCTGAGGAGCTACCTGGTATGCCACCAGATAGGGACGTATCATTTCTAATTGACTTAGTCCCTGGGACTGCACCCATATCAAAAAGACCTTACAGGATGCCTGTAAATGAATTGGTAGAGTTAAAGAAGCAGATCCAAGAACTGAAGGACAAAGGATTTATTAGACCAAGCTCTTCACCATAGGGAGCACCTGTGCTATTTGTCAAAAAGAAAGACAACAGCCTGAGGATGTGTGTAGATTATAGATCACTCAATAAGGTCACCATTAAGAACAAATATCCATTGCCAAGGATAGACGACCTCTTTGACCAACTAAAGGGGGCAAGTGTGTTCTCTAAAATAGACATAAGGTCTGGTTATCATCAACTAAAAATTAGACCAGAGGACATCCCCAAAATCGCTTTTACCACAAGGTATGGACTATATGAGTTCACTGTGATGTCTTTTGGACTGACAAATGCCCCGGCCTATTTCATGAGCATGATGAACAAAGTATTCATGGATTTCCTCGACAATTTTGTGGTGGTGTTTATTGATGATATCCTCATCTACTCTAAAAATGAAAAAGAACATGAAGACCATCTTAAAATTGTGTTGGGAAGACTTAGGGAGCAGCAGCTCTATGCTAAGTTTAGTAAATGTGATTTTTGGCTAAGTCAAGTAGCCTTCCTTGGTCATATTATTTCGGCCAGGGGAGTAGCTGTAGACCCTTCAAAGGTGGAAGTCAGACTAGAATGGAGATCACCCAAGGCAGGTGGTCAAGTAAGAAGCTTTCTTGGTCTAGCCGGCTATTACAAGAGATTTATTGAAGGATTCTCTAAGATTGCTAGACCTCTTACTCAACTTTTGAAAAAGGAAAGGAGATTTGAATGGACTGGAAACTGCGAACAAAGTTTTCAGAGACTAAAGGAAAAGCTTGTCACTGACTCTGTCTTGATCTGCGGGACATCCATAAAGATTTTAAAGTGTTTTGTGATGCTTCCCATCAAGGTATTGGCTGTGTACTAATGCAAGAAGGAAAAGTAGTAGCATATGCATCTAGACAGTTGAGACCTCATGAAGAGAACTACCCAACACATGATCTAGAATTGGCGGCCATTGTGCATGCTTTGAAAATGTGGCGACACTACCTTATTGGTAACCGCTGTGAGATATACACGGACCACAAAAGTTTGAAATATATCTTTACACAACCAGAACTTAATTTGAGACAAAGGAGATGGTTAGAATTGATTAAAGATTATGACCTTGGAATTCATTACCACCCGGGCCAATGTGGTGGCCGATGCTTTAAGCCATAAGGGTTATTGTAATACTCTGTTAGTTCAAGAACAACAACCAATACTGTACAAAGAGCTGAAGCAACTCAATCTAGAGATCGTTGAGCAAGGTTGCATGAACACATTGGAGGTACATCCGACTGTTCTGGATCAGATTAAGGGACAACGGGAAAAGGATGAAGATATCCAAGAAATCAAGAAAAATATGAGAAGGGGAAAAGCCCCAGGTTTCTCTGAGGACGAGCAAGGAGTGGTGTGGTTTGGTAGCCGAATCTGTGTACCAAATGACCAAGAGACCAAGCAGCTCATTTTGATGGAAGCCCACGGATCACCATACTCTATCCATCCGGGCAGCACCAAAATGTACCAAGACCTTAAAGAGAGATATTGGTGGACTAGTATGAAGCAAGATGTTGCTAAATACGTAGCCCACTGTGATGTGTGTCAGAGAGTTAAAGCTCTACACCAAAAACCAGCCGGTCTGTTACAACCATTGCCAATTCCCGAATGGAAATAGGAGCAAGTGGGCATGGACTTCATTACTGGACTGCCTAGGACCCAATCCGGGTATGACTCTATATGGGTGGTGGTTGATCGTTTAACCAAGGTAGCACACTTCATACCAGTTAAGACCACATATACTAGTAATGCCTTGGCAGACCTGTACATGGCAAGAATTGTTTGTTTACATGGAGTGCCCAAAAGAATAGTATCAGACAGAGGGTCTCAATTCACTTCAAGGTTTTGGCAAAGTTTGCATGACGCTTTAGGTACTAAACTCAATTTTAGCACAGCCTATCACCCTCAAACAGATGGGCAAACAGAGAGAGTGAACCAAATCCTGGAAGACATGCTCAGGGCATGTGCCCTGGATTTTGGGAAAAGCTGGGACAAAAATTTGCCCTATGCCGAATTCTCTTACAATAATAGCTATCAAGCTAGCTTACAGATGTCCCCATTTGAGGCTTTGTATGGTAGACCCTGTAGGACACCCCTTCTTTGGGATGAAGTTGGGGAGCATCAGCTTTATGGGTCGGACCTGATCAAAGATGCAGAGAGCAAGGTGAGATTGATAAAGGAGCGATTGAGAGTGGCTCAGTCCCGACAAAAGAGCTACGCTGACACCCGGCGAGAGATCATCTTTTGAAGTTGGAGACTTTGTCTACCTCGAGTAACACCACTCAGGGAGTTAGGAGATTTCGGATTAGAGGAAAGCTAGCACCAAGATTTGTAGGACCATACAAGATCTTAGCAAGGCAAGGTGAAGTGGCTTATCAACTGGAGCTTCCAGAGTCCTTGTCGGCAGTGCACAACATCTTTCATGTATCACAATTAAGGAAGTGCCTTCGGTTTCCTGAAGACCACACATTAGTAGAAGACATAGACTTACAGGAAGACCTCACATATGTGGAGCAACCAATTAAAATCCTGGATGTGGCAGAGCGAGTTACCAGGAGCAAAATTATCAGGTCATACAAGGTACAGTGGAGTCATCATCCAGAAAGTGAAGCTACATGGGAAAAAGAAGAAGACCTCAAGACTAACTACCCCTACCTCTTCGCTGATTCTGTTTGAATCTCGGGGTCGAGATTCTTTTAAGGGGGGTAGGTTTGTAACATCTTGATTTTCTAAATCCTTCTTATGTGTGTAAAATAAATTAAAACTATTTTGTTTTGATGAGAATTCAAAGTTTGGTTCAGTTGGAGAGGTTTGAGTTGTTGATACTTCCTTTCTGGTATGCTCGGCAGGTCCTCCTTTAGCCTATCTCTTTTGGGTTATGTAAGGTTTAGACCCTCTTTGTGGCCTAGACCTCCCCAGAAGTGGTTCTTGAGGTTAGACCTCCCTTGGGGCTCAGACCTTTTCTCACTTGGGCATATCTTTATGTCCGGACCTTTCCCTTTTAGATTGATCACCTTGGATCTCTTTGTTGGTTTGAATCTCTTTGATTCAGACCTCCTTCCTGTCTAGACGTCTTCTAAGTCTAGACCCCCTTGTTGCCTGGGCACTCTCTTATGCCCAGACCTTTTTTCAGTTGGGACATCCTTGTATTTCATTGGAGCTCTCGCGTGCCTTCGAACCTCCTGAGTTCATTTGAACCTCCTCGACATTTCCTCTTGGCCGAAAGGACCTCCTTTGGATTCATCCTAACCACCAAGACTTTTGACCTCACCCTAGCGGTTGGAAATCTCCTTTGAGTTACCTTGACCCTTGCGACTTCTTTTGGAACCACCTTTTGTGGATCTCCTCCGTGGGATCCCTCTTTCTTGGAACCCCTCCGCCTGGACCTCTCCTTTGTTTAGATCTAATGGTTCGGACCTCTCCTTATTTCGAATCCAAAGGTCCAGACCTCCCTGTGCATTATTTCCCTCTGGGAACCTCACCTTCACCTTTGATCTTGGTTGTTGGACCTCCCTCTTGGAGATCCAACCGCCCGGACCTCAACCTGCTCTTGATCCCAACCATGGGACCTCCTTGTAGTCCTCTAGACCTCCTGTCCAAGATTTCTCTGTGGCCTTTTAGACCTAACTCTGGACCTTCTCGCCAGATCTCCCTTGAAAAGATCCTGACCGTCAGGACCTCCCCATGTCCAGACCTCCTCTGCATGTCTGGACCTCCCCAACCTTTAGACCTCCTTGTCCTTTGGGCCTAGGACCTCCTAAGCCCCTCGGACCTCCTCAAGGACCTCTCTTGCGGGGCAAGACCTCCCTCCTTGACCCGTCTGTTTCTAAGTTGGCTGGCCCCACTTGCCAGCCTTGGTCATTCTCATTTCCTCCGCCACGTTAATATCTTGGGCATTTAATGCGTGTCATGTCACATTAAATGCATCCATATACGTGGCGTTTACTCAATTTAGTCACTTAGCGTACTCGACATCCTTCGTTGTTCCTTTCCATAGCAATATCGTTGTCCTTTCCTTGTACCTTTTACCAAGGTGGTAGTGACACCTTACTGTCACTCACCTATCTTTGACCCATTTTGTACTTATCCTTGATCGTAAGCTCCTAGTTTTCTTCACCCACTTTGGCTATGATTAGTCCAGAAAACCCTACTACATTACCATTCTTCACGCTCATCATCTTAGCTCTCGCTCAGTGACTTCCAGGGAAAACCTTGTTGCCCCACGACCTCCCCTTCATCCATTGTCTCCTTCTTGTCCTTGGTAAGTCCCTTGGTGATCTGCTCTACTCTTATTCTTGCCACCACATTAAGCTGGCTGTGTCCTTCTCAGGACCTCCTCTTGTGGGTACCTTCTGGATTTCTATGGCTTTTATATGAGGAGCTCCTCCCTGGTCTTTGCGCAAGGAACACTCCCTCTGTCCCTTTCTAGCCAAGCGTAAGGATCATATCTCAGGACCTTCCTGTTTTGTGGCTAAATCACTCTTTTGGGGTCTTTTGTTAAAGACCAATTCCTCCTGGTAAGCTTGGACCTCTTCCAAAAGAACCTATTCTAAAATATAGATCTCTCCTGTTGGTCGAGTTTTGGGTTCCCTCTGGGGTTCGCTTGATTTTCTTGTTGATCTCAGTTGGTTTTTTAGTTGAGCTTTGATTGAACTTGCCCTTTTTCACGTGTAGATTGCGAAGACTTCAAGGAGTCTGAGTGTGCTAAAGAGGAAGATTCTCAGGATAGTGAGCAAGGCAAGTTGCACTCTTGATCATATTGCACCTAATAATTCAATTTATTTATGTTCAATTTCAAAGTACAATACATGCTTATTTCTACCAAGTTATTTCAATACCTGTCTTTAAACACATAGTTATACCTATTCCCTTCATATGACCAACTTTGACATTGAACCAAAATTGTTGTCACCTTAGACAAAATCTGGTTGATACAATAGTGTGAACCAGGAGCCATTTGAAAAACATATGCTTAGTCATGCTTAGACCAAAAGTATTGATTTGGGGAAAATATTTACCATCATGACCAATTACTATTTTAAATGTTTTCACCATGACATTAGGTTGTCATGGGAGGATGAAAATGTTGCCGGGAAAGCAAAGAAAAGGAAAATGGAATTGGACTGGGGCGGACTGGTTGCTTGGATGGTGCATGTGTATGCACGGGACCATGCCATTTCTATGGCCGGTGCCCAGGGTTTGTGAAAGCCGCCCTAGTCATTTGAGGACCTGTCTTTGAGTGACCAATGCCATGCCTATAATAGGCTATGCCACAATCATGCAACCACATATCTCCAGAATGGGGCGTGGGACCTGGCTGAATAATTTGCAAAGTTCTACCACAAGTTGTTCCATTGGAGGTGTGGGAGGTCTTTTATGGCCAATGGTCTTTTATAACCAACTGTTCCCACTGGTGCAAGAGGGGGCTTTCCGCCGAGTTTCTATCCATAGGAAAGTGAAACCTTAGCTAGGAGGAGCTATGGTGGAACAATGCACTGTAAAGGCCTTGTCATGAGCTCTAGACCTCTTACCTTTGGTAGTGAGAGGTGGCATCGACGGATCTTTGGATAAACTAGAGAAATCATGTCATGTGGGTAAAGTGCACAACCTCTGCGAGTTAAATCTATTGAATAGCCGTGTCGCGGTCATGGGCGTCTTGGCAAAGGCTACTCGAGTTAGATGTTGGTTTTGGGGTTTTTCAGAAATGTTTATCAAATCGTTTTGGGATTTCTATCCCATGGGTTTTGGACAGGGAGCCTTGTGTCAGGAGGGTATCCTTCACCAACTTGTTGATGAATGTTATCCAACTGAAAATCAAGTTTAGAAAATGAATTTTATCTATTGAATACCTGCTTTGGAACTTAGTATTTGTATTTGAAAGAAACTTGGATTTGTGCAAATTAACCATATTATGCCATCTATTCATTATCTATATATGCATGTCATCTTGCTAATCCACGGGTGTAACTTGCGAGCACGGTTGTTGTGCTCACTCTTGCTCATTACAATTTTTGCGAGAGAGGACCTTGGCAGTGATGAGGATCAAAGCGATTAGGTTGTGCCTTCCAGTTTAGTTGCTGTGGCGTCTTGGATGGACCTTTTGTACTCTTGTGCTTGGTAGTTATGCTTGGCCCAAGGCCACCTTGTAAACAACTCTGTTGATATTTTGCTATAATAAATATGCGTTCTGGATGTCACCACCTTTGTATTATTGCTGTGAAGAACTAGCCATGATCCTTGGGACTAGCTCGGTATGCACAGGAACCTTGAGCAAGCCAGTCCTCCACGTCCGATCATGGAATGAGCGTGTGTGGCTCAGGGTGGTCTCGATCCCCACGACCTCCTCTGGAGGATCGCGGGTGGTCTTGGGATGTCCTCAGACCTCCACGTTTTTCCCTGGCCTGGCGGTGGAATGTCTTCGGGGTGCTCCCTAGCTCCAAGACCCTCTCGGGTTTTGTTCTCCTGGACTTCCAAGAGGTCCTGATGGACCTCCTGGGAGGACTTGGTGGACAAACCAAGAGATCCTTTCCAGGACCTCCTGGGAGGTCCTAACGGACTTCCCTAGAGACCCAGGAGGACCTCTTGGGAGCCCTAGAGTTGGGTCGTTACACTGGGCCTCGGGCAGGGTGGGCTCTCTAGCCCGAGGCCCAGAAAAAACAGCAGTATAATTTTTTTAAAATATAGGCCAAAATGAATGATGCTGCCATTCAGCCCGAGGTGCTCGGCCATCGAGCCGGCCCAGCCCGCGCTCCTTCCCCCGGTTCCCCCATATCCAGCCCACGCGCTCCGTCCCTCGGTCCCCCACATCCAGCCACATCTAGAGCTCAGAGCCTCAGACCTAATCTAATCCCCTTCCCCTACTCGGCGACGGCGACTCCATCGGTGGCTCCGGGGCAGGCTCAGCGCCCTCGGCCATCGCGATCTCGCTTTGCCCGGCCGCCACGCCACCACCCTCCGGCTCCTCCGCCCTCCCTCACGCTCGGCCAGCCTGCCGCGCCCTCCATGGTCATGCTCTTCTCATTGCCGACGACAGCAGCGACGCCGCCCTCCGCTCCTCCGCGCCTTCCCTCATGCCGGCGCCATGCCCGCGCGCCCTCAGGTGGCTCCGTGGCTCCATCGATCCGTCCCCGCCGGCCTTGGCCCGTGCCGTGCCATCCTCGACGTAGCGCCTTGGGCGGCTGGCCGGCTGCGGCTCTTCTCGGCCGCCGACATGCGACATAGCGCCTCCAGGCTCCACCGCTCCAGCATCTTCCTGTCGGACCCTGCCGTAGGAGGTTCAGTCTTCTTTTCTTCAACGAGAAAGTCGGACCCTATCATAGGAGGTTCAGTCTTCTTTTCTTCAACGTTTTTCTCACCAAACTTGATATGTTCTATTTGAAACTTTTTTGTTTGATGCCTGATTGCCAGAAAGCCGCTTGTCTTCCAAAATAAGGAGCCACCTTCTGTAGCTTTTCAAGCAATTAATGATGCTCCTCTATCACCAGCTATTGGCATTTGCGCGTTCCATACAAGTACAACAAACCATGGGTCCTCACTTTACCTAAGAAAGTGTCTTGTCTTGATAATTTTGAGACCTGAGACCATAGTTTTGATTACCGGTCAATAATCAACCGAAAATCGGGATTATCGGTTATATCAGACCCCTAGTAAAAGTTCAAACCAGCCAAAATCGATAGAAAAAAAATCGGATTTGCTTGAATTTGATCTTTATTTTTAATCTAAAATCCTAAAACTCAAATTTTGATTTGAAAATTTACTTAAATTTTACGATTTTAAACCAAAAGCGGTTACCCAAAACCCTCCACGAGACCAACAAATTCTTTGCTACACAATGTCTGGCAGGTCTCTAGCCGGGCTCGATTGAATCTGCGTCTTCTTGTTAGCTGTGAAAACAAAATTTGGTGTGGTATATATGGAGCTCATCTTCTGAGGAGAAAGATCCAATGTGCCATCCAAACCTACCGAAATTTGAGCCACTTTGAAGCAAACCTGCAGGGATTTGTATCTCTAAGATGCTATATTATTTATGTTTTGTCATGTTTTTCTTATTATATTTTATGTTAAAGTATTTTTGATAAAGTTTTATGTCAATAAAGTATTTGTGGCTTATTTTTTGTTATGTCTTGTTGTGGGTAGAAATTAGCGTTAGTTTTAAGATGTTAGCCTCTTAAAATTTAGTACGAGGCGTGAACTAATCCTAGATCCGCCACTGCTAGCGCTGCCCGTTTATTCGCTTGCCCGCGCGTGCGTATGGATGGGTCTGCCCGATTGCATGCGATTGGTTGATGTGCTCACGTGAGGACCAGCTGCTTGATCGCTGCCGTGTGGACGCTGGAAGAGGGAGCAGCCGTTTGACCCTTGCTTCGCTTTGTCGCGTCGCATGTTGGTACAGGCCTTGCCGCCAATAAGGATTTGGTCTTGCGCATGGATGTTCTGCTGCCGGACCTGTTTTCTTTGGTGCTACTAATCAATGCATGCACCTGGCTTGCATGCAGCCGAGCCATATACCTATATATGGCGTGCATGTGCACTTTGCCTCCTTCTTGGGTTTGGTGTTAGTTTTTTTGATGCTTGCATTGTTTCCATGAGTATTGCCGAGATAGAGAAAAAGAGAGAGAGATGCAGCATGCATGCTGCTACTTTGCATGTATCCTGGGATTCTCTGTGACAATGCTGATCAAGGACAAGGAAGCAAGAAGAAAGAAGGAAGGAGAAAGAAAGAGAGGAGAATTTTGTGGGAAAAATCAGTGTTCCTCGTCGTGGTCTTCGGGTAACGATTAAGTTTTCTTCTCTGGTTGCTTTTTTAATTAGGGATTAAAGAATCGAGATTAAAGAGCGAGTACTAGTAACTTCTATTCAAGGGATCGAATAATAGATCGGTTTAACCTGTTGTATTGTTGTACAGTAATTTCGGGTACTGTAAGGGTGTAATTTGAGAATGTTATCTACTAGATAATTATAGATAATTTCGGTAGATTTCGGTAGAATATTTAATCATGTCGATCGGACGATTAAATTCCGAGTTACGAATTTTGTAAGCCTGCTGTCTAGCGAGTTGTCATCTTTTAGCACCATCTTGGTAGACTGTAAATTAAAATTAGTAAATGGGCTAATTTGGGTTATTTTGATCGATTTGGTGTAACCATGCCAGGTCGATTAGTGTGATGGTTTAGTGCTATGATGATGTGATTTTGATGATGTTTTTGAGTGTGTGTTATTACTTGCTTATTCAGGGATTGTGGCCTTATGCGCTGTGCCACAATTTCATCGTCCGGCTTCGAAGGGCTAAGAGGCAAGTATATGGTAGAGTGGTGAACAACGGGTTGTTCGCCATTATCATTGATATTACTTATCATACTATTTATTATGCTTTCGTTAAGCTTATTCTTATGCATGATTGATGATATTGAGTGAATGATATTATGATATTGAGATAATGAGAATGAGATATTGAGTAAATGAGACGAGCTGTGTAAATGATTAATTATGATGTTGCATCATTTACATTCATCATGATAAGAGTGCACGAGCCAGGTCGGTGAGAAAGTCATGTAACTAATCCGGTGAGGTCGGTGAGAAAGATACATGACTAGTCCGGAGTGCTCTAGATAAATCCTACTTCGGTGGGGACTTCACGGGAGTGAAGGATAGAGTGTGTCATCGACGGGTGAACACTCCGCTATACCGGTATCAGCTGGTGAGATACATATGAGGATGGGCATGATGGTGCATTCGCATATATGAATAAATTGTTAAGATGTGCAATTTTACCTATATGGAATATGGCTTGATTGTTTGAATATGAGAATGTCATTAAGTAGATAGATGATGATGACAACCTTGATTATAGTTGATAAACTGTTGTTTATGGCTTTATTATGTATTTGCTGAGTCTTGGACTCATTCTTTCTCTATTGTTGTTTTTTTAGGTGATCGTTGATGACGTTTCACTCGGGAAGGGCTAGCGCACTTGGAAACACAACCTACACTCAAATATTCGATTCATTGGACATGAGAAAAACTTTCATTATAACCTGATGAATTATATTTAGGACATGATGGTGTTGAGTAACCTTAGATGATAGGTTAGAGCTGAATATTCAATCAATAGACTTTATTCGATTGGTTTTGTGTTGTTCATGAATTAATATCTTGCTATGCTTCCTAGAGATCAATTTTCTATGATTGTTATATCATTATACTTGTTTACATGTGACCCGTGGATGGGTTTTATCATTGAGATGCTCGCTGTAATTTATTATAAAATGATCGGCCCGCTCCCTCGCGCAGCCCAACCCGCCATTCAGCTGTGGCCGTCCGATTGAAATCGTGCGGTTGGATCAACACGGCAACTCACGCGCACGCCTCTACATCCCGCTGTCAGGTGGGGCCACCGAGGTCGTTGTCTTCCTCGGTTCTTCCTCGCGCGATGCAGCGCCCGCGTCCGCCATGTTTTTGCGCCGAGCTAGCCCGACAAAATCGCAAACAGCCCCGATTCTTTGCGCGGACGACGCCTTCTAGAAGCCTTATCTCTCCTGCACCGCCTCGGTTCAAATTCGAATTTCGAATCTGTCTCTATCCCCTATTCCTTTGCGAGTGCGTTTCTGGTTGATTCGGTCTCCGCCGCCATTACGCCACCCTGGCCATCCCCGACACCTATAAATAGCCCCCGAGCATCGCCCTACCACCCTTTCCAAAACCCCTCAACCAATTTCCCCTCACGAGCCCTTACGCTGCCGCATTTTCCCATCTAGGGTTTTCGGCCGAGCTTCGTCTTCATTGAATTGTGCCGCCGTCTCCACCGTCGCGCCGTCGTCGAGCACACCGTTGAGTCCGCCGTCACGAGAGCCACCCCTTGGACCTCTTCGCGTCATCGGAGCAGCGTCGGAGCCATTGTCCGATAAAACCCGAGACTACCCCGCCGCCTCAAGCTCGCCGCCGGCCGCCACTGACGTCCTCGACCACTCGGAATTGCATCAACAGGTGCACAATAACCCGGGCTACATGCCTGTACCACCCATTTCCGGGGAGGAGTCGCCGTTCGCCGGCGACCATCTGGTCCAGAGCCGCCGTTGCCGTCGGGTCCGACGTGTAGTCCACGTTAGCTGTCACCTCCCTTCCTTTACCTGCGTGTAAGCCAATTGGCGCCTGCGTGTGCGCCACGTGTGTGCCTGCGTGGCAGGTCCAGCCAACCACAGTCCCGAGGCTCGGTGAACTGAGTTCACCGTGAGCCAAGTCACTAACATGTGAGCCCCACACGTCAGGTTTTTATTTATTTCCTTTAACTCCCGGAGGTTCCCCGCTGACGTCATCCTTGCGCATTAATTTAGATTTTTTTCCTTTGAAGAATAATTCGGTTAATTCCAAATATCCAGATTTAGGTATTTCTTTTAGATTCAAACTTCCAAAGCCCATATCTTTTGCTTCTGAACTCCAAATCAGTCCATTCAAATTTCTAAATTCCTATAAATTCAAGATCTATTTATTGGAGATTTTTATTTAATTTTTGGAGTTTGTTTTGCTTCTGTTATTTATTTAGTTTGTTTGTTTGCTTCGTTTGCGAGTAGACTTCGACACTTCTGGAAGATTTGAAGAAGAAGGAGCACTTCAAGACCAAGATCAATTTCTAGACCTTTTCCAAGGGAAGCTATACCTTTGACCATCTTGACTCCCAGTTTGCCAAACGTTATTTTCCTTTAAATTATTGCATTTAATTCAAATAATTATTTAACTGCTTTTGGGTATAGTTAATGATCCAAATTGTTATACCTTCCTTGTATAATTGATATGTCTTAATCCTTTGTCACCCTAGTTGGTATGTTAGTTGGTAATATTGTAGCACCAACGTGGGTTAGTTAGATGCGATTAGATTGCTTAGCCATGCCACGAATCATCTGTTTATGTAAAGCTGCAATTATCAACTTGACTAAGTGACTATGGAACTTGTGATAATCTGTGTGTACTATGTGCTATTATGGCATATGTTGCACTTAACCAACTGGGTGGTAAAAGGTTTAGACTAAGGCAAGTGGTGGGAACTGTGTGACATGGTGGCTATGTGACATGGGAATATGAATCTGTGTGTCAAAATAATCTGTGTGCCTTAGTTAGAATTTGGATGTCTTACCTTGGTCAAGTAAGGACTGAACTTTGTGCGCCATTGAACTGAGCCCTTCTGTACGACCACATGCCTATTATGGGACAGGCCTGGCTTAGTAAGATACGAATTGTTGACATTGATTGCTCAGACAGTAGGTTAGGCCTTGTGAAAAAAGGGTGGAGGTGTGTGCTACCATGTAGTCGCATCGCGGGACGGTTCGCCGCTTCCCTGTCCAACGCTGTATGTCGTAACATCCGCTGTGTATAGTTTGGTATGACGTAAGCACATCGGGGGTGTCAATGTTAAGATGAAGTTTCTAAAACGCTTTGTTATGATTAGTGCTTGCAACACTAGTTGTATCTTGCGGGTAAAGTGTACAACCTCTGCAGAGTGTTAATCAATCTATTCGAATAGCCACGTCCGCGGTCATGGACATGCTCGGGGATTTCACACAAGGGGTAGATCTTTATAAAATGTGTGGGAAGGGAGCTGTGTGATCTAAATCATATGGCTATTTGAATAATCTGTTTAGGCTGTGTGTCTTTGTGAAATCAAACTGTTAAATTATTATTGTCTATTCATTTTAAATTATGCTTTCAATCTATTATTTGTATTCAATTGCAAATGTTGCATTTCTGCAAAAGAACCACAGATTGCCATTCCTTTGTAAGCCTGCATGTATAATTGCATTTCTGTGGTATGGCTTGCGAGTACGGTTGTGTACTCATGCTTGTTGTAAAACATGCAACAGAAGAGGAGGAGTCTTCGCCAGCATTCGAGGAGGAGTTCATCGAAGGTGCTTGATCGTAGGGTCTTGATCCCAGTCAGTTGCCTGTGGTGAATTGATGGGATGCCGTTGTCGTTTCTGTTTCCGCTGCTATTTATTACTCTGTTAGCCCTACGTGGCTTAATAAATGTAAACTCGACTGTAAGGTCAAAACCCTTATTTGTTAATCAAATTATTCATTTATGTTATTAAACGCTTGTGTGGATCGATATCCATCTTTGTTGATGCTGTGTGCACTAGCGTGATCCTGGACTAGTGCATTATACACAGATGGTCCAAAATCGTATTTTTGGGTCCCGACAGAGGCCTTCATTCTCTACGATAACGTGAGTAAAGTTAGATGTAGGAATGTACTTAGAGACATTGGCTATAAAAAATGTAGTTCCGTTTTTTATGATAATGTGAATAAAGCTTGATATAGAAGTGTACCTGGACATACCGTAAAAAAATGTTGAAGCACAATAGGTTTTTTTTTTCTGTATATGTGCATGTCCTTTGTATATAAAAAGATGGTATGTAAACTTAATAGCACTAAGCCACCGATTCGTAATTTAATAGAGTGATACTTAAAAAGCAGATGACAGTTTGCGTACATACTGATATGTGAATATCTATAAGCAATGATTAGTTAAACATATGCAGCTGCTGTAGCTTCGTTTTGTATGATAACATGAATAAAGCTAGATATAGGAGTGTACCTGGATAGATTGTTTAAAACATGTTGCAGGTTAATACCATTTTTTTTTCTGTATATGTGCATGTGCCTTGTATATAAAAAGATGCTATGTATGATTAACAGAACTATCTACTGCTTCGTATTTGAATAGAATGATACGGAAAAAAAATAGACAACAATTTGCGTAAATACTGTAACGGGAATATCTGTAAGTGATGATCAGCTAAATATATGCATTGTATATTATTAATGTCAATCTGTTGTGAACAATACAACATGATTCGATGGTGCTAACTATACGGAAAAAAAATGGTGACTATGCATACAAGTTAGATTAGGTATATGGAAATCATAGATGTCTTTGTAATGTACAATATAGAAAGTGGTAGAGGGTAGGTTTTAAGGACTTACGGCCGTATCTTTTCATAAGAACACACACAAAGAGGATCGCTATGGGATTTTTCTAGCTTTTTTCGTAAACATATTCAGCATCAAAATCTTTTGCACACTGTCCCCAAAGAGTTACGGTGATTTCATGATCTCTATGAACAATAAGACAGAATAAGATACTGCACACAACACGAAACATGTAGAAGGCAGGAAACAAAATAATTCCTAGATTATACAAAGAAATGCTAGTTTCATACGAAGCATCTTTTATGACGACCAGTCTTTTCGTAGTAGCAGAGGTTTGGTTTGGTCCTTGAGTAGAAGCAGCATTTGAAACAGCTATGATAACACCAATAACATCTGTAAGGAAAATGAGATGTATTTTTTGTGACATGATCCAACACACTCTATGGATAGCATACAGTATGCACATGTTCTGTAAAAAAAGCTTAGGCTAGTGATGGAAAACGTACCTAGAAAATTTCTGGTCTCACCAATATAGTTAGCAAGGTTCTAGAATGGTATAAGGCTATATGCATACATTGGAAAGTCGGGTGCGGTATCGAACTGTTCCTCAATCTTAGTGTAGTAACCGATCTCAATCATATAGTCACTATCAACAGCCCTATATTTTGCTTTGTTTGAAGATACCAGGAACCTACTGAAAGTGTAAATATGCTCTTCATGCAGTAGAGGCCTTTTTGCTTCCACATGTTCCTTGGGTATTTCAGCGTATATAACATTGCCCTATCACAAAAAACACAACAATTTCTCTAATGGACTGAACAGAATTGTGAAGACAGAAATTATAGGTAGAATAATATCTGCACATCAATAAGGACAAGATCTAGGTGCTGAATCTCTGCATCATCCACATTACCACGATATTCCCATAGGCGAGACACTCTAGCACAAAAGGTCCAATGCTTGCCAGTTGGATTGATCTCTGACAGTAAGTTATATGCCATCTGGATAGCTACAGAAAAAGAGTATATTTAGATGTCTGTCAAGTTTGGACAGGGAAACGACAATCAACATGTCACATTACATGGTTAGTAGATCTCTGAAAGTCAAATAAGATGCATAGTCTATTTCTTTCATTCAGCTCATTCGCAAATAGGAAGATATAGAACGCGAAGTAAAGGCAACACTTATTTTAATAGCACAGCAAGTAAAAGTATATATATAAACAGATATGAGGCTGGAGACAGCGAAACAACAATAAACATGTCACATTACATGGCCAGTAGATCTTCGAAAGTCAAATAAGATGCACACTGTGTTTCTTTCATTAAACTCTTTCGCAAATAGGAAGATATAGAACACGAAATAAAGACAACACTTGTTCTAATACCATAGTAAGTAAAGGTATATATATAAACAAATATGAGGCTAGAAAATGTGCTGGCTGTGGCAAGTAAAAAAAAGGAGATTCAATCTAAGCTTATTTAGCTACAGTATATGTAATAAATAGTATATGTATATATCATAGTGACTGTAGAATTTCTTGGTAAACAATATTGTTTGTCCTTGTTCCACATGTGCCATCCTCATTTCCAATTAGAATATTCAGGCCCTCTCTACATGTTACCCTTAACACAGCAATGTATAATTGGTCATGTGTAAAAATAGGTTTCTTCATATATATGCCTACACTTTCTAGAGTTTGGCCCTGGCTTTTGTTAATTGTCATTGCGTAGCATACTCTAACCGGGAATTGACGACGTTGTAGTCTAAAAGGCCATTTTTTTCGTACTTATGAGTGTTATGCGAGGAATATACACAGTCTGTCCCATGGCAGAACCGGTCATAATAGTGGCCTCGATAATCACGTCAGTAAGTATGGAAATTATAAGTCTTGTTCTGTTACAGAGGCCAACAGATTGATTTAGGTTTCTAAGCAGCATAATGGGGACACCTGATTTAAGCAATAGTCTATGTTGAGGGAAGTTATTTGGATTTATTGAATTTAGAAGCTCTAAAGGGTATAGAAGGTCAGCATCAGCAGCTGTGTCTGCAGATTTAGAAATTGTATCACAACTTAGGTATCCGGTTTCAACACCAGGCACTTTAGTTAGAACAAAAGAATTTATCTCGTCAACAATTTCGTTTGTAGGGGATAATATGGCCTAGCTACGTAAATATGTAGATACATAGAAATTATCTTCGAAATTGCTGTAAACGGCATTCACTATGGCAGCCACCTTGTCATCTTGGGTACAAATCAAAAATTCGTTTGGAATCTCTACCCAATAGGCTTCGGACTCGCTGTCATTACTTGTTGTAGGGAGTCTACCATCACCTAGATCTAGAACCCATTTGCTAAAATTTGGTACGACAACATCAGCACACATGGTTTGGTCTGCAGTAGATAATCTCATGTTAATAGTCGAAGGGAGTATAGTTATGTAGTTCCATAGAGGTGACTTTACAATCGCTGCATTAACTATTTGAGCTCTAGAGCCCTGTAATACCCTGAGTCCCGATTAGAGAGATTTTATTCGAGAAAAAAAAAGGTTTAGAGTAATTTCAGTTTTGGAGGGAGGGTTTAAAGAAATGGGCCTCCGGCCCAGGGTGCTTTGGCCTAATGGCCGGCCCACAGCCCAAGGCCCATGGCGCTTCCACAGCCCAAGGCCCATGGCGCCTCCACCCCTCCAAACCCTAGGCATCCTCTTTTTCTTTTTTTTCCTTGGGCTGCTTCTTCCACAACCAGCCGCCACCCTGCTGTTTTTTGGTGGAGGCGCCTCCCTGCTGCCCCAAACCGATTCCCCTTCCTCCATTGGTGCAGCCCTCCCTTCTCCATTGGTGGTAGCAGCTTCTCCCTCCTCCATTGGTGGCAGCCCTCCCTTCCTCCATTGGTGGCAGCAGCTCTTCCTTCCTCCATTGGTGGCAGCAGCTCCCTCCTCCTTGGTGCTGCTGGCCAAATCAAGGAAGAACAGCCGGGAGGCCGTCGTCCATTGGTGATTCGTGCAAGGATCAACGTCTCACACGTCTCCTAGAGTATCATCTCACATCCTTGCTGTTGTTTCAGTTCGTTCTTGGTAGAGATCGGTTGTTGATTCATCGGTAGAGCTGGGTTCAGGTTCAGATTCAGATTCAGATTGCTGTTCTCTGTTGGGCGTTGATTTTCATTTAGATCAAGGCCGAATTAGGACTTGTGATCTCTTAGAGAGTTGTAGTTTATTGTCTTAGATTTCCATAGCCACTAAGATCATCAAATTCTGATATACGGATCAAAAGTTATGGTAGTTTCAATCTTGCTGCCCAGAATTCTGACAAGTTGGAACCATCAATCTGTCCAGATTGTTGCGGGGGCGTTTTCGCGATCTTAGAGGCCGAACCAGTAGTTTTTATCTCCTAGAGATATCTAGAGGTTGTTCTTAACTTTCTGTAGCCACTGAGTTCACTTGATTCCGATGTTCGAGTCAAAAGATATGACCGTTTTAGTATCTGCTGCCCAGATTCCTGACGAGATTAAACTGTTGTGTTAATTCATAATTTATGAAATGGTAATTGGAAGAATCTGAGTTGTCCCCTAACTAGGTTATTGTAGGTAATTTGATAACCTTTCCAGATTGAGAAAGAATGATCAATTCGGAGTTATAGATTAAAAGTTATGATCATTTTAGTGCTGCTGTTTATTCTGTTAGACAGTTTTCGTGCTGAAAGTTCATCTGTTTGTTAGCATACTAAATCGGCCAAATTAAATTATCTTGTCAACTAGAGTATTGTAGATTTGTCAGTTAAGAGTCCACAGAAACTGGGTTCACCTCATTCGGAGTTCCAGATCAAGAGTTATACTGATTACCGTGCTGCTGCCCAGGGGCGGTTTACGGCAGATTGCGTTGGTTTCCATTGTAGAGCTTCTAGTTGAATATTGAATCGCCGAAGAAGCGTTGTAGAACGCTATTTAGTAATGTCGTGTTCATCGTATCCTTATTTCAGTTATTTATTTGTTAGGAGGTGAAGCTTCAGGTTTGGAAGCACCGCAATTGCCTTCTAACGTGTCGCAGCGCGGAAGGCAAGTACCTTAGTGTTCCCATAATTATGACATGTCGTATGCTTGTGGTTAGTATTGTATTTCTAAGTACCAGGTTAATACTTAAATGTTCGTATTCAATCCATGTGGTTACCTCCATGACAAAGAGCATGTTGTTTTTGTTCAGTATTCATACGTCATACCCAGCATCCACATTTCATGTTTCATCCACGGGAGTGGATCAATATATAAGACCCATCAATTCCAAATGGGCACGTAAGACCCACCATTCCAATGTGGGCGGTTTGGGACACCCGTCTGAAAGCGTTCTTCGTCGCGGGGCTTGGATCCCGTATTTTGTTAAATGCGGGCTTAGGTGAACACTTGACGGTGTGTCACCAAAGAATACCGATATATGCATGTGCGTAGTCCTTCATTTCATCCAAATCATTCATCCCATTCATTCAAGTGTTAAGCTCTGTGCTTATTTCATACTCCTTAATGATGTTCACATGATCATGGTTGTTATATGTATTATTCATTTACGGTACTTGCTGAGTCTCGGACTCACTCTTGCGTTGTTTGTTGTTTTTTTAGGTGATCCTTGATGTTGGCTCCGTGGGGGAGGGAATAGACACACACACACTACCTTTTCGCTTCACCTTAATCAAGTTCATGATTTCATTTTAGTTCGATTTAATCATTCATTATTGATGAACTGTAATAATGCCTGTTGGCTGTGGCTGATAACCCTTCTCCGTTAAGATTGGTTAAGTACTGTGCGTGAACTTAGTTCATCCTTTGATATAGTTACTTGAGATCAGATTATACTCTGTGATGATTCTGATATTTGTTGATTTCACTATTGTCTTGATATTTATGTTGTTGGAACCTCCAGTATAGCTAACTATACAGGGGAGGTTCTGCCGAAATTTAGAATTTATTTTGTCTTCCATTTTAACTTTGTTAACCTGCTAGTTTAGTAGCGTTCCAGGCCCTTGTAGGACTAGGGTGTTACAAGCCCCCTTCAATAACAGGTAAGATTTGGCGTAAATCACCCCTAAGAACAAAAACTTTACCACCAAACGAGATGCGATTAATAAATAATGTGTTCCACATCCGATAAGATATCACGGAAAGTTCTATCCAATGCTTCAAAACATTTTCTATGAGCCATGAGAGCTTCGTCCCAAATAACAACACAAGCAGTCTTAATTAATTCAGCTAACATAGTCCCTCTTTTAATATCACATACACTTGTCTCATCAACATCAATAGGTATCTTAAATCGGGAATGAGCTGTATGGCATCCAGGCAAAAGTAGAGAAGCAACACCAGAAGAGGCAGCTGTGAGAACAACTTTGCTCATAGACCTTACGTATGTTATAATAGCATTCCAAAGAAATGTCTTTCTAGTACCTCCATGACCGGAAACAAAAAAGAAGGCAGGCTGGTTATGTACAACCTGTGACACTACACAGTCGAAGGCCTTTTTTTGATCAGGATTTAGCATAGAACATAATCTGGTGGATTCACTAGCTAGCTCAGTAACATCGTATGACAACTCATCGCTTATCATTGTGTTTGTGTAGCAATGGGTAGCACGGCTATTTTGTGTGGGTAAGTTGAAGGAAGATATTCTAGCTCCATTTCTTTTTAAAAGAGCCGAAATTTCATCTAGCAGAAGATCTTTTAGATCAGCAATAGGGATAACATAATATGGATTACAAGTGGCACGCCGAGCACAGTATTGGAAGTCTTCTGCTAGATCAAACCAGAACCTATCGAACAACGAATGCTCGTCATTGATATCGCAAAAAAGCAACATTGTGACAAACAAGTGTCTAAACTGAGATGGTGAAGCCCATCTAGAAGCCTCCTCAAGAGCACAGTACCATTTGGAATCATTCCCTAACAAGCCTCGAGCACCGCAGGCTTCTTCGAACGTACTATGGACAACACCTTGGAAGGTACGTACCTCTTCATAGCTTTTAGCACCTTTGACTACCATAAGAAGCATCCTTAAGAAGTATTGCTCACCAGCAGAAGGATGTGTAAAATATAAACGACCAATTTTTTTCAGTGTGTCTTTTTTGCCAAGACCTAGTATTTGTGTCCCAGCGCCATCTAGAAGGGAATTCGCAATAAGTGAGAGTCTGAGCTTCAGTATAACGATTGTTTGCAGCAAACCATTCGGTGAGTGGTGTTCTTGCTAGGAAGGTGTTGGAAACCACGCTTGATAGGTTGGCATTAGGATTAAAGCAAAGGTTGTTCATCTTAGGCAGGTGTACACTAAGGCGCTCTACAGAAGGGAAATGCCTATGGATATCGTATTCAAGAATTCGCCAAATGGCGTCGTGTTCACATATGTATCGACATTCAAGATATTCTTGAACCTCATTAATGGCTGATGGTTGAGGATCAGACGGAGCATCCTCTCCTCGTTTTAGTCTCTGGAGGGAGATTTTCGCATAGTCTTGGCCTTTAGTGACATATTTAAAAAGGTACTTCAGAACCCTTGTTTTGTTGCACCACTCGACATTAATATGTGCAGCATATTTCTTGAGTAGGGACATATTATGTGGAACTACCCATCTATTGTTTAACCAGACATTTCCTTTTATAATATATCGATCATTATCAGGCCGCCGGTAGAGAGCAAAGCCATCTCTATCAATCATTGTCTCATTTTGGAATGATTTCGGATAAAACTCGGAGCAAGAACTATTTTTCATGCAAGGGCATCTATCATTGAGCAAGCCAGATGGACCATGCATCATGTGCTGCGAGACTAAAGCATATCCTAAAGGGTCCAAATGTGGATCGGGTATTTCGGCACTAACAAAACTATTGACCAGAGCAGATGTTGGTTCAGATGTATCTCTAGCAAGCCAAGCAATTATATGAGCATGAGGAAGGCCGTGTTTTTGGAACTCGATAGCGTGAAGTACTATCGAAGATCACAAAAAGTAAATGTATGAAAAAAGATGAATGAAATGGATTAGAAGGAAACAACATGACAAGAATCTAAAAGACATATAGAAGAGCATAGTGCATGTGTACTTACACGCATTGACAGGACCAAATGCAGATCCACCTTTAATATCAGCTAATAGCTCTTCTAGCTTCATATTGTAGACTCTATCAACAATATAAGCTCTATCAGTGACGCGTTGACCATGTTCAAATGCCAAGGTCTGTGTGATTTCAGGCCATTTTGGATTGCATGTGAAAATGATAAACAAATCAGGTGGACCATACACACGGCATATAGCAATAGCATCGTGATAGTTTTGCGCCATGTAACGCCTACCGCCCGTATAAGTCGTAGGTAGGACTATACGTTTCCCAACATCGCTACCATCTATAGAGCCGCTTGCAACAGCATCAGCCACACCTTGTAAGGTGTAGGACCGGAAAGGTGACTAGAAGGGGGGTTGAATAGGAGCACAAACAATTTTTGCAAATCCCAAAGACCAGCAACAAAAACCAGAAACTCTGCTGAATATATACCGAAGTCGGTACTACCGCCGTTATGGGCGTGGTACTACCGCTATCCATGATGCGGTATGACCGATTTTCCTGGAGCTCTTGCTAACAGTAGAAAATCAAATCTAAAATCGACACAACTTTTGATTCATCCAACCAAAACCTACCAAACTTGAAACATAACCTCTAGAGGAGATCAGGAACCTATTCTAATCATCTATTCAATAGATCCACATCAAAGTTTTGACCTTTTTTAGATTTGATGAAGATCGGTTCAAAACCAAGTCAAATACCCAAATCTGATCCTAGGCTTGCTCATGGGCTATGGATGTTCAAGATGACCTTAGATGGTCTCCCACAAGTCACAACAAGCAAGACCAATAGATGGATTCAAGAGAAAGGCAGTGGATCATCAAAAGCACCAACACAACTCAATACATGAGCACTCGATCAATCAAACCCTAAACCCTAACCTCTCCTCTTTCTTTCCTAAGCCCTAAGACAGGTTAGGATTTCTCAAAATGAAGTGCTTGAGGCTACTGTGACAACCCCCTCTCTATTTATACTAGAGGCTAGCATCTAGGGAATATTCCATTAGGGCACCCATTAAACCCTAACACACAATGGGTTAACACACGCACGCATCTCAAAGCGCCTGTAATACCCCAAGTTTAATTAAGTAAGAAGAAAAGAATTCGGGGAGGAGAATCAATTAGAAAAGTGATTTAACAGAAGATTCAGGGGGATTCTTGCGTAATTTAGAAAACTTTGGTCGTGGGCCAAAAGCCCACAACACCTTGGCCCATGGGGAAACCATCCAAGTGGAGGGAGGCCATGCTACTGTAGCACGCTCTGTAGCGCCGCCACTGTAGCAGCCCTCCCCTCCCCATTGCGCCACCCACTCCCCCCTTGGTGCTCCCTGCTGCCAGCCTTGGTGTTCCCCGCTACCAGCCATTGGAGGAAGGAGCAAGGCGAGGGAAGGAGATCAACTTCACGGGGCAAGATCTTCAACTTTCTACAATTCTACAAGGGTAACGTCGTGTGTTCTTCACTGGTTATTGTGTAGTAGATGCGTTTGATGTCGTTTGATAGATTGAATTGCGTCGGTTTAATAGATCGCGTTCTGTCCAGTAGTTTGGACGACGGTTTTCATATCTGTAGAGGCATAATCTAGGGATCCAACCTCTTAGAAATAGTTGGGCTATGTTGTTAGCTTTCCGTGGTCACCAAGAACGCCCAGATCCGATTAACGGTTAGAAAGTTATGAATTGTTTAGTGCCGCTGTCCTGTTAATCTGTCAATATCCTGATAGTCTGTAGAAATCTGAGTTCATCTATTAGTTAAAGACGAAATCAGAGGATCTTGTTATAATGAAAAAGATGGGTAATTTCCTCACCTTTCTATAAAGCTAAAAAACGTAAGAATTGGACTTTCGTAGCAAAAGTTATGATAATTTTAGTGTACTGTCCAGAGAACCCGACGTGATAATTGATGTTCTGTAGATTGGTTTGGTAGGGGCAGTAGATTGCAGAATCAGAAGGGCTCCCCAACTAAGTTTATTTAGGTAATTTAATTATATTTCCAGAAAGTATTATAACATCTTATTTGGACTCCTGAGCAGAAAGTTATGTATTTTAGAAGTTGACTGTCCGCAGTGAACACCAAGCGGTCGGTAGAAATTGGAAGATTGGAAACGCTTGGGAGTTTAGCGAGTTCAATTGTGTTCTTATTTATGCTTTTGGTCCAGTATGCTTGTCTTAGTTTGGGTTATCATTATGTTTAGGTGGGAGCGTGATCCCAGGGGCAGCGCCCTCTTCGCGTTCACCGTTCTCGCACGGTTGAGGCAAGTATTCGGGTTGTAGAATAATTATGATTGTTTGCTGAGATTGATTGTGTCTTGTTCGTAATAGCCATGCATGGATGTTAATGTGATGAATTACAATATAACTTGGTAAATGCAAGTTATGGTTAAAGCTTCATGTGTATGTTGTTAATGCTTACATGTTATTATGTACACGTTGAATTCATATGTTTGGAAGATGATGTCATTGTACATATGCATATAGTATGCATGATTGAGTCTTGGTCACGTGGTGACCAAGTATGAATAGTTGAGGTCCCGTCATGTAAATGGCGGGCTTGAAATCCCACATTCGTAGAATGTGGGCAATAATAAAGAGGTCCCCATCATGATGACGATGGGCAAAGGTCCCTATATTTGTGGAGTATAGGCTCTTGGTCCTGTGCGAGTGCATAGGCAAGGGTATACATCGACGGTTGTATACCCGCATTACCGTAAAATGCGAAAAGAGATAAAGTTTAAAAGGTGCATTGCATGGTCGCATTACATAAGCATGAAGGCTATGTTTAGTGTAATGTTTAATTTGGAATATTGATGCTATGATTGTGATTTTAGCTTTAGCCTTGTTGATACTTCTTTGAGTCTTTGGGCTCACTCTTGCTTTGATATGTTTTAGGTACAACCTGGTAAGAACGGCATGCATGGGAGGGAGTAGATGTTTGGATGCACTCACTACCACTCATCCTTAAAGCGTCGCCATTTAGATTTTATTCAATAATAAGTAGGCGCTTGTGAATCACGTATGGATGGTTTTAAGTTTGAGTTAATTGTAATAAGGAGAATAGCAAGTTTTGTCTATGTTTATTAGATTATCTTGCATGCTTGAATGAACTTGAATATTGAGTTTATTGTTAATTGCTATGATTAATTGTTGGAACCTCGGTATAGTTAATTATACAAAGGAGGTTCTGCCGAAAATTGGTAATTGGTCTTAGTTTAGTTTTGTTTAATTTAATTTTAGTAGCATTCCAGGCTCAATGTTGAGCTGGGGTGTTACAGCGCTGTCTTCATCTTCGATTGACCTAAACCGCTTCTCCAAGCACTGACCCGCGCCACAGTTTAGCCAAGAGATCACAAAGGTGGTATTAGGTGAAATTACCAAAATACCCCTTCTTGATCCTTCTCCAAGAACCGAGTCCAAACTTGGTGAAGCAATCGTCTGCTCCGCCACGTGTAGGTTGATCAACGGCTCTTATCATGTCGGCAAGTCTCTCCCGTCCGGCTCCCGTCGAAACCACCAAGGCACTTGCACCGACCCCCACGCCGCTTGATCCAGCCAGCTGCATCGAACTGCCCGTTCGATCATCCTTGTCCATCTTGTGCCATGCTTGAGTCACCTGACCTCACCCGGCATCCATGATCGTTCTGGACCTTAGCTCTCCAAGCTTAGTCCCGATCCTCCTCGCCGTTGACTGTCGTTGACCTGCAAGCCACCTACACAGCAATAGACCAAGAAATCGTCTCTAGGAACAAGTTCTTCACAACTTGACCTAGGTTAGCTCAAAACATGCAATATGCAACACATAAACAAAGACAAACATGGATATGACATATCCCAAAATCAATTCTCTGAAAGAATCAATATTCAGTGCAAATGCGGTACTACGGCCAAGTCATTCCCGGTACTACCGCATCACGGTAGTACCTCTCTCAGCATTGCGGTTATACCGCTCTCGGAGAATTCCAAAACTCCCCAAAATCAAGCTCTCTGGAATTTCCATACCGCAACTCTACGGTCATACCAAAGTGCGGTATTACCACCAAGTGAAATGCGGACATACCGCTTCTCCAAGAAATCCAAAACTCACTTACACTACTTCTGGAAATATACAACCGCCAACAAAGAATCGGTTCTCTGGATGAGCGATAATACGCCATTAACTTATGGTACTACCGCATCACAAAATTTCACAAAGGCCTCAGAACCAACCCTTCTGCCACGTGGATGCACCAGATCAACTTGGCTATGCGACAAAGTGACTTGCGGTAGTTCCGCTCCACTCCTGCGGTCATATCAAGATCTTGCGTATACCGCGGTTTATCTGTAGATACTACCGATATACGACAATTCTTTGAAACTTTCTGAAAAACAGGAAATCCAACAAACCTTCCACCAAATTGCCAATTGTAACATCACTTAAGATCATGAGCATATCCTCATGATGTCCACATATATAAGGTTTCAATCCGAAGCTCATCTTGATGATCTAATATGTATTGGATACGGCATTCATCAACACATGCACGAGCGTCGACCTTTATTTGGGATGATAGCCTCCCGCAACCTAGATAAGGATTATGTTGGTCCTTTCTATAGTGGAAGAAATATCGGAAATAGTCTTGCATCGTAACTTTAGAACGGCTTGTTTGATCTAAGGAGTTATCCCCAGCGTAAGGGATACCGAGCTGAAAACCACGCTCACCATAAGGAAATAGCAAAGGGTATTGCAAAGCCATGAATGCAGGATGCAAAGGAGATATGCGACGTACTACGGTAGACCTATTATGGACAACAATGTCTCGTTTGTAGGTTTCTAGGGAGAAATCTCCAACCACTAAGTGTGCAAGTTCATCATAGGTCGGTAAGTCATATTGGATTGGATCTCCCGGCTTGGCGCCAACAATTCTAATACCCACAGACTCATCACTAGATTGTCGCAAAAGGTCTCTTGCACAACGAAATTGTCTAACCAAAGGATTGTGGTGGTCGAGCATAAGCATGATATCTGACACTATTTCTGGATCTAGTTCCCCCTCAGCGTTTTCAAAAGGATCTAATGCACGGATTCTATTGTGGATTTCATTGTCAGTATCATATATATAGAGCTCTAAAAATTTTGGAGGAGAGCCGCTAGAAGGAAGTAGAGATCCAATACGATAATGCACCTGGCCACATACACTGAACACGTATGGGCCTGGCTGTCGATTAATGGCCTGGTCTATCCTACCACCCATGGAAGTAAAGGCAAACAAGTAGTTATACTACCTTATTTTGCGTCGGAAATTGGCACAGCGGGGTCTGCCATCAAACCTTAGCAAATTAGGGGGTTTTTTAAAAAAGGGAAGAACAACTTTACCACCCTTGCAGCAATTGTTGTACGCAAATTGCTGATTCCTGACTGACGAATGCCGTTTTGTGCGTTCATGGAACCAGAAGACGACCGAGCAATGAGAGCATGTGTAATCAGGTGTGCCATAGTAGGACCTGCCTGCGTAGGAGGCTTTTTTTATAGGAGGAAAGAAGGGAAAAACAAAGGAAAAGAGGTTAAGAAATACTATGTGCTTTCGCAGCAATAAGGCAAAGCAAAATGCAGTATCGAGCAATACCTTAAAGAACGTAACCGCAAAGTCCCCACAGACTGGTAAGCGATAGGCAAAGATCGGTTAATAGCAACACAACCTGCATATCATGGATAAAGCAAGACGAACAAACTGGTTAGAGCCACATAAACACGAAACCAAAAAAAAAAACGTATGAACAAACGCTTAGAGCGAGAATACACACGAAGAAAGACGTGAACAAGATCAGTGAGACCTGTATAGTACTTTGTTCAGTCCAGAAGGAAGAGGCTATATCAGCAACATCCCAAAAAAGAGGAACAAATCAGCTATAAGCACGGCACAATGCACCCATCAAGTATCATATAGAAAAGGAAAAGGTAGGGAACGCACATACCTGAAAGTAGGGCGGCGCAAATACGGACGAACTATGAGCAAGCAGGAGTCAATCGCTCTGCAAAGAAGGCGAAAAAGAATAAGAACACACGAAGGAGATAGAAGAAAACGGAATAAGAACAGAAGGGGAGAGGCGGAAACATAAGGTAAGAAAAAGTGTAGGAAGCATCCATCCTGTTCCACGCAGATAAAACGAACGAAGCAATGCAGCCTAAAGAAGGCAAGAGTGGTGATGCTAAAAAACACAGATCTGGATGTCCAGGTGGGGCCGAAGTCTTCCTCCAATCACACCGAAGAGCGGTGACGGCCACAAACACAAATCTGGATGTAAGATCGAAATGTAAGGAAAGAAAAGGTAAAAAAACACAGAAGAAAGAAATCGAGGAGCAAAAGCGTGGATCCGGAACGGTAGAGGGGCTGAAGCGATGGTGACTCTGAGAGCGAAAGAGAAGGCAATCGGACCCGGATCTACAAACAAGAACGTAATACAACAAAGAGAACCAGAGAAACCCCAACACAACAAAAGAAATCTGAGAGGGGAAGAGACAAACGCGGTAGAAGCAAAAGGGAAGATCGAGGCGGTAGAGAGCGGATCGACAATCGTTTGCGAAAGCGAAAGCGGAAAGGCAATCAAACCCCAAATCTCTGAGATAAGAAATGAATCAGAACAGCACAACCAACCAAATCCGCAGAGAAGGGGAAAAACCGACAGAGGAAGAGGCAAGCAAGGCAAAACAGGTAGGAAGGGAGAGGACGGAAGGCAGCGGGAAGCAAGAACGATGGAAGAGGAGGAAGACGCAGCGGCGAAGCAAAGAAGCCAACGAACAACAACTATAGCGAGGCGGAATCGGAAGTCCATGAGGCCCGCAGCAGTAAGAAGCAACAGCGACGGACTCCTCAAGACGAAAAAGGAGACCACTGCCGAAAACGAAGCACCCGAAACGCAGTAAAGGAACACCGAAACACAACAGGAGCAGCGGTGCCACACGGCTAGGCGACGCGTTAGCGTGGCAATCAAAGAAGGGCCGACATGCGTGGCAACGAGAGCGGAAAACGGCGAGTTGGCGAAATGTCGGGTTGGGCGGCGAGCAAAAGGGCGTGAGAAAGCAGCGTTGCCGCGGAACAACTTCTGACCAACGACACGAGATCGGCGGTCGAGAAGCAGCGAACCGAAATCGAACGGACCAGACGCTCACAGTCGACGTGGCCACTTAAGATGGCGCAAAGAATGTCTCCTTTTATATAGTAAGATATCATAATCTACAGATGGGATGAAGGCACGGTTACTATTCTAGCAGAATACATGCACATGTTTTACATCAAACTGTTGAGCAACTTTAAATTCGAGGATATAGTTTGTTGCCAAACGAGAAGTATCGGATGTCTTACTTAAAAAAAGCGGTAAAATTACTACTATTAAATTAACTGCATCGATATATACATGCAAATATTAATCCATTCAATTCATGTCTTTAATTTTACATGCATGCACTTATATCGTAACCATAGGTTTATTTTAAAGGTATTTACTATAAGTGATAATTCATATTATACAACTCCAAACATTAGCAATCACTGTGGGATACCTCTCCAAATATTTTTCTTCAAGGAATACCACTACAAAGATGTTTGGATTAACACAATATCATTTCTCCTCGTTTCCTGGGGTTTAATTCATTTTGCATCTTTCGTCCTGTGTGAAATGGCATTTTTTCCCCAGTCGCACCCGCGTGCACATGGGTTGGTGCGAGCCTACTAGCCGACACTAATCATGTCTAGACGTAACATTGTGTAATGGATGTTATGTATGCCACTTAAGTAAGGGATCCCCTTTAGTAATTTTTGCTATATATAGTATGTGTCGGGTTGTGATCTACGAACTTTAGGACAAATATTTTGTATTTGTTTATTTTAGATGCTTAAGTATGGTTGGTCTCATGTATATTTGTTTTCAATGCAATTGCATTCCATGAATTATGTATGTTCACTGGAGTTTTATTATAGTCGTCACTTCTCTTGAAGGCTATATCTCACACCAAATTAAAGACACAAAGCATTCCAACGAAACAACAACACTAACAGCTGGGGGCAAATATGTTCTTTTGCATGGCTCAAAAGTGGCAAAATGAATTAAAACAGGAGAAATGGGGGGGGGGATGGTACTATGTGAATGCAAATATATTTGGAGTGGTATTCTCTGAAAGAAAATTTTGAGTGGCATTCCAGCGGTTGCCAACGTTTGGTGTGGTATAATATGAACTATCCCTTGCTATAATTAACTGCATGTTTCCTTTGTGTGCAGTACAAATTGCAGTCGGAATATTACCTCAAGGAGGCCAAATGGTCCAATAAGAACTACCAGCCAAACTTCAAAGAGCACATAGATTTATCGGTCACATCGTCAGGCCTGCTGATGCTGTCAATCCTATCGCTGGTGGGCATGGGAGTCGAGACAAACATGGAGGCATTGGAGTGGGCAATTGGTATACCCGATGCCATCAACGCCAGTGGAGAGATCGCTCGCTTCCTCAATGACATCGCTGCTCACAAGGTGCCTATCCCGATCGTACTGTATATAGTTGAAATTGAAAATCTAGCTAGCATTTCCAGATCTATCATCTTTCGTGATGACCAAAAATCGTTAGGAAAATAAAAGGCAAAATTTGATACATGCCACTGAGAAAGTTGCCACTTCGAGAAATGCCACTCAGTATCACAAAATTAGAAATACGCCACTCCAGATTCTTGTTCATTTGAAATTTGCCATTCTCTTTTATTTTCTCCCATTCACTTTTCTTTTATTCCATTTTCCATCAGTTCCTGTGTGATTTTCCCCTTTTCCCCTCCTGCCCCGCCTCATCTATCCAACCATCTCCCATCGGCCCCTTCTATCCAGCTCGGTAGCTCCCTTTTGAACCACGCCATGAATAGGGGACTGCGAGTGCTCGATGTGGTGGAGTGCCAGATGAACGAGGAGGAGGACGACGAGGTGGTGGAACTGGAGCTTCTTGTAGCACATCACCATGGCCTAGAGCCCCTCGTCGCGCACCGAGTCGAGCACCTAGCAAACAACTCATCATCGAAAACCCGAACCACGAGCCGGGTAAAACCAAGCCGATGAAGCAATCCGATTAGTACCCATAGCGTCTCAAGAGCGTAGCATTGCCCAATGAAGAGCGAGATTTGATCGGGGTGACCGGGAGTAGCTCAAGTCGAGGCTCGTTAAGTTGGCGGACATCACGACAATGGTGGGCGGTGCTCGGCGAGATCATGGAAGCCGGACAACGAACGCGGCGTGTCGCCGCCCGGCGGACGTGAACGTTATCGCCATCTGCCCAAAGTCGAGCCCCTCGTCCTCGCCGCCTTCCCGGCGAAACGAGCCGTGCCAAAGTGTGTCGAGCGAGGTGTGGCGCCATGAGCCGCCTTGTTGCCCGAGCGACACATGCTGGTTGACGCCTAGGCGCCTAAGGCGCGGCGAGCGAGTCACGATCTCCTCGAGAGCGGCGAAGGCCACTGGTGGCGCAAAGCACTCGAAGGAGAGCGACTCCAGGTCGGTGGGCCCCGGCGGGAACGCCACCACCTCGTCGTCCTCCTCCTCGTTCATTTGGCACTCCACCACGTCGAGCACTCGCAGTCCCCTGTTCATGGCGTGTTCAAAAGGGAGCTACCGAGCTGGATAGAAGGGGCCGATTGGAGATGGTTGGATAGATGAGGCAGGGTAGGAGGGGCAAAAGGGGAAAATCACATGGGAAACGGATGGAAAATGGAATAAAAGAAAAGCGAATTGGAGAAAAGAAAAGAAAATGAAAAATTTCAAATGAACAAGAATCTGGAGTGGCTTATTTCTAATTTCGTGATACTGAGTGGCATTTCTCGAAGTGTCAACTTTCTTAGTGGCATATATCAAATTTTGCCAAAATAAAAAGGCAAAACCGTTAGGGACATATTTCCTAACGTTCACCCATCAGGTGAATACTGTGAGGGATAGGTTGGCGTGAAAAAAGAAATTATCTGACGGTTACTGATATAAAAATTATCCACGATGGTAATTTCTGCTGGTGATCGTTAGGGAAATGCGTCTTAGTCAGGTTTTATCAGTAGGCCTGAGAAACATAATCGGATATTCCTAACAGGTTTTTGGTAGTGTAGGTAGCAGCTAAACGATATCATGGTGATCGATGACAAATGGAGTCCCAAACAAAGGGCTCCTCATCCACGTAGCCAAAGTCGAGATTCTAAGCCAGATCAATTTTCTTTTTGCAAAGAGTAAAATCGCATATCAATTCGTAAATTCTACCAAATTTATAAAAAGAAATACATATAATTTATTATCCATACTAGGAAAAAGGGTTGTAGAAAAAAAACAGGGATCACCGAGAATTCTAGTTACTGCAGGTAACAGGAGATCTCGATAAATAAAAACCGGTCATAAGTTTGAAACCAAATTTTGAATTCAAATTCAAACCGGTAGAAAAAAATTGATGGCTGGACAAAAAATTCGGCTATTAGCTTGAATTAAATTTTGGCCATTTTAATTAATTAATTAATTAATTTTTTTCTTGTTCGTTGGGGTTGCTGAGAATTTGTTATTGAGTCGAAGAGTTGAGATAAACCTGACCAGAGTTGTGTATAGAATCAATACAATCGAATCGAAGTTCAGATTGAATCAGAGTTGAGATTCTAAGTGCACGTAACTTCCTAGGACCAGGATTATACCCCGATTGAGACCAGACCGAGCGGGGCTCTAGTGGATTTTAGGTCTTGAATCAGGAAGGGGAATCTTTGTCTTTCCATTCTGAAGGCGATGGAGCGCAACACTTGTGCCTTTCGCTTCGTGGCATGCAACACATCGCTGTACAAACCTCTCGATGTTACACCTCATCTTAAATCAATAAAAGATACACATGTGTGCCCATCTTACCATGCATTTATCACACATGGAGCTGGGGAAGACCAAGGACATGGCCAGCTCCATGGAGTGCTACGCGAAGGAGCACGGCGTGACGGGGGAGGAGGCCAGCGCTCGGCCCACAGGTGGAGGGCGGGTGGAGGACGATCAACCGGGCGCGCATGGTGGTGAAGCCGGCGCTGGTGCCGACGACGCAGCTGGTGTTGAACCAGACGAGGATGCTGGAGATCATATACCTCGGCGGCAGGACGCCTACACCTTCAGCGGTGACCTCAAGCCCGTCCCCTTTAATTAACACGTACATACGTACGTATAAATGCCTGCGTGCATGCAACTATCGTCCATTCTCTATAGTGCTGCTACGAATAATCTGTAATCCATAAGCTGAATGCTACGTGCCCCTGAGTCCTGATCATCAATTCAGTGCCTACTGCACTGAGCTATATATATCCACTATCCATGTAATAGGTCTACTGATCTATTCTCAAGATCGTAAGTATTGCGATAGGGATAAAGCGAAATTAAGATATGTATGGCTAGAGCCTACCTACGGATAATAAACACACTGCATCTTTTGTATCCAAGCTGTGCTTTGCTTAACTTAAGTCGACGCTTGATCGCACAAACTTAATTGACCAGTAGAGTAATAACTTAATTACAGCGAATTCATCTCTCTCTCTCTCTCTCTCTCTCTCTCTCTCTCTCTCTCTCTTTCTTTTGCATTTCTCATTGGCGGAGGGACTGGCGGAGGGACGAACCGGTGGAGGGAGGAAGGGAAAGGGAGGCAATGGCGGAGGGACGAACCGATGGAGGGAGGCGCGACTGCTCACTCCGGCGGCAGCGGATGGATGGAGAGGGAGGGAGAGGGAGGTAGCGGCGGCAGATGCACGGAGAGGGAGGCATGGGGGAAGATGACTACGGGCGGTGCATCTGCTGTAGCTGGTGGACTTGGTTTGGAAGATTTGGGCTGAGGAATTTCGCCTGGAAGGGATAAGACGCGAGGGTGCTCCCCTCATGTAATATTAAAAATGATGTCCTCTATTCGGAACGAAAGAATGAGTTGCTAGGTTGGTTGTGTGGTCGAATACGAACGCCAAGTCCTGGGTCGAGCATTGTCCCTGCAAAAAATAGTTGTTTTTGTTGTTTATTTCATTTCACAATTTTAAAAAACGATGGTTTGTTATTATTAATAATAAATAAATTGAAAAACACAAGATAAAAAATGGAGCGGTACATAAGCCAACCAAATAAGCTTCTTCAATATTGAACTATTGTTTGTCAGATGCCGTTGATCTTGAACTAGTTTGCCTGTAATATTATAAAAATCAATACATCTTTCAATGTAATAAATTATATAGTCACTCTACATTGGATGCAACTGCCATGGTGAGATAATAGACAACCATATTATGATGGCATGTATATTCCTTTCTTATAAAAACAAATAAGCAGATTAGTACAATTAGAACAACGAAGTATCTTAGTCCATCGTTCCTACTACTATAATTACCAATTTATTTTTATTAGTACTGTAACATTAGGTGGTAATTAAATGGGTCATAAAATTTGTTCATTAATTGACCTAGCAACACGCATATTAAGTGTTGTATCTTACAATACAAAGTGTGGTAACAAACTAGGGACTGAATATGTTTGGAGCTTTCTACACTTGGGTTGTAGCAATATGAGAATATTTGTTGCAGTTGAGTTTTTCTGCAACACATGCTATATATGTTGCAAAGTATATGTTAGAATAGATTAGTCTTGTTATAGTGGTGCCTGCTTCTCAATTTATTTATCTCTTAGACGAAATCAGAAGCTTTATTTATTGGGTGTTTATTCATCATGATCTCGATGTGGGTTACAGTCACACGATACCCTACAAATGGAAATCCGACCCAGTGCACAGTGCTACCACGTTTTTTTTTATGTCGTAGCAGTGCCACCACGTGCATTGCATTGTTTGCGCACTACAGCTTGGAGAGGCTTCAACTCGCTGACCACCAATAATTAATTAATTAGTCATCAACACGTGCATTTGCACGGTTAGCAATTTTAAAAATGAACTCTTCATTTTATTTCAAAAGTACATAATATTTTGTAGAAATATTTTTTAAACATTACTATAGTCTATATTTTAGTAATTTCTTATCCTGAATATAAAATTTCAATCTACATAAATCAGAACCAAAAGAGAAGTTGAAAGCTATATTTTTTGACATTTTCTCTCGAAAAATTATTGTAGGAACTTCTAGAGCCGCCATTCTTTTTGTCTCCGTGTGAGCAACTATATATATTGACCGGGGAAGTTATGAAGAAGAAAAAAGAGGGAGATATATTCATTAAAAAAGAAAAATATTTTCATGTATATCCATGTACGGAAGCAATTTGGCTCCATATCTCCTATTCAGACACAGGAATGGAACAATAAACATATAATTGTATGAGACTCGTATATAGCTAGAATAGAGCCTTAGGCCACATGATGCATGGATGGGATTTTTTTCTTCGATTAGTGTGAGAATTTCTAGCTATTGTTTTCTCAGATTAATATGAGAATTTCTATATTTTTTTGCTACCTCTCTATAAATAGAGACCGTCAGAGAGAAGAGGACACGGTGCCACAGTACATTTGTGGCAAAACTTAGTTAAGCATATATTGCGACCAATCAATTAGAAACCAGCCCGTTCGAGCTAGCTAAGATTGAAATAAGCAAGCACGTACGCCCGCGATTCCCGTTGCTACCTCTCTATAAATAGAGACCGTCAGAGAGAGCAGGCCACGGTGCCACGGTACATTTGTAGCACAACTTAGTTAAGCATATATTGCGACCAATCAAGAAACTGTGACCAGTTTGTAACCGATGGATATGGATTACAGTCACGGGATACCCTACAAATGGAAATCCGACCCAGTGCACAGTGCTACCACGTTTTTTTTAAGTCGAAGCAGTGCTACCACGTGCATTGCATTGTTTGCGCACTGCAGCTTGGAGGCTTCCACTCGCTCGACCACCATTAATTAATTAACTAGTCATCAACCCTAGCAATTTTAAAAATGAACTCTTCATTTTATTTCAAAAGTACATAATATTTTGTAGACATATTTTTAAACATTACTATAGTCTATATTTTAGTAATTTCTTATCCTGAATATAAAATTTCAATCTACATGAATTAGAACCGAAAGAGAAGTTGAAAGCTATATTTTTTGACATTTTCTCTCGAAAAATTATTGTAGGAGCTTCTAATAGAGCCGCCATTGTTTTTGTCTCCGTGGAGCAACTATATATATATTGGCGGGGAAGTTATGACGAATAAAAAAAGGAGATATATTCATTAAAAAAGGAAAAAGTAATTTAGCTCCATGTCGGATATAGGCATGAGAATTTCTTTTTTTTGCTACCTCTCTATAAATAGAGACCGTCGAGAGAGAACAGGCCACGGTGCCACAGTACATTTGTAGCAAAACTTAGTTAAGCATATATTGCGACCAATCAAGAAACTGTGACCAATTTGTAACCGATGGATATGGGTGCGAGCAAGGGGGTTGCTGCTCCTGCTGCGGCTGCTCCCAACGAGGAGATGGGCGGCCCAGCGGTGACCGCCGCCGCCTTTCTGCCCCCCGTGTGGGGCGACTACTTCGTCACCTACAACCCTCCCCTCTCAGAGGCAGGCACACACGCATGCTACATATATTATTAGTAGAGATATATATACTACTCCATATGTATATCCGTTCAAATACGCTACTAATACGCACGTACTTGTGACGTGTCGTCGTCATGCAGAGGTCGGAGGAATGGATGAGAGAGCGAGCGGGTCAGCTCATGGGGGACGTGCGCCGGATGTTCGAGGCCGGCAAGGGCGCCATGAGCGTGGTCGGTGCGGTGACGTTTGTGGACACGCTGGAACGTCTCGGCGTAGACAACCACTTCCGCGAGGAGGTCGGCGCGGCGTTGAGCCATGTCCGCGGCGAGGAGCCCGACTCTGGCGGCTCCGATCATGACCTCCACGTCGTTGCTCTTCGGTTTCGTCTACTTAGGCAGCATGGGTTGTGGGTATCTGCAGGTAGTTACGTACGTACAAGCTGAGCTAATGGATCATCCTTTTAAACACGGTTTTGCTTCGTTACCTGCCATGCACGCTTATATTCAAGTAAACAGCCGATTTTTCAGAACAAAATTTTATGTAAAACCCTTCAAACCCCTCCTTTCTCAAATAGACGTTTTAGAATGCATGTAGTCAAACTTGTAAACAATTGACAACTAATATAAACAAAATTATTTAGATTTGTCATATGAAAATTATACTGGTACATTTATCCTTAAAAATGCTTCCATATCATCATATTTTTATTAATTTTTACTAGCATGTAATTAGAAAAAGGTAGTCATCAAATGTGTGTATTAGAAACCGTGTTGATGTCTAAAATAATAACTAAAAAACGAGAGAGAGTTTGTGTTAGATAATTAAGATGTGTGTGTATGATATTGATATTTTTCAACATTTATTTCATTGATTGTTATTTCACATACGTACTATCCATGCGTTTCAAAACAAAGCAAGCTGTATCGATCTGATAACAAATATACTCATGCAGTTCATATGAGTTTTTAATTGGTGTGTATGCAGATGTGTTCAACAAGTTCAAAGATGGCGCAGGTAGTTTCGACACAAGCTTAAGCAGTGACCCGAGGGGGCTGCTGAGCTTGTACAACGCTGCTCACATGGCAACACCCGGCGAGGCCACCCTCAACGACGCCATTGCCTTTGCGAGGCGCCACCTCGAGGCCATGAAAGGCGAGCTCAGGTCACCAGTGGCGGAGCAAGTCTCCCGTGCCCTCGACATCCCTCTCCCACGGTTCACGAGGCGGCTAGAGACGATGCATTATATTGTTGAGTATGAGCAGGAGGAGACGCACGACGGTACGTTGCTAGAGCTCGCGAGGCTTGAATTTAATCTCGTGAGGTCTCTTCACCTCAAGGAGCTCAAGGCCCTCTCATTGTAAGTTGATTAATTTCTTATTTGTTTCATGTCATTTCCCTTGTCTTCACCACTGATACGAACTAATATGATTTGTTGGGGTACATTTCGATCGGATCTACAGGTGGTGGAGAGATCTTTACGACATCGTAAATCTAAGCTATGCTCGGGACCGCCTAGTGGAGATCTACTTCTGGGCATGTGGAGTGTTCCATGAGGAGGAGTACTCTCGCGCGCGAATCATGTTTGCAAAGACATTTGGATTCCTATCCCTGATGGATGACACATATGATGTCCATGCTACCTTGGAGGAGTGCCACAAACTCAATGAAGCTATTCAAAGGTAGGATAATCTATATATCTACAAACAAGTGGTGATCATTATCTAAAAAACAAACAAGTGGTGATATTCAAGGTATGTCTTTTGCTTTTGAGGTCTAGAAAATCCCACAATAATCCTTAAATCGAAAAATAGAAAAACTCCTAGAAATTCTCTTATTAATCGAGATAAAAAGAGAAAGATCTACGCCAGTTATTTTGATGGGGCCGGATTACAATAGTGGAGATTAATCTAAAATAAATAATAAATTCTCTTGTTAATTAAGAGAAAAGGAGAAGATTTATATCACTTATTTTAGTGGGCCGGATTATAATAGTGCAGATTAAACATATATAAATATTTGCAAAAGTTACAATTGTAAACATATATAATGGAATTAGAGATATATAACTAATACAAGATGTTGCAATATGTAGCTGCAAGCAATTGCGCAGAAAAATTCTGCTAGTTTATTAGGAAATTCAAATTGGCACATAGGCAAAGAGTACTAGTGCATTGAAACTGGTGGTTGTTGATCTAGCTAATCTATCTTTGTATATATATCATAATCTGCAGATGGGATGAAGGCGCGGTTACTATTCTACCAGAATACATGCACATGTTTTACATCAAACTGTTGAGCTGCTTTAAAGAGTTTGAGGATAGTTTGCTGCCAAACGAGAAGTACCGGATGTCCTACTTAAAAAAAGCAGTACAACTACTACTAGTAAATTAACTGCATTGATATATACATGCAAATATTAATCCATTCAATTCATGTCTTTTAAGTTTACATGCATGCACTTATATCGTAACCATAGGTTTATTTTAAAGGTATTTACTATAAGGGATAATTCATATTATACAACTCCAAACATTAGCAATCACTGGGATACCACTCCAAATATTTTTCTTCAAGGAATACCACTCCAAAGATGTTTGGATTAACACAATATCATTTCGCCTCGTTTCCTGGGATTTAATTCATTTTGCACCTTTCGTCCCATGTGAAATGTGAAAAGATATTTTTGCCCCCAGTCACCCCGTCTGCACATGGGATGGTGCGAGCCAACTAGCCCGACACTGATCATGTCTAGACCTGACATTGTGTAATGGATGTTACGTATGCCACTTAAGTAAGGGATCCCCTTTAGTAATTTTTGCTATATATATTATGTGTCGGGGGTTGTGATCTGCAAACTTTAGGACATATATTTTGTATTTGTTTGTTTTAGATGCTTAAGTATGGATGGTCTCACACCAAAGTAAAGACACAAAGCATTCCAACTAAACAACAACACTAACCGGGGGCGAATAGGTCCTTTTGCATGGCTCAAAAGTGGCAAAACAAATTAAAACAGGAGAAATGGGGGCGGGGGGGGGGGGGAACGGTACTATGTGAATGCAGATATCTTTGGAGTGGTATCTATGAAAGAAAATCTTTGAATGGCATTCTAGCGGTTGCGAATGTTTGGTGTTGTATAATATAAACTATCCCTTGCTATAATTAACCGCGTGTTTCCTTTGTGTAGTACAAATTGCAGTCGGAATATTACCTCAAGGAGGCCAAATGGTCCAATAAGAACTACCAGCCAAACTTCAAAGAGCACATAGATTTGTCGGTCCCATCGGCAGGCCTGCTGTTGCTGTCAATCCTAGCGCTGGTGGGCATGGGAATCGAGACAAACAAGGAGGCATTGGAGTGGGCAATTGGTATACCCGATGCCATCAACGCCAGTGGAGAGATCGCTCGCTTCCTCAATGACATCGCTGCTCACAAGGTGCCTTCCTCAATGACATCTAGCTAGCATTTCCAGATCTATCATCTTTCGTGATGACCAAAAATCGTCAGGAAAATAAAAAGGCAAAACCGTTAGGGAAATATTTCCCGACGGTCACCCATCAGGTGAATACTATGAGGGGTAGGTTGACATGAAAAAAGAAATTGTCTGACGGTTACCCGATATAAAAATTATCCACAACGGTAATTTCTGATGGTGATCGTCAGGGAAATGCGTCTTAATCAGGTTTTATCGGCAGGCCTGAGAAACATATTCGGATATTCCTAACAGGTTTTTGGTATTGTAGGTAGCAGCTAAACGATATCATGGTAATCGAAGACAAAAGGAGTCCCAAACAAAGGGCTCTCATCCACGTAGTCAAAGTCGAGATTCTAAGTCAGATCAATTTTCTTTTTGCAGAGAGTAAAATCGCATATCAATTCGTAAATTCTACCAAATTTATAAAAAGAAATACATATAATTTATTATCTATACTAGGAAAAAGGGTTGTAGAAAACAACAGGGATCACCAAGAATTCTAGTTACCGCTGGTAGCAGGAGATCTCGATAAATAAAAACCGGTCATAAGTTTGAAACCAAAATTTGAATTCAAATTCAGCAACCATTCGAAAATTTTGGTAATCTGGACAAAAATTCTGGCTATCAGCTTGAATTAAATTTTGGCTGTTTTGATTAATTAATTTTTGCCTTGTTCGTTGGGGTTACTGAGAATTTGTTATTGAGTCGTAGAGTTGAGATAAACCTGACCAAAGTTGTGTATAGAATCAATAGAATCGAATCGAAGTTCAGATTGAGTCAGAGTTGAGATTCTAAGTGCACGTAACTTCCTAGGACCGGGATTATACCCCGATTGAGACAGACCGAGTGGGGCTCTAGTGGATTTTAGGTCTTAAATCAGGAAGGGGAATCTTTGCCTTTCCATTGTGAAGGCAAAGGAGCGCAACAGTTGTGCCTTTCGCCCTGTGGCATGTAACACATCACTGTACAAATCTCTCGACGTTACACCTCATCTTAAGTCAATAAAAGATACATATGTGTGCGTATCTCACCATGCATTTATCACACATGCAGCTGGGGAAGGCCAAGAAGGACATGGCCAGCTCCGTAGAGTGCTACGTGAAGGAGCACGGCGTGACGGGGGAGGAGGCCGTGGCGGCGCTCGGCCCGCTGGTGGAGGGCGGGTGGAGGACGATCAACCGGGCGCGCATGGTGGTGAAGCCGGCGCTGGTGCCGACGGCGCAGATGGTGTTGAACCAGACGAGGGTGCTGGAGATCATATACCTCGGCGGCAGGGACGCCTACACCTTCAGCGGCGACCTCAAGGACCTTGTCTTCTCCCAGTTCCTCAAGCCCGTCCCCTTTAATTAAGTAAATGCCTGCGTGCATGCAACTATCGTCCATTCTCTATATTGCTACAACGAATAATCTATCAGCTGGATGCTGCGTGCTCCTGAGTCCTGATCATCAAGAGCGTAAGTATTGCGATAGGGATAAAGCGAAATTAAGATATGTATGGCTAGAGCCTACCTACGGATAATAAACACAGCGCATCTTTTGTATCCAAGCTGTGCTTTGCTTAAGTCGACGCTTGATCGCACAAACTTAATTGACCAGTAGAGTAATAGCTTAATTACAGCGCAATTCACCTCTCTCTCTCTCTCTCTGTCTCTCATTTAAGTATCGCCATTCGCCAGTTTGGTTGGAGATCAAGTTGATAATGACGTTGAGACCAGACTATATTAGAGGGGCGGAGCTTCGTTGCGGCGCTGGCGCTAAACTAAACACTCTTGAAGAAGCATGTTCCATGGGCCAGGGCTAGAGTGGTTTCGTACGTTAAAGGAGGATAAGTCAAAGTTCCATGCGTTTGGTTCCCATGTTGCAACAGTTCACACGCGATGTTCAAGTGATAAGGCAAAATGTGAATAAATTCAAACTTATTAGCGGACCAAAATCAAAATTATTAAATTAGTTGAACAAAAAAAATATTAATGGAACAAATCAACGCAATTAGTTAAAAATAAATAAAAACCATTAATAAACATTGGCGGAAAAATGATATGAGGTGAAAAACACCTACGTAAAACACATCTAGAAAATGGATGCAATTAAATAAAAACAAGAATGAGAAAGAAAGAAAAAAAGGAAAAACGGGCGCAACTCACCATGGCGCGCCAGCTTGGGGCACCTGGTGCATGGTTTGCAGTCTGCCTGCTTCTCAATTTATTTATGTCTTAGACGAAATCAGAAGCTTTATTTATTGGGTGTTTATTCATCTAGACGTCGGTTACAGTCACGGGATACCCTACAAATGGAAATCCGCACAGTGCTACCACGTTTTTTTTTTTTTTTGACGTAGCAGTGCTACCACGTGCATTGCATTGTTTGCGCTCTATACAGCTTGGATGGAGAGGCTTCAACTCGCTCGACCACCATTAATTAATTAATTGAAGCTTCCCGTGCTCCATTGTTAGCTTAGCTAGCTCGCTAGCTCTATAAATAGAGATTCTTAGCGAGAGCTAGCTACGCCATATCATCGCAGCACAAGCAGGTTAAGCTTAAGCATTGTTGCAACCAGTTCACGATCTGTAACCGGGTATCGTTGGTATATATACATATACATATACATAGCTGATACGGCTGCCAGCAAGGCTGAGACCGACGGCGCCTTTGAACCCTGCGTGTGGGGCGACTTCTTCGTTACCTACACCCCGCCTATCTCACAGGCATGCATGCATACACTTAAACGTAGATCTATACATCTCCGTTCGTTTATGACAATACTAATTTGGCAACACTAGTCATCAACCCATGCGGATGCACGGACATAACATTTTTTTAATATTATTTTCAGGGCTAACAGTTTTTGTAACTTTTAGCTCCAAACTAATATGAATTTGACATATATTTTTAGTTCGAAATTATCGGCCAAAATTATAAAAGTTTCAAATTTATACAATTTAAAATTTTATTTTTATGTTTAAGTGACAAATCAATATATTTTTGCCTTCGATTTTTGGTGAGTCCAGATTATAACGCTATAGATTTAGCATTAACCTTAAGATCTCATGTAGAAATCTAGCCATATTAATTTCTCGCGTGTTCGGATGTCATTATTTAGTAAGTAGCCGCATCCTACACGATTATTTGGTGAAGCTATATGTGTTCAAAACGAAAGCGCCATGTACGTTTGGATATTGAAATGTCAGAGTCCAACTCTAATTAGTAAATGCAACGTAGGTCAATCAACATGCCTGCACGTGGGCTAAATAAATAAATCCAAGCCGCAGATTATACCACATGTAAAATTGGATGGTTAGGATTTTTTCCCTTTTTCTCTGATTAATGTGGGAATTTCTAGCATTTTTATTTTTCTCCGATTAATGTGGGAATTTCTACCTTTTTACCTCCTAGAATTAACTAGTCATCAACCCATGTGGATGCACAGACATGACACTTTTTTTATATTATTTTCACGACTAACAATTTTGGTAACTTTTAATTCCTAACTAATTGAATTTGACATATATTTTTTAGTTCGAAATTATCGGTCAAATTCAAAAAGTTTTAAATTTATACAATTTAAAATTTTGTTTTTTATGTTTAAGTGACAAATCTATATATTTTTGCCTTCAATTTTTGGTGAGTCCAGATTATAACGCTATGAATTTAATGTTACCCTTAAGATCTCATGTAGAAATCCGGCCATATTAATTTCTCACTTGTTCGGATGTCATTATTTAGTAAGTATCCGCATCCTACACGGTTATTTGGTGAAGCTATATGTGTTCAAAACGAAAACGCCATGTACGTTTGTATATTGGAATGTTAGAGTCCAACTCTAATTACTAAATGCGACGTAGGTCAATCAGCATGCCTGCACGTGGGCTAAAAAATTAAATCGAAGCTGCAAATTGTATCACATGTTAAATTTGATGGTTAGAATTTTCCCTTTTTCTCTGATTAATGTGGGAATTTATAGCCTTTTTCTTTTTCTCCGATTAATGTGAGAATTTCTACCTTTTACCTACTAGGATTAATATGGGTGCTTCTAGGAGAGCCTCTAATTAGTATATATATATATATAGATTGGAATGTTAGAGTCCAACTATAATTAGTAAATGCAACGTAGGTCAATCAGCATGCTTGCACGTGGGCTAAAATAAATAAATCCAAGCCGCAGATTGTACCACATATTAAATTGGATGGTTAGGATTTTCCCTTTTTCCCTGATTAATGTGAGAATTTCTAGCCTTTTTCTTTTTCTCCGATTAATATGGGAATTTCTACCTTTTTACCTTTTAGGATTAATATGGGGGCTTCTAGGAGAGCCTCTAATTAGTATAGATATAGATATAGATATGGGGGCTTCTAGGAGAGCCTCCAATTAGTCATCAATCCGTGCGGATGCACGGACCTGACACTTTTTTAATATTATTTTCAGGGCTAACAATTTTTGTAACTTTTAGATCCTAACTAATATGAATTTGACATATATTTTTAAATTCGTAATTATCGCTCAAAATTCTAAAAGTTTTAAATTTATACAATTTAAAATTTTGTTTTTATGTTTAACTGACAAATCAATATATTTTCACCTTCGATTTTTGGTGAGTCCAGATTATAACGCTATAGATTTAACGTTAACCTTAAGATCTCATGTAGAAATCCAGCCATATTAATTTCTCGCGTGTTCGGATGTCATTATTTAGTAAGTATCCGCATCCTACATGGTTATTTGGTGAAGCTATATGCGTTCAAAATGAAAACGCCATGTACATTTGGATATTGGAATGTCAGAGTCCAACTCTAATTAGTAAATGCAACGTAGGTCAATCAACATGCCTGCATGTGGGCTAAATAAATAAATCCAAGCCGCAGATTATACCACATGTAAAATTGGATGGTTAGGATTTTTCCCTTTTTCTCTAATTAATGTGGGAATTTCTAGCATTTTTATTTTTCTCCGATTAATGTGGGAATTTCTACCTTTTTACCTCATAGAATTAACTAGTCATCAACCCGTGTGGATGCACGGACATGACACTTTTTTATATTATTTTCAGGGCTAACAATTTTTGTAACTTTTAGCTCCGAACTAATTGAATTTGACATATATTTTTTAGTTCGAAATTATCGCTCAAATTCGAAAAGTTTTAGATTTATACAATTTAAAATCTTGTTTTTATGTTTAAGTGACAAATCTATATATTTTCTCCTTCAATTTTTGGTGAGTCCAAATTATAACGCTATAAATTTAACGTTACCCTTAAGATCTCATGTAGAAATCCGGCCATATTAATTTCTCACTTGTTCGGATGTCATTATTTAGTAAGTATCCGCGTCCTACACGATTATTTGGTGAAGCTATATGCGTTCAAAATGAAAACACCATGTACGTTTGGATATTGGAATGTCAGAGTCCAACTCTAATTACTAAATGCGACGTAGGTCAATCAGCATGCCTGCACATGGGCTAAAAAATTAAATCCAAGCCGTAGATTGTATCGCATGTTAAACTGGATGGTTAGGAATTTCTCTTTTTCTCTAATTAATGTGGGAATTTATAGCCTTTTTCTTTTTCTCCGGTTAATGTGAGAATTTCTACCTTTTTACCTCCTAGGATTAATATGGGTGCTTCTAGGAGAGCCTCTAATTAGTATAGATATAGATAGATTGGAATGTCAGAGTCCAACTCTAATTAGTAAATGCAACGTAGGTCAATCAGCATGCTTGCACGTGGGCTAAAATAAATAAATCCAAGCCGCAGACTGTACCACATATTAAATTGGATGGTTAGGATTCTCCCTTTTTCCCTGATTAATGTCGGAATTTCTAGCCTTTTTCTTTTTTTTCGATTAATGTGGGAATTTCTACCTTTTTACCTTTTAGGATTAATATGGGGGCTTCTAGGAGAGCCTCTAATTAGTATAGATATAGATATGGGGACTTCTAGGAAAGCCTCTAATTAGTCATCAATCCGTGCGCATGCACGGACATGACACTTTTTTAATATTATTTTCAGGGCTAACAATTTTTGTAACTTTTAGATCCTAACTAATATTAATTTGACATATATTTTTTAGTTTGAAATTATCGCTCAAAATTCTAAAAGTTTTAAATTTATACAATTTAAAATTTCCTTTTTATGTTTATGTGACAAATCTATATATTTTCACCTTCGATTTTTGGTGAGTCCAGATTATAACGCTATGGATTTAACGTTAACCAGAAGATCTCATATAGAAATCTGGCCATATTAATTTCTCACGTGCTCAGATGTCATTATTTAGTAAGTACCCGCATCGTACATGGTTACACTACTACAGGAAGCCTCATCACAGACGGTTCGGAACCGTCATCATAGACGGTTTCCAACCGCCTATATTTGTTGGTCTGTGATAACAGAAGTTATCACAGAGCGGTTCAAAACCGCTCGTGATACGCACTATCATAGACGCTTTTTGTTGAAACCGCTCGTGAAGGCTATTATCACGCACGGTTTTATCAAAACCGCCTATGATCCGAGAATATCGCGAGCGGTTTTCATCAAAACCGCTCAGTGAAGGCTATTATCACTGAGCGGTTCTTGTTCAACCGTCAGTGATGAATTTCCTGAGCGGTTCTTGTTTAGAACCGCTCGTGATAGCCTTTTTCGTGGCAAAAAACCAAAACGGCCGCTAAAACTTCGGAGGCCGTTTAGAGGCTCTAAACGATCGTTTTGGGGTTTTCACTTTTTCGAGACCTCGCAAGAGAATTTGACCTTGACTTATGGATTTTCGGATTGAGCTTTTCGTTAGCTTTCCAACGAGCCAAAGAACGTCGCAATCGGAGTTCAGTATACAAAAGTTATGATGATTTTACCGAACAAAGTCGCGATCTACCATCTATATTTTTGCCCAAACCAAATAACTCAACATGAACTACACACATCACAGTAGCATCACCCACATCACAGTAGCATCAACTCAGTAATCCACATCACAAAGAAAGGGGGGGGGAGTAGAGAGAGTGAAGTCGTGGGAGGCCGGGGCGACGAAGTGGAGGAGGCCGAAGGCGACGAGGTGACGATGAGGCCGGGACGAGTTGGAGGAGGCCGCCGGCGACAAGCTCGGCGGAGGCCGGGGCGCAAGGTGTGAGGAGGAGAAACGGCAGGGGAGGAGATGGAGGTATGAGCTGTGAGGAGGAGAGACCGCAGAGGAGGAGGAGATGGAGGTTATATAAAGCGAGTTTCGGCAGCCCGCCCATTATGTTTAAATTTTCGTTTCCCGCCCAACAATCAGAGACAGTTTTTTAATAGAACCATCTGTGATCATTCACAGACGGTTCTATTAAAGAACCGTTTGTGACACAGAGCCTCCAGAGCGGCAGGCGGCAGAGGCGTGCGGTCTTGGCGAGAGGATAGCAGATATCACAAATGGTTCTTAATTAGAACCGCTCAGTGATAACTAATTATCACTGAGCGGTTCTTATTCGTAACTGCTCGCGTATTATCACTGAGCGGTTCTTATTGAGAATCATCTATGATTGGCTGGATTATCACAGATGGTTTGTGAATAGAACCGCTCAGGATAATTCCTGCACGGTTCTATTAATGAACCGTCTGTGATAGATGACTATCACAGACGGTTCTAAAAAATACCGTCTGTGATAGTCGGCCCGCGCCACCCGCAGGTCCGAACTGACCCAACACAGACGGTTCCAAAGGAACCGTCTGTGATAGGGTGTCTACTATAGCATGTTTTGTAGTAGTGTTATTTGGTGAAGCTATATGCGTTCAAAACGAAAACGCCATGTACATTTGGATATTGGTATGTCAGAGTCCAACTCTAATTAGTAAATGCAACGTAGGTCAATCAACATGCCTACACGCGGGCTAAATAAATAAATCCAAGCCGCAGATTGTTCCACATGTTAATTTGGATGGTTAGGATTTTTCCCTTTTTCTCTAATTAATGTGGGAATTTCTAGCATTTTTCTTTTTCTCCGATTAATGTGGGAATTCTACCTTTTTACCTCCTAGGATTAATATGGGGGCTTCTAGGAGAGCCTCCAATTAGTATTGTAGGTGTTTTAGAACCGATCTTACATAATGATTGTTTGATTCGGGGGGTCTCAAAGACTCAAATCACGCAGAGAGAAAGACATAGGGATTTTTATATAGGTTCAGGCTTTACATAGGGATTTTTATATAGGTTCAGGCTTTCTCTGAAGAGAATAACAATTCTACTCCTGTGTGGATATGTAATATCCCGTATTATAAATAAGAAATTAATAAATAATAGTAATAATCTGAATTTAGTGGGAAAGAGAGATTACTGGTGGGCCTTCGGCCTTTGGCCCAATAGAGAGCTGGCCACCCACAAAAGCAACGGGGGAGAGGGGTTGACCAACCCTAACCTATCTCCTACCAGCCGCCGCCTCCAGCCTGCCCTTCCTCCATTCCTTTCTGTGAGCAAATGCTTGTGCACTGCCATCGCCTTCTTTTCACCAGACATGCATGCAGTAGCGAGCCACGCCAAGATGCTTCCTCCTGCTACTTGCTAGCGCTTTCTTCTTGCCTGTGTGCTAGCGCTTCAGGCGGATCTGGCCTCGGGCGTGGGCTCTAGCTCGAGGCCCGTAAAAACAAAGAAGTAATTTTTTAAAAAATATAGGCCAAAATGAATGATGCTGCCATTCAGCCCGAGGCGCTTGGCCATCGAGCCGCCCAGCCCGCGCTCCTTCCCCCGGTTCCCCCATATCCAGCCACATCTAGAGCTCAGTGAGCCTCAGACCTAATCTAATCCCCTTCCCCTACTCGGCGACGACGACTCCATCGGTGGCTCTGGGGCAGGCTCAGTGCCCTCAGCCATCGCGATCTCGCCACGCCATTGCCGCCACGCCTCTCCGGTTCCTCCACGCCTCCCTCACGCCCGACGCCACCTTGCCATGGTCTGCGGCTCTTCTCGGCCGACGATCGCGACGCCTTGCCCTCCGCTCCCTCGCGCCTTCCCTCACGCCCGGCGCGTGCCTGCGCCCTCCGTGCTCGTGGCTCGACGGTCCGTCCCGCGCCGCCGCAGCCGCCGTCGTGCCATCTCGACGTAGCGCCTTGGCGGCCGGCGTGCGCGCCCTTCTCGACGCGACACGCGACATAGCGCCTCTAGGCTCCACCGCTCCAGCATCTTCCTGTCGGACCCTGTCGTAGGAGGTTCAGTCTTTTCTTCAACGAGAAAGTCGGACCCTGTCATAGGAGGTTCAGTCTTCTTTTCTTCAACGTTTTTCTCACCAAACTTGATATGTTCTATTTGAAACTTTTTTGTTTGATGCCTGATTGCCAGAAAGTCGCTTGTCTTCCAAAATCAGGAGCCACCTTCTGTAGCTTTTCAAGCAATTAATGATGCTCCTCTATCACCAGCTATTGGCATTTGTGCGTTCCATACAACAAACCATGGGTCCTCACTTTACCTAAGAAAGTGTCTTGTCTTGATAATTTAGAGACCTGAGACCATAGTTTTGATTACCGGTCAATAATCAACCGAAAATCGGGATTATCGGTTATATCGGACACTTGGTAAAAGTTCAAACCAGCCAAAATCGATAGAAAAAAAATCGGATTTGCTTGAATTTGATCTTTGTTTTTAATCTAAAATCCTAAAAACTCAAATTTTGATTTGAAAATTTATGCCAAAATTTTCTGATGTTTGCCCAAAACTGATTACCCAAAACCCTCCCTGAGACCAGCAAGTTCTTTGCTACACACTGGTCTCGCCGCCTCTCTAGCCGGGCTCGATTGAATCTAGGTCTTTCTTTAATAGCGTGAAAACAAAATTTGGTGTGGTATATATATATGGAGCTCATCTTCTGAGGAGAAAGATCCAATGTCCAAATCAAAGGAGTGCCATCCAAACCTACTGAAATTTGAGCCACTTTGAAGCAAACCTGCAGGGATTTCTATCTCTAAGATGCTATATTTGTTGTAGGTGTAAAAACCAAACACGAGTGAGAGGGTGGACGTCGGCCGTCTAACGAGCCGTCGTCCACGAGGGTAAGAAATGACACGAAGATTTATACAGGTTCGGGGGTCCGAGAGGGCCGCCCTACTCCTGTCGGTGAGCCAACGGGGGGTTACCTCCGGAGAGGGAGCCCCCGAGGGCTCACCAGTTTGAACATACTTCTTTATTGCTCAAGAGCGCCCTCCCCCTAAAAGGAGGGATACATGGGGTATTTATAGGCTCCCAAGCCTGTACAAATGACCAAAATACCCCTTGGGGAATAGCTAAACTATGAGTACAAGTGAGGGGTATTATAGTCTTTCATGAGTATAACTGCATTTATGTGATCTGTATGCGAGTCTTCTTCAAGGCGGACCCCATCAGTATGATAGATGAATTATTCTTACAACACTAGCCCCCTGCCCCTTGGTGTTTCGGGAGGAACGCCAAAAGGGGTAGTCTTGGATTGCGCTTTTCATGCCGAGGTTGATGTTTTGTAAAATTCTGGTAATTTTCGGTAACAGCCATGTTTGGAACTATGTGCCGAAGATGCCAAATTGGATTGGCCAGCTCGTTGAAACTGCTTCCAGGTGGGCCTTACGAGCTGTCGGCCCAGATGGCTTTTCATGGACGCCACCAAATATCTAACACCAACCTACTCCTTTCACAAACTCTTCCCCTTAGCTTTTCTTGCCAACGCCGCTCCTCTTGCCTCCTTCAGACCCGCCGCCTTTCCACTCTGAAGCTGCAGCCATGGCGCGACATCCAAGCGGAGAAAACTGGGCGGCTCCGGCCTAAGATGAGCGGGAGGGCGTCGGCGAGGCTAGCGCTGCTAGGGCATGGACGGAGTCCGAGACGCCTGGAAAAGGAGCCGTGCGGCCAAGGGCGCTACCGCCTCAGCGCCTCCTCCTGGCGTTGTCTCCGGCTCGGTCTGGCGTGGCCGCCACCACACGTTGCCCCCTCCGATCAGTCCTCTTGCTTCTCGCCGCACCATGTCTTGTCTCGCCAAGGCAGCTGCCTCCTGCTGGGCCGAGAGCGAAAGCGAGAGCCGCCGACCAGAGCTGCCGAGCCGAAGCGCCACGAGATGTTTGAAAGGTTCGGGTCCCGAAGGGCATCCTGCCGGTGGGTGTGACCGAGTACACGCTCCGGCCGTCGGACCTTTTTTTCCTTTTGTTTTTATGTAATTATTTGTACGAGAGCTGGATGTAGATCTTTCTGTAAGATGAGCTTGGGGCCGAGAGATGCAGGGCACAGAGCGCGATTTTCGCTAGGGCGGTGCTTTCGTGGGCGCTAGCGGCGTTAGGTATTTGGGTGCTGTGCTGGTATTTGGAGCCGGCAGCGTAAGGCCAAGTGCCAGTATTTGAGCCGGTAGGCGCCGAGCCGGCAGCGTTAGGCGGCCGTGCCGTATGCTTTTCTCTAATTTCTTGTTTTTTCCTTCATGACCCCCGTTTTGCTTCCCCTTTCTGCTCCTTCTTTTCTTTGTCGGCCGGCCAGATCTGGCCGAGAATGCTGCTACCACCGGTTGCCCTCGTGCCTTTTCTGCCAAGCTGCAGGCGGCGTGGTGCCCTCGACGCCGCTGCGTGGGGGCACCCAGCCGCAGGCGCCGCAGAAGCGAAGCACGCCGCGACGGGCGGCGAGGGTGCCGAGCGCTGGGCGGCCGCAAGGCGCGGCGCGCATGCGGGCACTTCTCGAAAGCAAGGCGAGCAAAGAAGCAAGCAAAACGGCCGTCGGGCACAACACGCTGCGCAGGAGCGTAGGGCCATGCTTGGCAGGAAGCGTTCATATGATTTTTGTCAGGGCGCTGGGCGCATAGCAGTTGGGCGCTAGGGCGCTAGGAGGCCAATGACAGGGCACCGCATGTTAGAATGATACGAGGGAGTGGTGGTGCCAGGCGCCGGTCGCCATTATTTTCAGTCGCGCCTGGGAAGGAGACAACATAGGCCGTCTCGTATGCTTGGTGTTGATGCAAGGTCGTGTTCTCGTGTCTCTGTAGCTTCCATCGATGTAGTAGCAAGCAACATACTCTAGGCTTCTTAGCATAAGAACCTGGCTGCAAAGTTGACCAACACAGTTGCTGTGGCGCTCGGGCGAGGTCTTGAGGTCTTAGGGCGCCGGGCATGGCGTGACGGTGTTGGGAAAACCGCCAACTTCGAAAGAAAGTTTAGAAGTCTGTAGGTGTTTTCGGCTCTGCTAGCTATGTTCAAACTGGTTACAGTACGTGCTTAGAACTGTGAGTGAATATTTTGCACGCCGCTTTCCTCAGATCTCCGTTCCTCTCAGAGCGATCGATCAACTCCTCCGGCGGACCTGTTCACACGTTCATGCATGGTGACCACCGGTTCCTCAGGATCTCCAGCTCCTTCGGCTCGCTCGCCATCCATGCACGGCTGCATGCATGCATTCACTCACATCCACTCCTGTTAACGTGGATGGTTTGGTTTTGCCTCTCTCATGTAATCTGGGTGTCGACGCGAGGGCACGCGAGGGTGCGGGCTTGAGAGGGCTCGAGCGCACATGCCACGGGCACGAGGGTGCGAGGCCCCGAGGGCGTAAGGGTGCACGAGGGTCCCGAGGCCTCGAGGGCACGAGGGAACGAAGGCGCGAGGCTTCGAGGGTCCCGAGGCACCGAGGCCCTGAGGGCACGAAGGCACGAGGCTTCGAGGGTCCCGAGGCACCGAGGCCCCGAGGGCTCGAGGGCACGAGGCTTCGAGGGTCCCGAGGCACCGAGGCCCCGAGGGCTCAAGGGCACGAGGCTTCGAGGGTCCCGAAGCACCGAGGGCACGAAGGGCACGAAGGCATGAGGCTTCGAGGGTCCCGAGGCACCGAGGCCCCGAGGGCTCAAGGGCACGAGGCTTCGAGGGTCCCGAAGCACCGAGGGCACGAAGGGCACGAAGGGCACGAAGGCACGAGGCTTCGAGGGTCCCGAGGCACCGAGGCCCCGAGGGCTCGAGGGCACGAGGCTTCGAGGGTCCCGAAGCACCAAGGGCACGAAGGCCACGAAGGCACGAGGCTTCGAGGGTCCCGAGGCCTTGAGGGCACGAGGGCACGAAGGCGCGAGGGTGAGGGCGCACAGGGCGCGGGGCACCATGAGGGCCCAGGTGTATGTGATCGTTTGTCTTCGGTTGAGCTTGTGATCTGCATAATACAAAGATCAAAACTGTCCAACTTTCTATGTTTTCTTTTCTCGAGGACTCGGCTTCGGAGAAAGGTGATGCGGTCGACGACTTGGCTTCGGAGAACTGCTGTGCACATGGCTGTGGCACTTTGGACACCGGTCAGGCTGCAGGCGCCATGCGAGGGCGCGGGCACCGGGTATAGTCAAGGATGTCTGCGTAACACGCGCGTGTAGCGTGCGAGTATGCAACAGGCCTCAAACCACTTCTAGTGGGTTGGTGGCCAAGTGCCCGAGGCAAGGGGCTCACGTACGCCCCTCGTGCAGACTTGTCGAAGTATAGATCATTTTCGACAGGAGGTGGTCGGATTCCTCGACAGTGTAGCCCGCCTGCCCCTTGGGTGCCTAAAAGGACGCCTGAGGGGCAAAGAAGAATGCTTAGGTCTTGTATCCTATTGATTTAATATGCTTGGCCAAAGACTTGGCCAAATTCCACTTTGACGGAATGTAACGCCGAGGTTTTGCCAAATTCGACTCAAGTCAGGAGGCACGAGAACTGAGGAATATGCGCAAGGGCACCCGTGACTTAACCAATTTTGGCTTGGTGGGTACGTGGGTGCCCAAAGACTAAAGCTTATTTTGTACTCCATATCGCGCGAGTGTTCTACGTGAGGGCAGGTGCTAAATTGACACTTCTCGTTGGCCCTTCGTGTGGGGTGGTTTTTGTTGCTCCATCCCTGAAGATGAAGTATCGAATCTTGGCGCCCACCGAGGCACAACCTCGTAGGGGGCGATCCAACAAAGCTCGTCTTGCAGCAAAGTCATGGACGCAAGACCCACTCCATCAAGCACGACTTTCTAGGCGGCGGCGATCGGCCAAGATCAGATAGACGAAGTCGTGGACGCGGAGCCGTCGAGCCGAGGCATAGCCTTTGAGGCGGGCAGTGCGTTGAAGTGAAGCCTATATAGGCGAAGTCACGAATGCGAGGCCGCCGAGCCGAGGCATAGCCCTTCGAGGCCAACGGTGCGTCGAAGCGAAGCCTATGTAGACGAAGTCTTGGACGCGAGGCCACCGAGCCGAGGCTTAGCCTTCGAGGCCGGCGGTGCGTCGAAGCGAAGCCTATATAGGCGAAGTCTTGGACGCGAGGCCGCCGAGCCGAGGCATAGCCTTCGAGGCCGGCGGTGCGTCGAAGCGAAGCCTTTGTAAGCGAAGTCTTGGAGGCGAAGCCACCGAGCCGAGGCATAGCCTTCAAGGCGGGTGGCGCGTCGAAGTGAGGCCTAAGTAGGCACAGTCTTAGACACGAGGCTGCCGAGCCGAGGCATAGCCTTCGAGGCCGTGGCGTCAAGTGAAGCCTATGTAGGCGAAGTCTTGGACGCGAGGTCACGAGTCGAGGCATAGCCTTCGAGGCCGGCCGCAAGCGTCAAGGAAAGCCTAAGTAGGTGAAGTCTTAGACGCGAGGTCACGAGCCGAGGCATAGCCTTTAAGGCGGCGGTCGTCAAGGAAGCCTAAGTAGGCGAAGTTGTCCTCCTCTTGCTCCGCGACTTGATGAGAGTTGTCGAAGTAGAACTCCTCAGAATCATCGCAGTTCGAGCTAGAAACATTGCAGTGACAGGTAGATAACACGAGCATCTCTGCAGGAAAGAGAGAATGATCAACACTTATTTCTTGTAGCAAGATAATATTCGTTTGACATGAGCATTGATCGAAGTGTTGCCGAGGGACTAGTAGAGTCCCATCACTTTCGATACTAAGATTTCCGAGGTGATAGCCTTATGCGAGCATGATGGTCCTTGATCAATATTCGGGCCAAGTCGACGGTACATGATTCGAGCTGCCAATGAGACTGAGTCATGGACATATCAAAGGGGTGGCCACGAGACTAAGTCGTGGAGCACCGAATGGTCCATAGGGGTGGTAGCCCCCCAGTGGACTTGGAGGCACCCATGGGGCTAACTCATATGTATCTTGAAGGTGTGCCCACAACACTAAATCATAGGCACATCGGAGGGGCGTCCACGAGACTAAGTCGTGGGGCACCGAATAGCCACTAGGGATGGTAGCCCCCCAGTGGACTTGGAGGCACCCATGAGGCTAACTCATGTGTATCTTGAAGGTATGCCCACAACACTAAATCATAGGCACATCGGAGGGGCGTCCACGAGACTAAGTCGTGGGGCACCGAATAGCCACTAGGGATGGTAGCCCCGCAGTGGACTTGGAGGCACCCATGAGGCTAACTCATGGGCACCTTAGACGTGTGCCCCTGACAGTAAGTCACGGGCACATCTGTGCCGTCCACGAGGCTAAGTCGTGGGCATCAGGCCATCGGGATGGTAGCCCCAGGTGGACTTGGAGGCACCCATGAGGCTAACTCATGGGCACCTTAGACGGTGCCTCGACAAGAAGTCACGGGCACATCTGTGTCGCCCACGAGGCTAAGTCGTGGGGCATCAATGGCCATCGGGATGGTAGCCCCTAGTGGACTTGGAGGTGCCCATGAGGCTAACTCATGGGCACCTTAGACGTGTGCTCTGACAAGAAGTCACGGGCACATCTGTGCCGCCCACGAGGCTAAGTCGTGGGCATCAATGGCCATCGGGATGGTAGCCCCAGTGGATTTAAAGGTGCCCATGAGGCTAACTCATGGGCACCTTAGACGGTGCCCCGACAAGAAGTCACGGGCACATCCGTGCCGCCCACGAGGCTAAGTCGTGGGGCATCGAATGGCCATCGGGATGGTAGCCCCCTGATGGACTTGGAGGTGCCCATGAGGCTAACTCATGGGCACCTTAGACGGTGCCCCGACAAGAAGTCATGGGCACACTGTGCCGCCCACGAGGCTAAGTCGTGGGCATCAACTATGAGGGCAATGAAGCCCTTTTACCCCGTATGTGGGTTTTTCGTTATGATCAGGAATGCATGAGAGTGGTTAACCCTTGCGAAACAATGAAGCTAGGTGTGCGGGGACCCAGACGTTGTTCGGCGCGTGGCCTGGAGTCTAAGGGGGACGAGTCCTCAACACATCCATCAACTTGGTACTGGGCCAAAGTTGGGACACGAGCCGCCATGGTGGAGGCGACGGACGCCCAAGCCACCATGGACTTTTGCTAGGGGAGACCGCAGAGGTCGTACGCCCTACGCACCACGAGAGTGGTCGCTCGTGCCCTAGGGCCAGTAGGACACGAGCCGCCATGGTGGAGGCGACGGACGCCCAAGCCATCATGGACTTTTGTTAGGGGAGACCGCGGAGGTCGTACACCCTACGCACCACGAGGGTGGTCGCTCATGCCCTAGGGCCATTAGGACATGAACCGCCATGGTGAAGGCGACGGACGCCCAAGCCACCATGGACTTTTGTTAGGGGAGACCACAGGGGTCGTACGCCCTATGCACCACGGGGGTGGTCGTTCATGCCCTAGGTCCAGTAGGACATGAACTGCCATAGTGGAGGCGATGGACGCCCAGGCCACCATGGACTTTTGCTAGGGAAGACCGCGGAGGTCGTACGCCCTATGCACTACGGGGGTGAAATCCCTTGGAGGGAAAGTGTCTTGAGAGCCCATATGAGATTTATATGTCGGGACTGTCCCCTAACAATAGCGCATTAGGGGGCAGGCCTCGTAGCAGCCTTCATCGCCAGGCCGTATGGACGCTGCGCGCCCCGAGGGTGATGGTTGGCCTCAGAATCCTTAGCCTTCTGGCTGCGATGGTGCCTTGAACTGCTCGCCCTTGGCCGGGCCTCGCATCGACCCGCGCAAGGGAGGAGGACGCGCGTGGGAGCCCTAGGGCATGTAGGGCGTTGCCATCCCGAGGTGGATGGCCCTGATCTCCGACGATGGTGCTCGGCTGGGGCTCCTTCAAAGAGCGGATGGGTCATCCACGAGATCACCGCCCTCCGGGCCGGGAGGAGGTTTCATGACTTAGAGTATTTGGTAGGAGACATAGCCTTTCATCGATTAGCTACGTCCCCACGGACGGCGCCAATGTTGTAGGTGTAAAAACCAAACACGAGTGAGAGGGTGGACGTCGGCCGTCTGACGGGCCGTCGTCCACGAGGGTAAGAAATGACACGAAGATTTATACAGGTTCTGGGGTCCGAGAGGCCGCCTACTCTGCCGGTGAGCCAACGGGGGGTTACCTCCGGAGAGGGAGCCCCCGAGGGCTCACCAGCTTTGAACATACTTTTATTGCTCAAGAGCGCCCCCCGAAAGGAGGGATACATGGGGTATTTATAGGCTCCCAAGCTCTGCATAAATGACCAAAATACCCCTTGGGGAATAGCTAAACTATGAGTACAAGTGAGGGGTATTATAGTCTTTCATGAGTATAATCAGATTTATGTGATCTCAGATGCTAGTCTTCTTCAAGGCGGACCCCATCAGTATGATAGATGAATTATTCTTACAACAATATTATTTATGTTTTGTCATGTTTTTCTTATTATATTTTATGTTGAAGCATTTTTGATAAAGTTTCATGTCAATGAAGTATTTGTGGCTTATTTTTTGTTATGTCTTGTTGTGGGTAGAAATTAGCGTTAGTTTTAAGATGTTAGTCTCTTAAAATTTAGCCCGAGGCGTGATCTAATCCTAGATCCACCACTGCTAGCACTGCCCGTTTATTCGCTTGCCCGCGCATGCGTATGGATGGGTCTGCCCGATTGCATGCGATTGGTTGATGTGCTCACTTGAAGACCACCGCTGATCGCCGCCGTGGACGCCGGAAGAGGAGCAATTGCTTTGCCATCGCTTTCTTTGTCGCGTCTTATGTTATCGGAGCGCCGCCAAATGTTGGATTTGGTGCAGCGCATGGATGTTCTCGTTTGCGGACTGCTTTTTTGGTGCTACTAATCAATGCATGCACCTGGCTTGCATGCAGCCGAGCCATACACCTATATATGGCGTGCATGTGCACTTTGCCTCCTTCTTGGGTTTGGTGTTAGTTTTTTTGATGCTTGCATTGTTTCCATGAGTATTGCCGAGATAGAGAAAAGGGGAGAGAGAGAGATGCAGCATGCATGCTGCTACTTTGCATGTATCCTAGGATTCTCTGTGACAATGCTGATCAAGGACAAGGAAGCAAGAAGAAAGAAGAAAGAAGGAAGGAGAAAGAAAGAGAGGAGAATTTTGTGGGAAAAATCAGTGTTCCTCGTTGCGGTCTCTGGGTAACGATTAAGTTTTCTTCTCTGGTTGCTTTTTTAATTAGGGATTAAAGAATCGAGATTAAAGAGCGAGTACTAGTAACTTCTAGTCAAGGGATCAAATAATAGATCGGTTTAACCTGTTGTATTGTTGTATAGTAATTTCGGGTACTGTAAGGGTGTAATTTGAGAATGTTACCTACTAGATAATTATAGATAATTTTGGTAGATTTCGGTAAAATATTTAATCATGTCGATCGGACGATTAAATTCCGAGTTACGAATTTTGTAAGCCTGCTATCTAGTGAGTTGTCATCTTTTAGCACCATCTTGGTAGACTGTAAATTAAAATTAGTAAATGGGCCAATTTGGGTTATTTTGATCGATTTGGTGTAACCATGCATGGTCGATTAGTGTGACGGTTTAGTGCTATGATGATGTGATTTTGATGATGTTTTTGAGTGTGTGTTATTACATGCTTATTCAGGGATTGTGGCCTTATGCGCCGTGCCACAATTTCATCGTCCGGCTTCGAAGGGCTAAGAGGCAAGTATATGGTAGAGTGGTGAACAACGGGTTGTTCGCCATTATCATTGATATTACTTATCATGCTATTTATTATGCTTTCGTTAAGCTTATTCTTATGCATGATTGATGATATTGAGTGAATGATTGATGATATTGAGTCAATAACAGGTAAGATTTGGCGTAAATCACCCCCAAGAACAAAAACTTTACCACCAAACGGTACAGTGTCAGCAGCAGGTTCCACATCCGATAAGATATCACGGAATGTTCTATCCAATGCTTCAAAACATTTTCTATGAGCCATGAGAGCTTCGTCCCAAATAACAACACAAGCAGTCTTAATTAATTCAGCTAACATAGTCCCTCTTTAATATCACATACACTTGTCTCATCAACATCAATAGGTATCTTAAATCGGAATGAGTCAGATGGCATCCAGGCAAAAGTAGAGAAGCAACACCAGAAGAGGCAGCTGTGAGAACAACTTTGCTCATAGACCTTAAGTAGGTTATAATAGCATTCCAAAGAAATGTCTTTCTAGTACCTCCATGACCGGAAACAAAAAAGAAGGCAGGCTGGTTATGTACAACCTGTGACACTACACAGTCGAAGGCCTTTTTTTGATCAGGATTTAGCATAGAACATAATCTGGTGGATTCACTAGCTAGCTCAGTAACATCGTATGACAACTCATCGCTTGTCATTGTGTTTGTGTAGCAATGGGTAGCACGGCTATTTTGTGTGGGTAAGTTGAAGGAAGATATTCTAGCTCCATTTCTTTTTAAAAGAGCCGAAATTGCATCTAGCAGAAGATCTTTTAGATCAGCAATAGGGATAACATAATATGGATTACAAGTGGCACGCCGAGCACAGTATTGGAAGTCTTCTGCTAGATCGAACCAGAACCTATCGAACAACGAATGCTCGTCATTGATATCGCAAAAAAGCAACATTGTGACAAACAAGTGTCTAAACTGAGATGGTGAAGCCCATCTAGAAGCCTCCTCAAGAGCACAGTACCATTTGGAATCATTCCCTAACAAGCCTCGAGCACCGCAGTCTTCTTCGAACGTACTATGGACAACACCTTGAAGGTACGTACTCTTCATAGCTTTTAGCACCTTTGACTACCATAAGAAGCATCCTTAAGAAGTATTGCTCACCAAAGAAGGATGTGTAAAATATAAACGACCAATTTTTTTTCCAAAGGTGTCTTTTTGCCAAGACCTAGTATTTGTGTCCCAAATAGCTATCTAGAAGGAATTAGCAATAAGTGAGAGTCTGAGCTTCAAAGATAACGATTGTTTGCAAAGAAACCATTCGGTGAGTGGTGTTCTTTCTAGGAAGGTGTTGGAAACCACGCTGATAGGTTGGCATTAGGATTAAAGCAAAGGTTGTTCATCTTAGGCGGTGTACACTAAGGCGCCTACGTATGGAAATGCCTATGGATATCGTATTCAAGAATTCGCCAAATGGCGTCGTGTTCACATATGTATCGACATTCAAGATATTCTTGAACCTCATTAATGGCTGATGGTTGAGGATCAGACGGAGCATCCTCTCCTCGTTTTAGTCTCTAGAGGGAGATCTATCATTGAGCAAGCCACATGGACCATGCATCATGTGCTCCGAGACTAAAGCATATCCTAAAGGGTCCAAATGTGGATCGGGTATTTCGGCACTAACAAAACTATCGACCAGAGCAGATGTTGGTTCAGATGTATCTCTAGCAAGCCAAGCAATTATATGAGCATGAGGAAGGCCGCGTTTTTGGAACTCAATAGCGTGAAGTACTATCGAAGATCACAAAAAGTAAATGTATGAAAAAAGATGAATGAAATGGATTAGAAGGAAACAGCATGATAAGAATCTAAAAGACATATAGAAGAGCATAGTGCATGTGTACTTACATGCATTGACAGGACCAAATGCAGATCCACCTTTAATATCAGCTAATAGCTCTTCTAGCTTCATATTGTAGACTCTATCAACAATATCAGCTCTATCAGTGACGCGTTGACCATGTTCAAATGCCAAGGTCTGTGTGATTTCAAGCCATTTTGGATTGCATGTGAAAGTGATAAACAAATTAGGTGGACCATACACACGGCATATAGCAATAGCATCGTGATAGTTTTGCGCCATGTAACGTCTACCGCCCGTATAAGTCACAGGTAGGACTATACGTTTCCCAACATCGCTACCATCTATAGAGCCGCTTGCAACAGCATCAGCCACACCTTGTAAGGTGTAGGACCGGAAAGGTGACTAGAAGGGGGGTTGAATAGGAGCACAAACAAATTCTGCAAATCCCAAAGACCAGCAACAAAAACCAGAAACTCTGCTGAATATATATCGAAATCGGTACTACCGCCGTTATGGGCGTGGTACTACCGCATTGTGGTACTACCGCTGTGCATGATGCGGTATGACCGATTTTCCTGGAGCTCTTGCTAACAGCAGAAAATCAAATCTAAAATCGACACAACTTTTGATTCATCCAACCAAAACCTACCAAACTTGAAACATAACCTCTAGAGGAGATCAGGAACCTATTCTAATCATCTATTCAATAGATCCACGTCAAAGTTTTGACCTTTTTTAGATTTGATGAAGATCGGTTCAAAACCAAGTCAAATACCCAAATCTGATCCTAGGCTTGCTCGTGGGCTATGGATGTTCAAGATGACCTTAGATGGTCTCCCACAAGTCACAACAAGCAAGAGCAACAGATGGATTCAAGAGAAAGGCAGTGGATCATCAAAAGCACCAACACTTCAAAATAGAATGTAAGAATAGAACAAGAACGAAAAGTCTCATCTTTGAAAGCTGCTTGCATTCAATAGAGATTGAGATTTGATGATTACAGCCACTCCATCTTGGAGGACACAACTCAATACATGAGCACTCGATCAATCAAACCCTAAACCCTAACCTCTCCTCTTTCTTTCCTAAGCCCTAAGACAGGTTAGGATTTCTCAAAATGAAGTGCTTGAGGCTGCTGTGACAACCCCCTCTCTATTTATACTAGAGGCTAGCATCTAGAGAATATTCCATTAGGGCACCCATTAAACCCTAATACACAATGGGTTAACATACGCACGCATCTCAAAGCATCGTCTTCATCTTCGATTGACCTAAACCGCTTCTCCAAGCACCGACCCGCACCACAGTTTAGCCAAGAGATCACAACGGCGGTATTTGGTGAAATTACCAAAATAACCCTTCTCGATCCTTCTCCAAGAACCGAGTCCAAACTTGGTGAAGCAATCGCCTGCTCCGCCACGTGTAGGTTGATCAACGGCTCTTATCATGTCGGCAAGTCTCTCCCGTCCGGCTCCCGCCGAAACCACCAAGGCACTTGCACCGACCCCCGCGCCGCTTGATCCAACCAGCTGCATCGAACTGCCCGTTCGATCATCCTTGTCCATCTTGCGCCATGCTTGAGTCACCTGACCTCACCCGGCATCCATGATCGTTCTGGACCTCAGCTCTCCAAGCTTAGTCCCGATTCTCCTCGCCGTTGACCGTCGTTGACCTACAAGCCACCTGCACAGCAATAGACCAAGAAATCATCTCCAGGAACAAGTTCTTCACAACTTGACCCACGTTAGCTCAAAATATGAAATATGCAACACATAAACAAAGACAAACATGGATATGACATATCCCAAAATCAATTCTCTGAAAGAATCAATATTCAGTGCAAATGCGGTACTACCGCCAAGTCATTCCCGGTACTACCGCATCACGGTAGTACCTCTCTCAGCATTGCGGTCATACCGCTCTCGGAGAATTCCAAAACTCCCCAAAATCAAGCTCTCTGGAATTTCCATACCGCAACTCTACGGTCATACCGAAGTGCGGTATTACCACCAAGTGAAATGCGGACATACCGCTTCTCCAAGAAATCCAAAACTCACTTACACTAGTTCTGGAAATATACAACCGCCAACAAAGAATCGGTTCTACCGATGAGCGGTAATACCGCCAATAACTTATGGTACTACCGCATCACAAAATTTCACAAAGGCCTCAGAACCAACCCTTCTGCCACGTGGATGCACCAGATCAACTTGGCTATGCGACAAAGTGACTTGCGGTAGTTCCGCTCCACTCCTGCGGTCATATCAAGATCATGTAATACCATGCGGTTTATACACCGGTACTACCGATATACCTGACAATTGCTGAAACTTTCTGAAAAACAGGAAATCCAACAAACCTTCCACCAAATTGCCAATTGTAACATCACTTAAGATCATGAGCATATCCTCATGATGTCCACATATATAAGGTTTCAACCAAGCTCATCTTGATGATCTAATATGTAATGGATACGGATTCATCAACACATGCACGAGCGATTTACCTTTATTTGGGATGATAGCCTCCATAACCTAGATAAGGATTATGTTGGTCCTTTTATAGTGGAAGAAATATCGGAAATAGTCTTGCATCATGACTTTAGAACGGCTTGTTTGATCTAAGGAGTTATCCCCAGCGTAAGGGATACCGAGCTGAAAACCACGCTCAACATAAGGAAATAGCAAAGGGTATTGCAAAGCCATGAATGCAGGATGCAAAGGAGATATGCGATGTACTTTGGTAGACCTATTATGGACAACAATGTCTCGTTTGTAGGTTTCTAGGGAGAAATCTCCAACCACTAAGAGTGCAAGTTCATCATAGGTCGGTAAGTCATATTGGATTGGATCTCCCGGCTTGGCGCCAACAATTCTAATACCCACAGACTCATCACCAGATTGTCGCAAAAGGTCTCTTGCACAATGAAATTGTCTAACCAAAGGATTGTGGTGGTCGAGCATAAGCATGATATCTGACACTATTTCAGGATCTAGTTCCCCCTCAGCGTTTTCAGAAGGATCTAATGCACGGATTCTATTGTGGATTTCATTGTCAGTATCATATATATAGAGCTCTAAAAATTTTGGAGGAGAGCCGCTAGAAGGAAGTAGAGATCCAATATGATAATGCACCTGGCCACATACACTGAACACGTATGGGCCTGGCTGTCGATTAATGGCCTGGTCTATCCTACCACCCATGGAAGTAAAGGCAAACAAGCAGTTATACTACCTTATTTTGCGTCGAAAATTGGCACAGTGGGGTCCGCCATCAAACCTTAGCAAATCAGCTAGCAAATTAGGGGGTTTTTTAAAAAAAAGGGAAGAATAACTTTACCACCCTTGCAGCAATTGTTGTAAGCAAACTGCTGATTCCTGACTGACGAATGCCGTTTTGTGCGTTCATGGAACCAGAAGACGGCCGAGCAATGAGAGCATGTGTAATCAGGTGTGCCATAGTAGGACCTGCCTGCGTAGGAGGCTTTTTTTTATAGGAGGAAAGAAGGGAAAAACAGAGGAAAAGAGGTTAAGAAATACTATGTGCTTTCGTAGCAATAAGGCAAAGCAAAAAGGAACGAAATGATAAAAAGATGTTGGCAAAGGTACCTTTTAGGGTATCAACATAATCCTGAGGCAAAGGAAGGCATGTAGGACTATATATACGGCCAACAGAAGGACCTAGTTAGGAGGATAAAAGGTAATAAAGGTATAAGGAACGTACACGCATATGTATGCAACAACAATATCACAGACAATGCAGCGAGAACGAAAAGGAATTTTTTTTGGGCGGCGCACAACAGTTGAGTAGCATGGAGAATTGGGAAAAAACCGAATAGACAGCAAGGAACAAAGAAACGGTTGCCTAAGATCGGCTGATGCAGGGAAGATGAAGGAAAGCAGGACAAAAGACCTGTTCAAAGCGACCGTCTCTGAGAAAGAATTTGCCGCCTCTTTTTTCGATTATGCCTTGAATCGGCTGCGAAGGGTATAGGGTAATTACCTCTTCCTATATTTAGGAGAGGAAAATTAGGGAAACTATATAAATACATCTAGCACAAACAAGCCTGTATCGAACACATATACCTAGTCTCCTATGAACAACAGAGCTGCTCGATGCCTCTACACCACGCATGTCTCTTGCACTAAATGGAATGAGGAGGCACAAAAGCCCTGTACCGGCAATGTAAAAGAGCATGTGAGGAATCAAGCATAGCATACAGCAGCCATAGCAGCAAGGCAAAACAAGACGACGACAACAGACAACCTCGCGACGAAATGAAGAGAAACGATGAACCAAATGGGAAACATAATACATGTAGAACGGCACATGTAGAACGGCCAGCGTGCGATATGAAGCATGCAAAATGCAGTATCGAGCAATACCTTAAAGAACGCAACCGCAAAGTCCCCACAGACTGGTAAGTGATAGGCAAAGATCGGTTAATAGCAACACAACCTGCATATCATGGATAAAGCAAGACGAACAAACTGGTTAGAGCCACATAAACACGAAACAAAAAAAAACGTATGAACAAACGCTTAGAGCGAGAATACACGCGAAGAAAGACTTGAACAAGATCAGTGAGACCTGTATAGTACTTTGTTCAGGCCAGAAGGAAGAGGCTATATCAGCAGCATCCCAAAAAAGAGGAACAAATCAGCCATAAGCACGGCACAATGCACCCATTGAGTATCATATAGAAAAGGAAAAGGTAGGGAACGCACATACCTGAAAGTAGGGCGGCGCAAATACGGACGAACTATGAGCAAGCAGGAGTCAATCGCTCTGCAAAGAAGGGGAAAAAGAATAAGAACACACAAAGGAAATAGAAGAAAACGGAATAAGAACAGAAGGGGAGAGGCGGAAACATAAGGTAAGAAAAAGTGCAGGAAGCATCCATCCTGTTCCACATAGATAAAACGAACGAAGCAATGCAGCCTAAAGAAGGCAAGAGTGGTGATGCTAAAAAACACAGATCTGGATGTCCAGGCGGGGCCGAAGTCTGCCTCTAATCACACCGAAGAGCGGTGACGGCCACAAACACAAATCTGGATGTAAGATCGAAATGTAAGGAAAGAAAAGGTAAAAAAAACACACAAGAAAGAAATCGAGGAGCAAAAGCGTGGATCCGGAACGGTAGAGGGGCGGAAGCGATGGTCGGCTGCAAAGAGCGAAACAGAGAAGGCAATCAGACCCCAGATCTACAAACAAGAACTGTAATACAATAGCAGAACCAGAGAAACCCCAACACAACAAAAGAAATCTGAGAGGGGAAGAGACAAACACGGCAGAAGCAAAAGGGAAGATCCAGAGCGGTAGAGAGACGGATGCGACAATCGTCTGCAGGAAACGAAACGGGAAAGGCAATCAAACCCCAAATCTACAGATAAGAAATGAATTAGAACAGCACAACCAACCAAATCCGCAGAGAAGGGGAAAAACCGACAGAGGAAGAGGCAAGCACGGCAAAACAGGTAGGAAGGGAGAGGACGGAAGGCAGCGAGAAGCAAGAACGATGGAAGAGGAGGAAGACGCAGCGGCGAAGCAAAGAAGCCAACGAACATCAACTATAGCGAGGCAGAATCAGAAGTCCATGAGGCCCGCAGCAGCAAGAAGCAACAGCGACGGACTCCTCAAGACGAAAAAGGAGACCACTACCGAAAACGAAGCACCCGAAACGCAGTAAAGGAACACCGAAACACAACAGGAGCAGCGGTGCCACACGGCTAGGCGACGCGTTCACGTGGCAATCAAAGAGAAGGGCCGACATGCACGTGGCAACCGAGAAGGAAAACGGTAGAGTCGGCGAAATGTCGGGTTGGGCGAGCAAGCAAAAGGGCAGCGCGAGAAAAAGCGTTGCCCGCAGACAACACAGCCACGAAACGACACGAGATCGAGCGGTCGAGAAGCAGCGAATCGAAATCGAACGGACTAGACGCTCACAGTCGACGTGGCCACTTAAGATGGCGCAAAGAACGTCTCCTTTTATATAGTAAGATATCATAATCTGCAAATGGGATGAAGGCACGATTACTATTCTACCAGAATACATGCACATGTTTTACATCGAACTGTTGAGCAACTTTTAATTCGAGGATATAGTTTGTTGCCAAACGAGAAGTACCGGATGTCTTACTTAAAAAAAGCGGTAAAACTACTACTATTAAATTAACTGCATCGATATATACATGCAAATATTAATCCATTCAATTCATGTCTTTAATTTTACATGCATGCACTTATATCGTAACCATAGGTTTATTTTAAAGGTATTTACTATAAGTGATAATTCATATTATACAACTCCAAACATTAGCAATCACTGTGGGATACCACTCCAAATATTTTTCTTCAAGGAATACCACTACAAAGTTGTTTGGATTAACACAACATCATTTCTCCTCGTTTTCTGGGTTTTAATTCATTTTGCACCTTTCGTCCTGTGTGAAATGGCATTTTTGCCCCCAGTTGCACCCGCCTGCACATGGGTTGGTGCGAGCCAACTAGCCGACACTAATCATGTCTAGACGTAACATTGTGTAATGGATGTTATGTATGCCACTTAAGTAAGGGATCCCCTTTAGTAATTTTTGTTATATATAGTATGTGTCGGGTTGTGATCTGCAAACTTTAGGACAAATATTTTGTATTTGTTTATTTTAGATGCTTAAGTATGGTTGGTCTCATGTATATTTGTTTTCAATGCAGTTGCATTCCATGAATTATGTATGTTCACTGCAGTTTTATTATATTCATCACTTCTCTTGAAGGCTATATCTCACACCAAATTAAAGACACAAAGCATTCCAACGAAACAACAACACTAACAGCTGGGGGCAAATATGTTCTTTTGCATGGCTCAAAAGTGGCAAAATGAATTAAAACAGGAGAATTGCAGTCGGAATATTACCTCAAGGAGGCCAAATGGTCCAATAAGAACTACCAGCCAAACTTCAAAGAGCACATAGATTTGTCGGTCACATCGTCAGGCCTGCTGATGCTGTCAATCCTATCGCTGGTGGGCATGGGAGTCGAGACAAACATGGAGGCATTGGAGTGGGCAATTGGTATACCCGATGCCATCAACGCCAAGGAGAGATCGCCGCTTCCTCAATGACATCGCCGCTCACAAGGTGCCTATCCCAATCGATCAGATATAGTTGAAATTGAAAATCTAGCTAGCATTTCCGATCTATCATCTTTCGTGATGACCAAAAATCGTTAGGAAAATAAAAGGCAAAATTTGATACATGCCACTGAGAAAGTTGCCACTTCGAGAAATGCCACTCAGTATCCCAAAATTAGAAATACACACTACTACAGGAAGCCACATCATAGACGGTTTAGAACCGTCATCACGCACGGTTTCAACCGCCTATGTTTGTTGGTCTGTGATAACAGATATTATCACAGCACGTAAAAACCGTCTCAGGAAGGCTAGTATCACGCATGCTTTGGACTAAAAACCGCTCGTGATCCAAGAATATCACGCAGCTTCTAAATAAAACCGCTCGTGATTTAGAATATCACGACGGCTTTTATTTAGAACCGCTCGTGATATAAGCGCGATCACGAGCGGTTTGTTTTGATAACCGCTCAGGATATTCTCAGTATCACGAGCGGTTTTCACTAGAAACCGCTCGTGATATTTGCCTTCCTGCACGGTTTTAACAAAAACCGCTCTGTGATAACTCATTCCCGACCACAATTTTGTTGTTTTCTGGCTAGCCTCGGAATTGCTAGCCATGCCCTCTCAAAACAAGCATGCAAAAAACAGATTCAAGCATGCACAAAACAGATTCATTAGAGATAATCAATTGTTGACAACTCAAAGTGATCATTACTCAAAATAAATTACAAAAGATCGTGATCTGTTCAAGTATTGTCGCTATAATTACAACCGGATTACAATTGTTTACGCGGAGAAGTGTCGGCGGGTGATGCTCTCGGTTGGCGACGAGTGAAACTCTCCATTGTCGTTAATGATTTCGTGTTGATAAATATGCGAGCTTCCTCGAATGTCCTTGATCTCTTCCGCAACGAGTGAATCACATTGTAAATCCAAGACCTGCGCTACCAATTAAGAGTAAAGTGGCAAGCTATATATATTTAAATTTATAATTAGGAAATAATTATTTCGAGATTGACAAACCTCGTGATCCTTCTTCCTAGCTCTAAGGATTAGTCGCATATGATAGCGCACGTAGATTGCACATAACTCATCATCTTTTTGTCAAGCGTACCGCAAAAATAGAATTACATATATAGGTATAGTCGATTCGAGACGCGTTATTATGAAGTATGATATAGGATTATCGTGTTGTAGCGCGTACCGGAAAATCCATCCTGTGTGTTAGTTGGGCGCTCTTTCCATCGTATATTCCTTTGTTGGCAACATAATTGATGAACGACCTACATGATTCGAAAAAGTTATCCTCGGCCATTTCAAACGAATGAAGACTACAATAGAGTTATGTAAGGAGGAAATGAGCATACCTCTCGAGTATTCCTCTTAGAATGCTGAAGTCATGCTTGTTGCGGTTTAGGAAATCAAGGTATATCACATGGTTCCTCTTGGGTATAATAACTAAAAGGATCCAGTGGTACCTACTCATGTATGTCGCTATAGTAATTAAACCTAAGTTCGTGTTGCGTATAAAGTACAAATGAAATTTGTATAGCAAGTAGTGACACTTACCCCTAGTTGTAGGGCACCACTATGTACTTCATGTTCGTCTGACGAAGCAATGACCTCGTTATGTATTTCTCGATGAAGGACGAGTCTTGTTGGATGGTTTGCAACGATACCACATGTGGGTCGAGGAAACCCACCGGTTCTTTCCATTCCCGGACATTTTTCAGCATGTATCTATACATAAGCAATGAGTTGTGATATTTATCGGTATTACATGAATGTAGAACTTGATTGTACGCACTTACAGTGTCCAACATCGTAGAAGCGAGACGTCGAGGCCAACGAGGTTGAATAGTTCATATAAGTCGTTGAAGCCCACGACGAAGTACCTCGTCCCGCTGAAGAAATGCTTGTCCTCGATTCGACGGTGATTCCAAAGATCGTAACCCTTCTTTTGGGTCTTGTCCAAGTACCGGGCATGCAAAGCGACAAGCAAATCCAACGTGCATTAATATCGCGTCGCACAACGGTTTCCGATGATGTAGTTCCCGGTATCGCGGACTTCCGGACTTGGGAGGCGCTTTAACGTTCGTTGATTTCGATTTGGCCTTAGCGATTGGCGGCGTCTTTTGTGAGACAACTCGAAACCGACGCCGACACGCTTTTGTCGTTCTTCGTGTCTTCTCCACGGAATCAAGAGGTGGCCTTCGAGGCGAAACATGAGGTGGAGTCATCGAGGGTCCGTTGGAGAGGAATGGTCGTGTCGGATCGCGGCCTTCGCTGGGTCGTATGATGTCCTTCTTGGGCCACTAGATAAAAGAGAGGACGGCATCCCATAGTGTTGTGATCTCTTCGTTCGGGCAAATCTTCACGGGGCGGCTCGAAATTGACATGTACCATATCCACTGACCTCGTGTAACTGCGGCGCCACCGACACCGTCTTCTTGCGCCCTTCCTCGTATGGATACGCCATCCCCGCACAAATTTCAATACAAAGGGACCCATCCATCCTCACTTGAGCTTACAGTATGCCGCCTCCTACAAAACGACACGCAATTAGCTAAGGCGCCCTATAGGTCTATCTTTGGTGCATTCCATAGATGTACGCTACCTTGATGTCGCTCTATCGGTGTCGGACGTCGTCATGTTCACAATTATGCGCGACGCCGACGCTACTCCGACGCCGAGGAGGACCGCCTTCGAATTAGCGGGGCGGCTTACGCATCGCTGGCTCATGAGTATATCCATTTGACTCGCAATGCTGCCATCCGCATACTTGAAATTGGTTAGTAATCATCTGCACTAACCGGTTGTCGTGCTCGCCTTGGATCTCTTCCTAGTCCTATACGCAGATAGTTGTCCGTGAATCCATGACTCCAAGGCACGTTAACCCCAAGGTCTCGCGTGCGACCCGGTGCTCCTTGTTTCCCAAGGCCGTCAGATAGTATATCCTTCTCCTCGCCTCGCATGGAAGGAGCCTTGGGAAGCTTGGGCGATCAAGTCACGCCGCAAGAGGTCATCATGTTATTATAGGCACTATGAAGTTATGGACTTATTAACAACTTAGTAGTTCGATATATTTACCACACGCTGGGACACTTCCCGGTCCGGGGTTTGTGAAGGAGATGCTGCCCAAGACGAGACTTGTGCCCTCGCTTAACCAAATTTTAGGGAACGCTGGTCTCAGAACATCAAGAAACGGGTTCTCCTTCTCCGCCCCCATTCCTCGTATTTACTGCGCATTTCAGCTTGGCCGAAGTGGGGTGAGTGTTTCGTGTCTGGAGAGCTTTGTGCGCCGCACTATGCTCCTTAAATTCGGCCGTCATTTTCATAGCCACAAAGGTGTCCCATGCTTCCCGCGTCAAGAATCTATACTGCGCGAAGGGTGTCTGACCTGTGTTCACGTACTTCGTGACAAGAATGCTCTTGAAGGTCCTCCACGATTTACCCATTGTGAGCATCGCCGTCCGTCGCACGTGTGCCACATGTGCTTCTGGAATAGTGAACTTCTTTGAAAGTTCTGTCCACAGCGCGCCTTTCGCTTCTTTCGTCAAGTCTTTCCACCTTGGTGTGGTGATAAGGACCCGTTTCCTTGAAAGTATCCCGCAGATGGTCCGGAATCTCGCCGCTGATCTCTTAAGACTCAGAGGGACCCCAAAGTCACTGACCTCCGTGATGACCAGTCGGCCCGTAGGCATTTTCGATTGTCCTCTGCCATCTCGTTTCTGTGTCATTATCGTCTACGGTGACGGCGGCCTCGTCGGCGCCTCTTCCATCTGCGGGGTCGATGTTGGCGGCCTTGTCGGCGCCTCTTCCATCTGCGGCGTCCGTGACGGCGGCGAAGACGGTGCCTCTGCCATCTCGCTTACTTGCTCTCAGGAAGAAGTACAGAGGTTGACTATAGAGATCAAGATGGCAAATGAAAAGTTGAATGAGCTCATACAGACTACTAGCATTCCAGCATAAATATGAAACAATTAATCTCAAGAAGAAGTACAGAGGTTGACTATAGAGATCAAGATGGCAAATGAAAAGTTGAATGAGCTCATACAGACTACTAACATTCCTTAATCCACGAGCTTCTATTCTAACACTCCTTAATCCACCAGCTTCTCTTGTGATCTTTGTATAGATAGAAACTAGTGATATAAATCTTTTGCCCGAGCCTACTTCATCGAGCCTGACACACTTGAGTGTACCATCTGCTTCATGCCGTGGAGGATTGGCATGAAGCAAAGGTACACTCAAGTGTGTCAGATCGATTTAAGAAAATGCTAAGCAAAGGTTTAATGCTTCATGTACGTAAGACTAGCCTTTAATGAAGACATAGAACTAGAATCAAGTAAAATGATCGATTTAAGGAAATGCTAAGCAAAGGTTTAATCCCAACATAGAAACAAAATAGAATCAAGTAAAACTTTCTTTTGGATTGTTGTAAAAATGCGCTTTAGCAAAATTTCAGAATTAATCCCAACAAAATTAATTAGCATTAAAGCATAATTCCTAAAGAATTTAGCACTCCTTAATCCACCAGCTTCTCTAAGGAAATGCGAAGGAATCACAGACGGTTCTTAATAAGAACCATCTGGATTAAACTCTCAGCCAATAAAAGGTCTAGAGATTAACAGTGCACAAACACTATTCCAACATATTGATTGATGATATTATGTGCTCTCAGAAGGAGAGTAGCTAAAGAACAAGTCTTTGCCATCTCAATCCTATTGTCTATACTCTTCATGAAATGAATATGATAATATAAATTCAAACTATGAGCTCTAAACAATACTTTGCTTAACTGTCAAATGATCTCAACTGTTAACGAAAATAGATTAAACTTCCAGTCAAACAGAGGTTGACTACAGAGATCAAGATGGCAAATGAAAAGTTGAATGAGCTCATACAGACTACTAGAAGAATCACAAACTAGTCAATACAACGGATCAATTTGCAATAGAACTATGAGCTCAACCGAAAGTAACCAATTAACGAAAGACAACATATTGACAAGAGTAAGTAATACAATAGAGCTCAAGTACGAACTAACTATCACATTCAATCTCAAGATAAGACAAAGTTCATCACAGAGCATGTCAACAAAGCCCATCGATCAATTTGCAACTAGCACCGCAAATATATATATATGCAAAGATCAACCGAATCGCCACAGAGGAGCAATACTCACAGAGAGGATGCCGCACAAGAACTCACGGTGCAAGGAGGAGGCCAGTCAGGGAGGAGGCCGATGGGGGAGGAGGGAGGTGGGGAGGAGGTCGACACGGGAGGAGGACGGCGGGGAGAAGGCCGGCAGAGGAGGAGGCCGACACGGGAGGAGGACGGCGGCGCCGAGGTCGGAGGCGCCAATGTCGGGCGGCGACACGGGAGGAGGACGGTGGCGCGAGGTCGGCGGCGGCGACGCCGGGCCTGGGCCGAGGTGAACGGGCGCCGAGGTCGGGGCGGCGATCGAGGTCGGCGGCGCCGAGGTCGGGCGGCGGCGCAGAGGTCGGGGCGCCAATGTTTGGCGGCGGCGCCGAGGTCGTGGTCGGCGTGAAGGCGAGCCCTAAACCCTAGAGGAGGCGAACGAGCGCGCGAGAGCGTAAGGGGCGCGGGAGAGGAAGTGAGATGTGAGAGGAAAACCCTAGCGTTTCCCACCTTATAAAAAGTATATTACGGACGGTTTGTAATAAGAACCGCTCAGGATATATTATCACGACGGTTCTACAATGTAACCGCTCGTGATATTATATCACAAACGGTTCTATTCTACAACCGTCTGTGATATTATTATCACAGACGGTTCTTATTACAAACCGTCTGTGATATTATTATCACAGATGGTTGTATTATAAAACCGTCTGTGATAGCCGAAAACCTGATGACAATTTATGATATCCTGACAAAACATAGTGAACCTGGTGAGACATAAATATCCTGACAAAATATAGTGAACCTGGTGAGACAAGTATGATGACAATTATGACAAGTCCATATATATGAATTCTAACCTGGTGACAAGTATGATGACAAGTCCATAACAAGTCCATAACAAGTTCACAACACATTTGACTTCATAATTTCATATCTAATTCAACTCAACTCCAAATCAAGTGAAACCAATTTTGATACTCCACATTACAATGTACGTCCACACATTGACATCAATATCAAATATGACAAGTCCATAACAAGTTCATAACACATTTGACTTCAAAATTTCATATCTAATTCAACTCAACTCCAAATCAAGTGAAACCAATTTTGATACTCCACATTACAATGTACGTCCACATTGACATCAATATCAAATATGACAAGTCCATAACACATCAACACATGACAATTTCACGTTGACATCAAAATATATGAGAGATTACAAGTCCATAACACATGATGTTATGGAATAAATTAATTACATTGGAGTAAATTCTTAATTAAGATATAGGCCTTCGTGATGATCGACGCGCATATAGCTAGCTTCCTCACTGGTAAAATCGGAGTGTTAGTGATTTTACTATGGCTTGAAATCACTAACACTCTTCAAGCCATGGTAAAATCGGAGTGTTAGTGATTTAGCGCCATGGTAAAATCTTCAAGCCATGGTAAAATCAAAGTGTTAGTGATTTCAAGTCATGGTAAAATTCAAAGCCATGGTAAAATTGACGTGTTAGTGATTTCAAGTCATGGAAAAATCAGAGTGTTAGTGATTTCAAGCCATGGTAAAATCTTCAAGCCATGGTAAAATGGTAAAATCATCAAGCCATGGTAAAATCAGAATGTTAGTGATTTCATGTCATGGTAAAAGCAGAGTGTTAGTGATTTCAAGCCATGGTAAAATTGGAGTGTTAGTGATTTCAAGTCATGGTAAAATCGGAGCGTTAGTAATTTGAATCCATGGTAAAATCAGAGTGTAAGGAAAATTCCAAGTTATAGATTTGGTTTTATTACAAACCGTCTGTGATAAGATATGTATCACAGACGGTTTTATTACGTAACCGCCTCGTGATACTTCACGACGGTTTTCAACATGAACCGCTCGTGATGAGCACGGAATTCACAGACGGTTCAGGTTGAAAACCGCCTGTGAAGTATCATAGACGATTCGAACAAGAACCGCTCGTGATATTACTAAGTATCACGAGCGGTTCTTATTGTAACCGCTCGTGATACTTCACGACGGTTTAATAACACGAACCGTCTGTGATATTACTTCTTCACGCATTTGGTTTTAGCGCAGCCTAAGAATACGTATTTGGTCGGTAAACCAAAACCGCTCTATGATTAGATTAATACTGACGGTTTTGGTCAACCGTCTGTGATGAGGCGCCTAATATTAGCCTTTTGTAGTAGTGAATTAATTTAAACAAAGTTAATCTAAAACATCCTACAAAATTTAAGTAAACCTCCTTTGTATAGTTATCTATATCGAGGTTCCAAATGCATATTTGTAATATATAAGGATTATCCAAATTACTTAATGATTAAGATCGAATCAAGACTCGCTATTCAATACTATGACATCCATAACAACTCAAAGTCTAAGGAAAAGATCAAGAACATCCAAAACATCTATTCATTTATTACAGATTACTCCAAGCAAGCAATATTTAATAAGAGATCATTAAACAATTCATTCATCTCCTAGTTAATTATTCTTTCATTTGATTGTGGGTAGTTCGTGCAAAAGTGCCAAAAATCTAATCCTTCCTTTCCCCATGCATGCCGATCTCAGAGAGGTACCTAAAACACGACAAACAACTGGAGGTGAGTCCAACGACTCAAAGAAATGTAATAAATGGCATCAACAGCATATAAGCATAAAATTCATCACCTATACTTCTCAAAATCACATATCGAATGCTTTACACACACATGCTATGCAATATGCTCAAAAATGACCTTTATCCTTCTCTTTCCTTTTGCATTTTATCGTAATGCAAAGTGCGATCCGTCGATGCACACCCATGCTCGTGCTATCCGCACGGGGACCATTGCCCATACTCCGCAAGTATGGGGATTAAAGCCCATGCTTTACAAGCATGGGGATTTTAGCCCGCCATCAACATGACGGGACCTCAAGAGATGCTTGGTCACCACGTGACCAAGACTTCAATAAGCCAACATGATGCATATGTATGAATTCTCAAATTAATACAAACATGCATCCACAACTACATTGCATATGAATACTCTATTCATACTACAAAAGTCCATAATCAGGTACTTCACAACTTTCAAACATTCATACTTAATAAATAACTCAACATACTAGAATCATGACCAGTACCAATCATATCACCATATCAATCATGAACAATACAAATTAATCATAAAAACTAGCAATCAATGCCATTTGAATATGACTATTAGATCCATAATCACACTTGCCTTAACCGCGAGAGAACGAGGGACGTACAGAAGGTGCTGCCCCCGGGACCCGTCCGCCACCTGAATAAATAATTATATTGCAAGCTAAGACGATAGTAGCGGACCAAAACAAACTATATAACAACACTCTCTAACTCGCAAAAACGTCTACTCGATCCCAACCCCAATTCCTAAACGTCAATCTGTCCCCTTAGTGGACAGTCAACTTATAAAATTCATAACTTTCACTACATGGGTCCAAATAAGGTGTTCTTGGATTTTATGGAAATATAATTAAATTACCTAAATAAACTTAGTTGGGCAGCCCTTCTGATTCTGCCATTTACTGCCCCTACCAAGCCAATCTATAGAACATCAATTATCACGTCGGGTTCTCTGGACAGTACACTAAAATTATCATAACTTTTTCTACGAAAGTCCAATTCTTACGTTATTTAGCTTTCTGGAAAGGTGAGGAAATTACCCATCTTTTTCATTATAACGAGATCCTCTGATTTTGTATTTAACTAATAGATTAACTCAGATTTCTACAGACTGTCAGGATGTTGACAGATTAACAGGACAGCGGCACTAAACAATTCATATCTCCCTGACCGTTAATCGGATTTGGGCGTTCTTGGCGGCCACATAAAGCTAAGGACATGACGCAGATATCTCTAAGATAGTGTATCCCCAAATTCTGCTTCTAAATATATGAAAACCGTCACGCAAGGTTCTGGACAGAACCGATCTAACAGCAGTTTGGGACTCGATCTAATGAACGAAGTCATAAACGCATCTAAAACAATTCATACAGCAAGAAGACCCTTCGTTTCCCTTGAAGAACCTGTTGAAGATCACGAATACCACCACATGATCCCATTCTCCTTCCCTCTTCCCCCCTTCCTTCTTCTTTCTTCTTCTTCCATCTTCTAGGCCGACCTCCACAAAGGTCTCCTTCTTCCTCCCGTTTGCTGGCAGCAAGGAGACACACCATGGGGAGGAGGCGCAGCCATGGTTGCTGGAGAGGGAGGGAGGAGGCGCAAGGAGAGGAGGAGTGGCGGCTAGGGGGAGGAAGGAGGCGCCCTAGGTTTCCCCCTTTATGTGGCCGGCTGCCCTTCCCCTTGTTTAAATGTCAGGCCGAGAGCCACACCCAAAGTTGTCTCAAATACTCGAAAACCCCTCAAACATCTGCTAAGTAACTATTTTCCATTGATCCTTCTCCTAATTCACTTATTTCCTCCCGAAATAATTTGGAGTATTACAATTCTCTCCCGAATTAATTTGGAGTATTACAATTCTCTCCTGAATTAATTTGGAGTATTACATTCTACCCCCCTTAAACAGAATTCGACCCCGAATTGTAATCTCGCTTAACGTCAAAGAGTAACCACCGCTAAAAGATTTACTAACATTACTACGTACCTGCTGTGAACAATCCGGATAATACTCACGCGTGCGAGACTCCAATTCTCAGGTGGCCTCTCTCTCGGTCTTATGGGATCACATCACCTTGACGGATACCCATGCCTTACACCTCAACACTAGTCTTGACCTTTACAGGTACACTCATCACACGGGACTCAAAGGTAATGTCTTACTCGTTGGCCAACAGCTCTAACAATAATCTCAAGCTTCGGACCTCTCATGTAGTCACTCAGTACCGGAATATACAAGACTTGCGTACTCCGTGCATGTACTCGAGACGGTCCTAGCGATACGCCAATCTACAAATCCCCGTAACTATCGGAACCTACCCAACACCTTTGGTTAAGCTTCCTTTTGGTACCGAATTACATTGTTTGCACAAAACACATGGAACTCTTGTTCCAACTCTCAGCTGACCACTTTACTTATGCAAGCAGTATCTCCTTTAACAAGGGACGCACAGAGAACTCGCCTACCAACTCCCTTACCAAAAGAGTTAAATCCAAAAACCAAAAGATTCGGCATGAAACTCTTCCATTTTCCAAGTAGGCATTTTGCAATTAAACTCCACATAAGCCAAAACAAGTCACTCAAGGTTCAAATCAAATACCTCATTTATTTTCCGAACCGACAGTAACCATCTTGTCAACATAGTCAAATCAAATTGTACAAGATCTCCATCATAAAAATCCAACTCAAACAAGAACCAATAGAGCACTTCTCTACTCGAGTGAATACTCTTTTCCTAGATGTTCTTTTAAGAAATAAACCCTTTCCCAAACTATGGGTGTCCAGAATTATCTCACTAACTCTTTCCTCTTAACCAACAATCCCAAAACGATCCTCAAACCAAAAGAACAACCATACTTATTTAGAGGGACTCTACTAATCCACAAAAGGATTCTCTAGTCCACTTCTTATACCCAAGGAATTATTTGACAAATGGTTCCCAACACCGCAATAAAGACCTTTCACCCACCACCACAACATCCCATTCTGTTAAAGATAATCAACTTCAAATTCTCAGCACACATTCTCATTTACTTTACCCAAGGTATTCTATTAAAGATCAACGCACTAGTCAAACTTCGCTTCTGTTCATCTACCTCTACACATAATATAGGGTCTTCAAGGTCCAAGCATAAAAATGCAAAGCCCAAATTCAACCTCCAAGTCTCCTACCATGAATCTCTGGTATCATTGATAGGAAATCCACAATTTCATTTACTAAAATTTCACACACCAACAATAAACTCAGTTATTATTATCAACATTCCTCTCTAATCAATTAACCGCCCCAAGGCAATTTATTTCACCAATATTAGACCTCCTCTAATCCACACCAATCCAATTCAGTTACACAACCACAATATACCCATTCGCAATACCCGAACTGATTGTCCAAGATTCAAACATACTCAATCACTAACGTCAATAAATAAATAAATTCTTGACCAAGTTATCGTTAGAGATAATCTAACTCCCACAAAGTTAATCACCGACGCTAAGTCATACTTGACAATATCTCAACAATCCCTGATATCCCATTAATTAACACGACTATTGGATCTCTACACTCATATTCTCCTTAAACTACACCATCATACTTCTTCTACCCAATCTTACCGAAAGTACCCAAAAGCGATACTAAAAAAACCCACCAAGATTTCCATACTTGCTAATTCTCATGTTCTGCCAAAATGAACACAAAATCTTGGACCACATCTCGCTATAGGCCCTACTAGTTGCGACAACGAAATCTATTAGCTCCAAGGTCAAACACTCTAATTAAATCAAATACTCTCCAAGGATTATTCTAATTAATCGATTTATTACTCAATGCCTTTCAAACAACCTGACACCTAAAGGTTCACAAAAACATCTACTAGACCACCTCTTTCTAGTTGCCAAAACACATCCGAAAAGACTTTGCAATACAGTTCGGTTAACTCCTTTCTTAGAAGAAGATGAAAATAGAAATAAATTTCAGCGCATCGGAAAACGTTACCACTTACAGTAGTTACTAGATCCAGAGAATTAATAAAATAGTAATGATCTCGGAAAACCAAGATAGGATCATAGATGGGGGCACACGCCCCACAAAATACTTCTACTTCACTCTTTCCTTTAACAAAGAAAACAACTTCCGTTGGTTACAGCATCACCATGCCAACTCCAACAAGAAGAGATTTCAAGACCGCAACACATAAACCACTTAAGAACTAATAAAACCTCTCAACACGTCAATTTGCTCAAAACAATTTCAGCTACCATATTAACACGAGGTCTGAAAGATCACAAATGTGAAACTAGAAGCATTTTCATTTAATCAATATCAGGCGAGCGACCCAATTCCTTTATACAAAACATTCAATATCATCTTCATAATTCCTTACTGACAATCACACTAACAATGAGATAATACACTATTAACGAGAATCCTCATAGCTTACTATCCCATCATAACCTCTCCAAAGGAGACACAAAGCACAAGGTTGAAACAACCCTCTTTTATCAAAATCATGTTATCAAATAACAATTTCACAATGCACACTATCCGAGATCACTTATTCATTCATCCATTCAACCCTAAGTGTTGCTCAACACCCACTTCAATTATCATTAACAATTGATAATTGTATTTATCACATATGCAAATAGAGTCCTACTGCTATTTACAGTCACATACCCATTTATAACACAGAGTCAATATTCCACTTTATGCTCAGAGTTTAAATACAGATTTAATAACATCATCTCCTTTAATCACCGGGTTTCACAAGGTACTACCTCAACATCCATCTAATCCGATATACGTGCTTCAATCTAGCAATTAAGTATAATCATCAAGTAACCAGTTTATGAAAATTGCCGGATTAATATCCTCTAAGGCAACATCAAACATATCCTTAACATAACCATCACTATAGATAGATTAATCCATTGGGGTCTATTACACCGAATTATCCAATAAGTTTAACAAATCCCACAATCTTAATGATCAGACTAAATCATCAATATATCACACTTATTAATAATTTCTTTAACTTCAATTGGGTATAGCCATACCCTTAAACACAGTTCATCAAGAGCTACTACAAGACACCATCAAATTAAACGACTTCCCGTCCAAGGATCTTAGTTAAGATCAAATATGCACCACACTACAGACTCAACTTGATAACCCAAATCACAACCATTAATTTCTTTGATTGTAACCTCTCGCTTAACCATGACTAGACGTTGATAAAGGTTTTAACTTTTTCTTTCATAAAAGAAAAGCATCCAACTCCAACACTCAAAATATCTAAAAAGAGATACCTTGAGTTAAAACTTCCACGCATTAAAGGACTTGCAAAAGGAAACTTTCATTATCCCAAACATCAAGCGAAATAAATGGATCGTGTTTTCCAATAAGAAAGACAAACTCCAATACGAAGGTCAATCTTGACAATTAACCATGTTCACCAGCCGCAAGAATAACTTAACGATTGGGAAAACAATGATTGCTTTAAGGGTCAAACTTGTCAATCAACCAACAGCGAGTCATCAGCATAACCAAATGTAAACTCAAGGGAAACATCAACCTTTCTCAAAGCAATCCCATCAACAGCAACTAGACAAGAGTTGACCCGATTCAAATTAAGGAAGAGAACAACCTTTCTAAGTATTTTCACTATCAACACCTGTACTAAGATATCTGAGGTAACCACTACCTTATTCTTGTACCGTGAACAGTGGTGTAACCTGGTAAAGCCCAGGGCCACAACCACGACCTCAACCTCTCAACATGGGTTATCCCCACACATAATAATCATATAATTAATTAATGAGTAATAATACTCAATTCATATCAGAATCAACAATACGACATAGCGGAAACGTAAATGCAATGCTTAGCCCATTCCCATCCTCATCGCATAGTGTGTCAAAATTAATATTCAAGAACCACGGACCTACAGCCCGCTCTGATACCAACTGTAACACCCCAAACCGACAAAGGCCTGGAATGCTACAAAACTAATTAATTTAAACAAAGTTAATCTAAAACATCCTACAAAATTTCGGCAGAACCTCCTTTGTATAGTTATCTATACTGGAGGTTCCAACAGACATTTGTAATATATAAGGATTATCCAAATTACTTAATGATTAAGATCGAATCAAGACTCGCTATTCAATACTATGACATCCATAACAACTCAAAGTCTAAGGAAAAGATCAAGAACATCCAAAACATCTATTCATTTATTACAGATTACTCCAAGCAAGCAATATTTAATAAGAGATCATTAAACAATTCATTCATCTCCTAGTTAATTATTCTTTCATTTGATTGTGGGTAGTTCGTGCAAAAGTGCCAAAAATCTAATCCTTCCTTTCCCCCATGCATGCCGATCTCGTAGAGGTACCTAAAACACGACAAACAACAAGAGGTGAGTCCAAAGACTCAAAGAAATGTAATAAATGGCATCAACAGCATATAAGCATAAAATTCATCAACTATACTTCTCAAAATCACATATCGAATGCTTTACACACACATGCTATGCAATATGCTCAAAAATGACCTTTATCCTTCTTTTCCTTTTGCATTTTACCGTAATGCAAAGTGCGATCCGTCGATGCACACCCATGCTCGTGCCATCCGCACAGGGACCATTGCCCATACTCCGCAAGTATGGGGATTAAAGCCCATGCTTTACAAGCATGGGGATTTTTAGCCCGTCATCAACATGACGGGACTAAGAGATGCTTGGTCACCACGTGACCAAGACTTCAATAAGCCAACATGATGCATATGTATGAATTCTCAAATTAATACAAACATGCATCCACAACTACATTGCATATGAATACTCTATTCATACTACAAAAGTCCATAATCGTACTTCACAACTTTCAAACATTCATACTTAATAAATAACTCAACATACTAGAATCATGACCAGTACCAATCATATCACCATATCAATCATGAACAATACAAATTAATCATAAAACTAGCAATCAATGCCATTTGAATATGACTATTAGATCCATAATCACACTTGCCTTAACCGCGAGAGAACGAGGGACGATGAAGGTGCTGCCCCCGGGACCCGTCCGCCACCTGAATAAATAATTATATTGCAAGCTAAGACGACAGTAGCGGACCAAAACAAACTATATAACAACACTCTCTAACTCGCAAAAACGTCTACTCGATCCCAACCCCAATTCCTAAACGTCGATCTGTCCCCTTAGTGGACAGTCAACTTATAAAATTCATAGCTTTCACTACAGGGGGTCCAAATAAGGTGTTCTTGGATTTTATGGAAATATAATTAAATTATCTAAATAAACTTAGTTGGGGATCCCTTCTGATTCTGCCATTTACTGCCCCTACCAAGCCAATCTATAGAACATCAATTATCACGTTGGGTTCTCTGGACAGTACACTAAAATTATCATAACTTTTTCTACGAAAGTCCAATTCTTACGTTCTTTAGCTTTCTGGAAAGGTGAGGAAATTACCCATCTTTTTCATTATAACGAGATCCTCTGATTTCGTCTTTAACTAATAGATTAACTCAGATTTCTACAGACTGTCAGGATGTTGACAGATTAACAGGACAGCGGCACTAAACAATTCATATCTCCCTGACCGTTAATCGGATTTGGGCGTTCTTGGCGGCCACATAAAGCTAAGGACATGACGCAGATATCTCTAAGATAGTGGGTCCCCAGATTCTGCTTCTAAATATATGAAAACCGTCGCGCAAGGTTCTAGACAGAACCGATCTAACAGCAGTTTGGGACTCGATCTAATGAACGAAGTCATAAACGCATCTAAAACAATTCATACAGCAAGAAGACCCTTCGTTACCCTTGAAGAACCTGTTGAAGATCACGAATACCACCACATGATCCCATTCTCCTTCCCTCTTCCCCCCTTCCGTCTTCTTCCATCTTCTAGGCCGGCCACCACAAAGGTCTCCTTCTTCCTCCCGTTTGCCGGCAGCAAGGAGACACACCATGGGGAGGAGGCGCAGCCATGGTTGCTGGAGAGGGAGGGAGGAGGCGCAGGGAGAGGAGGGAGTGGCGGCTAGGGGGGAGGAATGAGGCGCCCCTAGGGTTTCCCCCCTTTTATGTGGCCGGCCGCCCTTCCCCTTGGGTTTAAATGTTGTGAAATGAGAGCCCACACCAAAGTTATCTGAAATACTCGAAAAACCCCTCAAACATCTGCTAAGTAACTATTTTCCATTGACCCTTCTCCTAATTCACTTATTTCCTTCCGAAATAATTTGGAGTATTACAATTCTCTCCCGAATTAATTTGGAGTATTACATTGCATGGCTCAAAAGTGGCAAAACGAATTAAAACAGGAGAGGGGGGGGGGAATGGTACTATATGAATGCAGATATGTTTGGAGTGGTATATCTGAAAGAAAATCTTTGAGTGGCATTTCAGCGGTTGCCAAAGTTTGGTGTTGTATAATATGAACTGTCCCTAGCTATAATTAACCACGTGTTTCCTTTGTGCAGTACAAATTGCAGTCGGAATATTACCTCAAGGAGGCCAAATAATGGTCCAATAAGAACTACCAGCCAAACTTCAAAAGAGCACATAGATTTGTCGATCCCATCGGCAGGCCTACTGTTGCTGTCAATCCTAGCGTTGGTGGGCATGGGAATCGAGATAAACAAGGAGGCATTGGAGTGGGCAATTGGTATACCCGATGCCATCAACTCCAGTGGAGAGATCGCTCGCTTCCTCAATGACATCGCTGCTCACAAGGTGCCTTCCTCAATGACATCTAGCTAGCATTTCCAGATCTATCATCTTTCGTGATGACCAAAAATTGTCAGGAAAATAAAAAGGCAAAACCGTTAGGGAAATATTTCCCGACGGTCACCCACCAGGTGAATACTATAAGGGGTAGGTTGACATGAAAAAAGAAATTGTCTGACGGTTACCCGACATAAAAATTATCAACGACGGTAATTTCTGATGGTGATCGTCAGGGAAATGCGTCTTAGTCAGGTTTTATCGACGGGCCTGAGAAACATATTCGGATATTCCTAACAGGTTTTTGGTAGTGTGGGTAGTAGCTAAACGATATCATGGTGATCGAAGACAAAAGGAGTCCCAAACAAAGGGCTCTTATCCACGTAGTCAAAGTCGAGATTCTATGTCAGATCAATTTTCTTTTTGCAAAGAGTAAAATCGCATATCAATTCATAAATTCTACCAAATTTATAAAAAGAAATACATATAATTTATTATCTATACTAGGAAAAAGGGTTGTAGAAACCAACAGGGATCACCAAGAATTCTAGTTACCGCCGGTAGCAGGAGATCTCGATAAATAAAAATCGATCATAAGTTTGAAACCAAATTTTGAATTCAAATTCAGCAACCATCCGAAAATTTCGGTAACTGGACAAAAAATTGCGGCTATCAGCTTGAATTAAATTTTGGCTGTTTTAATTAATTAATTTTTGCCTTGTTCGTTGGGGTTACTGAGAATTTGTTATTGAGTCGCAGAGTTGAGATAAACCTAACCAAAGTTGTGTATAGAATCAATAGAATCGAATCGAAGTTTAGATTGAATCAGAGTTGAGATTCTAAGTGCACGTAACTTCCTAGGACCAAGATTATATATACCCCGATTGAGACCAGACCGAGTGGGGCTCTAGTGGATTTTAGGTCTTGAATCAGGAAGGGGAATCTTTGCTTTTCCATTGTGAAGGCAAAGGAGCGCAACACTTGTGTCTTTCGCTCCGTGGCATGTTACACATCACTGTACAAACCTCTCGATGTTACACCTCATCTTAAGTCAATAAAAGATACATATGTGTGCGATCTCACCATGCATTTATCACACATGCACCGGGAAGGCCAAGAAGGACATGGCTACCCATGGAGTGCTACGCTGAAGAGCACGTCGTGACGGGGAGGAGGCCGCGGCGGCGCCGCCACCGGTGGAGGGCGGGTGGAGGACGATCAACCGGCGCGCATGGTGGTGAAGCCAGTCTTTGGTGCCGACGGCGCAGATGGTGTTGTACTGCATTTAGGGTGCTGGAGATCATATACCTCGGCGGCAGGACGCCTACACCTTCAACCAGCGACCTCAAGGACCTTGTCTTCTCCGCCTCAAGCCCGCCCCTTTAATTAAGTAAATGCTGTGTGCATGCAACTATTGTCCATTCTCTATATTGCTGCAACGAATAATCTGTAATGCATCAGCTGGATGCAACGTGCTCCTGAGTCCTGATCATCAAGAGCTTAAGTATTGCGATAGGGATAAAGCGAAATTAAGATATGTATGGCTAGAGCCTACGTACGGATAATAAACACACCACATCTTTTGTATCCAAGCTGTGCTTTGCTTAACTTAAGTCGACGCTTGATTGCACAAACTTAATTGACCAGTAGAGTAATAACTTAATTACAGCGGAATTCACCTCTCTCTCTCTCTCTCTCTCTCTCTCTCTCTCTTGCATTTATCAAATTTACGGATCGCCATTCGCCAGTTTGGTTGGAGACCAAGATGATAATGACGTTGAGACCAGACTAGATTAGAGGGGCGGAGCTTCGTTGCGGCGCTGGCGCTAAACTAAACACTCTTGAAGAAGCATGTTCCATGGGCCAGGGGCTGGAGTGGTTTCGTACATGCATAATGATTTGACATCAGAAATAAAATGTTAATGCCAATAACAAGTTACAAACTATGGTATACACATCAAGTGAGAATTTCCAGATTGCTAAATGATCATATACATGAGGGAGGCGTTTAAATATCTATTTCATATCTTCCTCAAAGTTTTGATCGAGTATGCAATCAGCTTCATCAATTATAAGGCACTACAAAAATAGTAGGATGAGACATGTCAGATAGACAAATTAAGAGGGAGGAGAGGCCATTCATGACACCTTTGGTCCTGAATAATATTTTTTGCATTTCCCTGTACTAATCACCCCAATTGCACATTAAATAAACCTGGCAAACATTGCATATGCTCAACCATAACACACACACATTCCTAAAGTAAGCAGCTGAGCCTAGACAGTTAGATTTGTTCTCCCAGTTCAAGATAAAAAAATGTTATCAGCAAACAACCGGGAAAAAGGGGCTGTGGCATGAAATGAGAGCTACACCTGCCACTACCTATGCTGATCCTATGTCTCCTTCATCTGTTGGTTGCAATAGTTCTGTAGCTAAGCACTGCAAGGGGAAATAATTTCTAGGTGCAGTCACATAGAGCCACCTACTAGAAAGCTAACAGTAGGATGTTGCACAGTAGTGAACAGTGGAATCATAACACAGATAATGCAAAAGAAATGCAATTACCTTTGACAGTAGGTTTTTTTGACAAAGTGATTGCTTCCAACAGATTCTGGAAGCACTTTTTCTATAAGCCCAATTCCTTCAAGGATATTGTTAGTGTCATATATACACCGCCTGTAAACCTGCATCATTGGAAAATCTGTGGATCTGTACCAAGTGGAAGAGAAGAAGTGTCAAATGAAATAGTAATAGTCTATAACCTCTAGTGTTTCTACAGTATTATTCAAATCTGGAATGCCATCTTGAGCCTGTTTGAGCAAGGTGATGTTTTTTTTTTTTTGCGGAAGTGCTGAACATGGATCAAAAAGATAGATATAAGTAGCAGCAAGCAGTAACATGGAAAAGGCAATGTAAGATAAAACCAAACACTGGAAGTACCATAGTTTGCTACATATGACGTATATGAATGTTGAATTGTAACATCTCATCCAAAGATAAATTCGTAACAGGTGTCCGAGGCCCAACTTTAGTGTTCTTATTCTGTGACTCAGAAGCCTTAACAACTTTTCCAGACATTGGAGTGAGTAGTGGAACGGCAATAAATCTAGGGCCGGTAATCATACACAAGTACCTACTCTCCCTACCTCCTCCCCCCAAAGACTAGCCTATCTAGTTTGGTGGAAATGGCAACATAAACTTTCGAAAGGAACAAATTATCAGAGGAAAGACTAATATTAGCATTAGAGTTTTAGTAAGAGGAAGTCATTGACCTCTTACCTTAGAGAAGTGTAACACCCTGACTATTTGGAAGCTAAGATGTCACATAAATAATCTAACATACAACCATAAAGCGAAAGAATTTGAATAACATATCATCTAATGACATAAAGAGATCAATACTTAATAGAACCATGGCATGAATATAGTCTGAATCCAAGCAATTATATCAAAAGGATGATCGAAGATCACAAGCAGTTCTTAAGCAACCATAACTTAGAAGAGGTTATCAACCACAGCTAACATTATTTATTACAGTTCATCAATTAACGAATGAAGATAGAATCAAGTCCTATTATTGAAATTGGAGTATGGTGAAGTGAACGAATAGTGCGTGTGTACTCCCTCCCAAAAGAGCCATCATCAACGATCACCTAAAATAAACAAACAAAGCAAGAATGAGTCTGAGACTCAGCAAGTACAGTGAATAATTGGACATACAACAATTATGAATAAGGCACCATCTTTTAAGAATATGAACATAACATCGAATGAATACATGAATGAATGGAATGAATGGATTGAATGAAAGGAATTGATCGCACACGCAGCTTATACTCAGATAGTCGGTGACACACCCGCTTGTGTCCACCTAAGCCCGCATTTAACAAAATACGGGGATCCAAATCCCGTATGAAGAACGTTTCATACGGGTGTCCAAATCTGCCCACATTAGAATGGTGGGTCTTACGTGCCCATACTGGAATTGATGGGTCTTATAATCCACTCTCGTGGAAGGAAACATGAAAATGGATGCATGTATTGAAATATGAACTATGAAAGATATCATGTCTACACTTGGAATTAACACATAAGAAAGGAACATAAACTTTGAATATTCTTATGGATCACAGAAAAGCACAATACGAACATCAAGCATCCAGCAATCATAATAACATCAAAGTACTTGCCTTTCTCGTTGCGACGCGTTAGTAGGCAATGAAGATGCCCCTAAACCCGAAGCCTCTCCGCCTACACAAGTAAGTACTCGAAATAAGAATAATATGGTACAGGACACTACCAGTAACGTTCTACCATACCTTCCCAAACACCCAAGAAATAACAATCAACCCTATTCTGAAAACAGGCAACACAACCACGAAATCGAATCTGGACAGCAAAACGGAAATAACCATAACTATTTACCTGGGACTCAGAACGAGGTGAGCCTAGTTCCTAAAGAAACTTAACGAACATATATACAACATTCTAGCCGGCAAGATAACCCAATTCGGCCAAAATAAAATGCTAACAGGCAGTTGAACTCAGAAGACAGATTCTGTCTAGACGAAACGGACAGCAGTAAAGAACAGATCATAACTTTTGATCTACAACTCCGATTAGGGTGTTCTTTATCATTCTGGAAAGGTTATGAAAAATACAAAAATAACCTAGTTAGGTGAAAACCATGAATCTACTATTAACATAATCATAATTTAGGAGACAACTTGACAGATCAATCACATCAGAGTTCTGGACAGTAGGAATGAAACTATCATTACTTTTGATCCGTATATCGGAATTAGGTGTTCTTTATCAATATGGAAAGATAAGGCCAAGGCCTACAATTTTTATAATGGGGAGAAATCCTGATTCGAACCTTAACAACCCTCAATCTGCTAATTAAACAACCGTTGTAAACTAATCGAGTTTCTGGATAGCAGATAAAGAAATGGCCATAACTCCTGAACCACAACTCGGATTCAGGTGATCTCAGATGCTGTGAAAACGAGACGAAAATATCCACAACTCTCTAGGACATCACAAATCCTAATTCGGCCCTGATCTAAACGAAAACTGACATACAACAGAGAACATAAATCTGTTTCTAATTCCAGCACTAACGTCGAATCAATAACGACATCTACCAAGAACGAATTGAACTAAACAGCGGGGAAGAAATCTCGTTACCCTTGAAGATCCACAAGAAGTCACTGAGCGTCCCCTACGAAAAAATTCTTCTTCCCCCCCTCCCTTCCTTCCACTTTTGGTGAGAAATCCCATGGCTTCTCCCTTTCTTCGCAGCTTTGGACAGCATCGAGGAGGTAGCACCAGGGGAGGGAACGGTGCTGGAGGTGCTGGACAGGGGGTGCGGCGGCTTGGAGGGGAGCTTGGAGGGGCGGCGCAAGGGAGGGGAGTGGTGGCCGGCCAAGGAAGGAGGGGGTGGAGGAGTGGCGGCCACAAGAGTTGGGAGGGGCGGCTAGGGCAGGGAAAGGGGCGCCCCCCTCCCTAGATCACTAATGGGCCAGCCCACTAAGCCCCAAGATGCCTGGGCTGAGAGCCCAAAGTCCGAACCTTCCAACAAAACCAAAATTTCTAATTAAATTCCTCTCCGAAATATTGTTCTCTCGAATGAATAAACGGGACAATACAAATTCCTTCTCTAAATAATTGTTGTACTCACTAAAGAAAAATCGGGGTATTACATTCTACCCCCCTTAACAGGATTCGACCCCGAATCTAAACACCGAAATGAATAGAAGAACAACTGCCACCGAAAAGAAACTACAACTAACATGTACCAGCCGCAAACAAATCTGAATACTGTTCGCGTAAGCGAGATTCTAGTTCCCAAGTCGTTTCTTGCTCATACTGATGCGACCATGGCACCTCGACGGATACCCATGTCTTATGCCTCAACACTTCTGACCTCCCTAGTATAAGTATTGGGCGAGACTCGGACTTGAGGTCTTACTCGTTGGTCAACGACTCTAACGAAACATAAAAACTCCGGATCTCCCAAGTACTCACTCAGCACTAGAACATACCAGATGATGCGTACTCCGCGTATGGACCCAAGACAATACGCCAACTTCCAAAATCTCTGCAACTATCAGAAATAGCCAAAGTACCTTGGGTCATCTTCCCCTTTGGTACCTAAGCACAAAACATGCACAACACACATGGAACTCTTATCCTGTTTCTCAAACGTTGTCTTCATCTTAACAAGCAGCACCTCCTTTAACCAAGAACACAACAGAACTCGCTTTGAACAACCCTTTTATAAACAGAACCCCATTGAAAATAACGAATTCTCATCACAACTACGAAATGGCAACTTGACACCAAAGGGTCAAATTCAAAATCGAAGATTCATCATGAAATCCTTTTCGCTTTTCAAGTAGGCAGTTTACCAATAAACACCGCATAAGTTGAAAGAGAAACCACTCAAATACACAAATCAAATACTTCCTTTATTCTTTCTGAACTGATAAGAAGCACACATGCCAATCATAAAGTCAAAATCAGTTTTGAAAGACATCCATCATAAACACATCATCCACACCTTTGTGGAGAGGCTACACTAATTCCACCGAAACACTCTAGACAACTCCTTCTACTGACGAAATTAATTTGACAGATGGCACCCAAAGCACCACAGAAAAGATCTCACGCAATCGCATCACCTCAACTTTTAAGAATATCAACTCATAATCCTCAGTACACACGTTCAGGTACTACATTAGAAGGGTTCTATCAACGATCATTCCACTGCTTAGAGCACACCAGCTTTCTATTTTCTCTACACACGACCTTTGGGCGACCAAAGTTAACCCCCAAGACTTCTATAATGAACTTCTGGTGTAAATGGTAGGGAAATCATCAGATTCGGTGGCTACAATTTCCACAATCTATCCATACTCAATCATTAGCATCAAATGATAGATATATTCTTGACCGAATTATCCTTTGAAAGATTCTAACGCCAAGAAAGTTACTCATTGAAACCAAGTCATACCTGACATTAACTCAACATTTCCTATCATCTCCATAGTTGCAGTATCGATTAGATCTCTCACAATTCTATCCTCATTGAACTACACCGTCACCAATCTTCTACACAACTGGGTAAGGGGTACCCTAAGAACTTACCAAGATTTTCCATACTTTAAACAATCCTAATGTTCCACTTAGCATGAACAAAAGATCTTGGACCACAAACCACTATAGGTTCTAGTATTTGCATTAATGCCATCAGTTTGGCCCAAAGACCAAACTTCTATTTAATTCAAACCCTCTCCAAGGATTACTTCAAGAAATCAACTTATCACTCAATGCGTCTCAATCAACTTGACTCGCAAAATCTCACAAGTCATTTAGTTGATCACCACCAACCATCTGCCATTAAACACTCTGCAAGGTTTTGTGAAACAAATCTATTATTCTTTTCTCAACAGAAAAGGCAATTGAAAACGATTCCCAGCACAAAGAATAACGTATGCCACTCGCAAAAAGCATAGGACCAAGGAAAGTAGTCGATTAAGCAATGAACTAGGAAAACATAAGGGAAGTCAATAGTTGAGGGTACAAGTCCCACAAGAAGAAAATTCCAAACCTCAACCCATAAGAACAAAACATTGCTTTTGAATCTTGAGGAACTCTCATGCAACGAATAGAAAGGTCATACACACTTCAATTGAGTGGTGCGTTACAAAGCTTGCCCCAACCTCAAATACTACAATTACACTTTTTTTCCTTTAATGAAGAAAACCATTTTTCTTTGGTTACAACATCACCTTGTAACATCAGCACAAGAGGAACATTTAAGACCAACTCACATGAACCACTTTTGAACCAATTGAACTTCCCAACACGTCACTATGTTCAAACCAATTTCAGCTACCACATAAATCATGAACTCCAAAAGATTGCAAACGCAAAACATGGAATATTTTCATTTACTTAATAACACGAGAGGCGCTCAAAATACTATCTCTATAAGTAAATCAACATCACTCTCACATTACCAACAATTGCTGGCATCGAAATCATATACTCTTACCAAGAATCATCAAACATTACTACTCCCTCGTAAGATTTTCCGAAAGAACACAAGCCACAAGGTTGAAACAAAACTCTTTCAACAAGATGATACTAGAACATGACCATATCACAAAAGTACACCAATTTTAATATCTTATTAGACTTCATCCATTTAACTCTTACTGACGCTCAATGCCAAAATAGCACACGCTAAATGTTGTCTAGCCACACAAGGGCACAATCATGATCCTACCTCTAATTGCAAACTCAACAACAGTTATGAGAATGGATTCAAGATTAATATTTACCAAGGCAACATTCGAACGCATCCATAACTTAACCATCACTAGCGGTTAGAATAACCGAAGGAGGACTTAGATTCTAATTCATCTAACAAATTTAGCAGATTACTCGATCGTAAAGTTCAAACTAGTTCATCAATATTTCCACACTTCTTAACATCAATAGGTTCTGAACAGATGTGGACAACTCTTATCTAAAATTCATCATGTACCAAATACAATGACATTTCAAATTAATCAATTTTCCTTTCATGGATTCTAGTTAAGAATAGTCATGCACCGCGCTACAGATCTGACTTGATAACTCAAACCTTATCAACGAATTTCTATGTTTAACACCTCTCGCTTAAACATAACAGGACCTCACAAAAGGATTTTAACTCTTTTAAGAAAAAGAGGCATTAACTTCAACACTCGAAATAATCCAAAAGAAATACATAAAGCCAAAGCTTTCACGTGATAAAGAACTTGCAATAGAAAATCTCAGTATCCAGAATACCAAGCGAATAAATGAGCCATATTTTCCAACAAGAAGGAAAGAACTCCCATGAAAAGATAAATCTTACTGATAACCGACGTTCACAAGAAACAACAATAGATCAGCAATCAGGAGAACAAGTGATCGTGTTAAGGGACCAAGAAAGACTAATGAAAACCCATCAGAAGAAATGTAAGCAATAACTCAAGAAAAGTTCATCAACCACAACTATTACTAGAATTTGCCAAGTTCAAGATCAAGGAAGAGAATAACTTTTCTAAAGAAACTTACCCTCAACACCCAAAACTATGGTATTCGGGGAGATACTACTCTATTCTTTATTAATCTAACAAGGTGTAACTCGTAAAACCTGGGCCACAACCACGACCTCAACCTCTCAACATCACCCATAACCAATATAATCAATTATGAATAAAAGATTACTCACAACAATCATAGAATAATTTCAGAGATATAAGACATCACATCATATCATAGATTAACAACAAGAAAGATAGTACAGAACCAATTCAACAATTGCTCAACGAATGAAACATAACAATAGAAATGCGGAAACAACGAATTACCGAACCTCACCTACTGTGCACAGTGTGTCATTTTAGTAACTTAATTACCACAGACCTAAAGCCCGCTCTGATACCAACTGTAACACCCTGGCTATTCGGAAGCCAAGATGTCACCTAAATAATCTAACATATAACCATAAAGTGGAAGAATTTGAATAACATATCATCTAATGACATAAAGAGATCAATACTTAATAGAACCATGGCATGAATATAGTCGGAATCCAAGCAATTATATCAAAAGGATGATCGAAGATCACAAGCAGTTCTTAAGCAACCATAACTTAGAAGAGGTTATCAACAATAGCTAACATTATTTATTACAGTTCATCAATTAACGAATGAAAGATAGAATCAAGTCCTATTATTGAAATTGGAGTATGGTGAAGTGAACGAATAGTGCGTGTCTACTCCCTCCCAAAAGAGCCATCATCAACGATCACCTAAAATAAACAAACAAAGCAAGAATGAATCCGAGACTCAGCAAGTACAGTGAATAATTGGACATACAACAATTATGAACAAGACAACATTTTTTAAGAATATGAACATAACATCGAATGAATACATGAATGAATGGAATGAATGGATTGAATGAAAGGAATGGACTGCACACATGCTTATACCGGTATAGCTGGTGACACACCCGTCGTGTCCACCTAAGCCCGCATTTAACAAAATACGGGGATCCAAATTCCGTATGAAGAACGCTTCATACGGGTGTCCAAATCTGCCCACATTGGAATGGTGGGTCTTACGTGCCTATACTGAAATTGATGGGTCTTATAATCCACTCCCGTGGAAGGAAACATGAAAATGGATGCATGTATTGAAATATGAACTATGAAAGACATCATGTCTACACTTGAAATTAACACATAAGAAAGGAACAAAACTTTGAACATTCTTATGGATCACAGAAAAGCACAATACGAACATCAAGCATCCAAAGAATCATAATAACATCAAAGTACTTGCCTTTCGTCGTGACGCTGTTAGTAGGCAATGAAGATGCCCTAAACCCAAGCCTCTCCGCCTACACAAGTAAGTACTCAAATAAGAATAACATGGTACAAGACACTACCAGTAACGTTCTACCATACCTTCCCAAACACCCAAGAAATAGCCATCAACCCTATTATGAAAACAGGCAATACAACCACGGAATCGAATCTGGACAGCAGAACGGAAATAACCATAACTATTTACCAGGGACTCAGAATGAGGTGAGCCCAGTTCCTAAAGAAACTTAACGAACATATCTACAACATTCTAGTTGGCGAGATAACCCAATTCGGCCAAAATAAAATGCTAACAGGTAGTTGAACTCAGAAGACAGATTCTGCCAAGACGAAACGGACAGCAGTAAAGAATAGATCATAACTTTTGATCTACAACTCCGATTAGAGCGTTCCTTATCATTCTGGAAAGGTTATGAAAAATAAAAAAAATAACCTAGTTAGGTAAAAACCATGAATCTACTATTAACATAATCATAATTTAGGAGACAACTTGACAGATCAATCACATCAGAGTTCTGGACAGTAGGAATGAAACTATCATTACTTTTGATCCGTATATCGGAATTAGGTGTTATTTATCTATATGGAAAGATAAGGCCAAGGCCTACAATTTTCATAATGGGGAGAAATCATGATTCGAGTCTTAACAACCCTCAATCTGCTAATTAAACAACCGTTGTAAACTAATCGAGTTTCTGGACAGTAGATAAAAGAAATGGCCGTAACTCCTGAACCACAACTCGGATTCAGGTGATCTCAGATGCTGCGAAAACGTGACGAAAATCTCCACAACTCTCTACGACATCACAAATCCTAATTCGGCCTTGATCTAAACGAAAACTGACATACAATAGATAACATAAATCTGTTTCTAATTCCAGCACTAACGTCGAATCAATAACAACATCTACGAAGAACGAATTGAACTAAACAGTGGGGATGACATCTCGTTACCCTTGAAGATCCACAAGAAGTCGCTGAGGATCCCCTACGAAGAACTTCTTCTCCCCCCCCTCCCTTCCTTCCACTTTTAGTGAGAAATCCCATGGCTTCTCCCTTTCTTCGCAGCTTTGGACAGCAGCGAGGAGGTAGCACCAGGGGAGGGAACGACGCTGGAGGTGCTGGACAGGGGTGTGGTGGCTTGGAGGGGAGCTTGGAGGGGCGGCGCAAGGGAGGGGAGTGGTGGCCGGCCAAGGAAGGAGGGGTGGCGACCAAAAGAGGTGGGAGGGGCGGCTATGGCAGGAAAAGGGGCGCCCCCCCCTCCCTAGATCACTAATGGGCCGGCCGACTAAGCCCCAAGATGCCTGGGCCGAGAGCCCAAAGTCCGAACCTTCCAACAAAACTTGAATTTCTAATTAAATTCCTCTCCGAAATATTGTTCTCTCGAATGAATAAACGGGACATTACAAATTCCTTCTCTAAATAATTGTTGTACTCACTAAAGAAAAATCGGGGCATTACATTCTACCCCCCTTAACAGGATTCGACCCCGAATCTAAACACCGAAATCAATAAAAGAACAACTGCCACCGAAAAGAAACTACAACTAACATGTACCAGCTGCGAAGAAATCTGGATACTATTCGCGTAAGCGAGATTCCAGTTCCCAAGTCGTTTCTTGCTCATACTGATGCAACCATGGCACCTCGACGGATACCCACGTCTTATGCCTCAACGCTTCTGACCTCCCTAGTATAAGTATCGGGCGAGACTCAGACTTGAGGTCTTACTCGTTGGTCAACGACTCTAACGAAACATAAAAACTCCAGATCTCCCAAGTACTCACTCAGCACTAGAACATACCAGATGATGCGTACTCCGCGTATGGACCCAAGACAATACGCCAACTTCCAAAATCTCCGCAACTATCAGAAACAGCCAAAGTACCTTGGGTCATCTTCCCCTTTGGTACCTAAGCACAAAACATGCACAACACACACGGAACTCTCGTCCTGTTTCTCAAACGCTGTCTTCATCTTAACAAGGAGCACCTCCTTTAACCAAGAACACAACAGTAGTCGCTATGAACAACCCTTTTATAAACAGAACCCCATTGAAAATAACGAATTCTCATCACAACTACGAAATGGCAACTTGACACTAAAGGGTCAAATTCAAAAGCGAAGATTCATCATGAAATCCCTTCTGCTTTCCAAGTAGGCAGTTTACCAATAAACACCGCATAAGCCAAAAGAAAAACCACTCAAATACCCAAATCAAATACTTCCTTTATTCTTTCTGAACTGATAAGAACCACACATGCCAATCATAAAGTCAAACTCAATTTTGAAAGACATCCATCATAAACACATCATCCACACCTTTGTGGAGAGGCTATACTAATTCCACCGAAACACTCTAGACAACTCGTTCTACTGACGAAATTAATTTGACAGATGGCACCCAAAGCACCAAAGAAAAGATCTCACCCAATCGCATCACCTCAACTTTTAAGAATATCAACTCATAATCCTTAGTACACACGCTAAGGTACTACATTAGAAGGGTTCTATCAACGATCATTCCACTGCTCAGAGTACACCAGCTTTCTATTTTCTCTACACACAACCTTTGGGCGACCAAAGTTAACCCCCAAGACTTCTAGAATGAACTTTTGGTGTAAATGGTAGGGAAATCATCAGATTCGGTGGCTACAATTCCCACAATCTATCCATACTCAATCATTAGCATCAAATGATAGATATATTCTTGACCGAATTATCCTTTGAAAGATTCTAACGCCAAGAAAGTTACTCATTGAAACCAAGTCATACCTGACATTAACTCAACATTTCCTATCATCTCCATAGTTGCCGTATCGATTAGATCTCTCACAATTCTATCCTCATTGAACTACACCGTCACCAATCTTCTACACAACTGGGTAAGGGGTACCCTAAGAACTTACCAAGATTTTCCATACTTTAAACAATCCGAATGTTCCACTTAGCATGAACAAAAGATCTTGGACCACAAACCACTATAGGTTCTAGTATTTGCATTAATGCCATCAGTTTGGCCCCAAAGACCAAACTTCTATTTAAGTCAAACCCTCTCCAAGGATTACTCCAAGAAATCAACTTATCACTCATTGAGTCTCAATCAACTTGACTTGCAAAGTCTCACAAGTCATTTAGTTGATCACCACCAACCATCTGCCATTAAACACTCTGCAAGGTTTTGTGAAACAAATCTATTATTCTTTTCTCAACAGAAAAGGCAATTGAAAATGATTCCCAGCACAAAGATTAACATATGCCACTCGCAAAAAGCATAGGACCAAGGAAGGATTCGAGGGAGGAGGAGTCTGTGTCGTGGTGAAGGGGGTGGCGGCGCTGTGAGGGGGGAGCAGAGGACAGCGGGGTAGCGAAAGAGAGAACGGTAGGGTAGGGGAAGAGGAGCGGCGGAGGGGACGAAGCGAAGGGCAGGGAAGAAATTGCTGGATTCAGGAGGGGTCTATCTACTAGAAATCCTTATTTTCCCTAGTGACTAAAATAGTAGGGAATGAATTAGTAGGGAAAGAGTCCACAGGGAATGAATGTCGGGAAAGAAAACATGCCCTGTAGTTTTGCTTTTCAAAAAACAATCTTTCCCGACCGTTTTGCGCGGTAGGGGACCTTTGTCCACATGGCTTGGCCTTGGCCAACCCACGTGTAAAGTTCATTTTCCTACTATTCGTTATTTGTCCTATGTTTTTCTTTTTTGTGAGAACTTCTAGCATTTATTTTATTTTATTTAATAATATCCAATGGCTGCTATATGGTTCAACTTTAATTACGCCCACCTAATTAAGGGCTGGATTTTTTTTAAAAAAATTCTAGACATTTATCTTTTTCTTAGAGATTGTAAAACACTTATCATGATCTTTTAGTATATAATATATAGATATAGCCCACAACTTAAGTACCTTCTATAGTGTTTTTCGTATGAAATTTTTGACAACAACCGAATTGGCATATCAAAAAGAATCCCTAGTCACTACCAGAAACATGATATTTCCCGAGTGCCAAAAACACTTAAAAAAAGAAGCCAAACACTGAATGTATTTCCGAGTGTGACACTCGATAGTTTAGTCGATAATATCAGCTTCGAGTGTTACACTCGAAATATTACTTTACCGAAAGTGCTTATGTTTACACTCGGAAACTCTAACACTCGAAAAATCCAAATTAAGCTTCGCACCAGAATAGAATCTTTACCGAGTGTTGACACTTTGAATGCGCTGAAAAACACTCGAATGTGTCAATGTTTGACCGACGAAACCATCGAAAATTGACACTGCCATTTTCCCGAGTGCATAGCGAAAATGACACTCGAAATATTCCGACAAATCCGTTTGGAATTGCGATGTGTCACGTTTTCCCGAGTGTTGACACTCGGGAAAGTTTTGTCAGCTGCCTGAGTGTCTTTTCCCGAGTGTCGACACTCGAGAACTATTTGGTTCATTTACCGAGTGTCGACACTCTGAAAATTTGTCCGCTTATCGAAAAGAAAAACACTCGAAATCGCAAAACACTCTGAAAACGACAAAAACAGCAGAACCCCATTTTTGATAAATTTATTTAAAATCCATTCCACAGCAATCAAATAATCCATCCATCCATTCCACAACAATCAAATAATCCATCTATCCATCCATCCATTCCACAGCAATCAAATAATCCATCCATCCATCCATTCCACAATATATGTATATATATATGTATGTATAGACATCATAACAGCCTCCCAAGCTCACAACATTCAAGTTCAAGTTCAAAATGTAAGCATAAGGCATTATACATATGACATTCAAATAGTAATTTCATACTCTTATGTACATAAAAGAAAAGCAAGTATCAAGACAACCATTTGCATGCACAATTTCTGCTTCAATCTTCTCACAAGACAAAAGCATCATTTTGGGAGTTCTGCAGATAGAGCAAAACTTAATATTAGTGCCATCTTACAACAAAAGTTAGGAATTGATATTACATGAAAAGATAATTAACCAAACTATTGACAAAGCAAAAAAATTCCTTTAAATCATGATGAACAACCTAATAACATGGCAAATCAGTTAAGAACATGAAAAGCACACGTGCTAAAAATGTTAAACTCCAACTCTCAATATTTTGTCATTGTGAACTAATCAACATTTATGTCTCAAGCACTTATCATCAAATTCATAGAAAGGAGTGTACATACAAATTATTATATGTTGACACATTTCAAAAGAATTTATGATATAGATATAGAGAATTAGTTATATATGTAGCCATTTTTATCCATTTTTAGCAATCACCGATTGTGAATGTTTTCTAATATTGGTATCCTTTAGTATATCATGAAAATAGCAAGCACACGGTGGTGGCCTCTCGGATGGACGCTATGTGAACATTAGGACCGGCATCTTCACTTGAAAGATTAGCAAGAAAGCAACCGATCCCACCGCTCCTACATTTTCATAAGAAATCGCATTATAAGAAATTTGCATGAGCGACCAATAATTACATTGCATGTCATTTCAATGTCTTCAATCAAGCAAATATAAGAGACTAACAATATAATAATCAAGATGCGCGATTAACCGGAGCAGATAAGTGAGGCAAAGGTTCCCACGGAGAGACATTAAGTCGAGTCCCATTCCCGAGTGCTGCATATTTGTTTGCACATTGCCATACATTAGCCAAGTATGAATATATATATATATATATATATATATATATATATATATATATATATATATATTGCATATTACTTTGTTATTGTACTACCACGCCCAACTAACTTGCAGGAGCATTTGCTCCAACCGCTGCCTAGCCTCAATATCCTGTCAGCATTGCTACCAAGCTCACAAAACTGAGACTAGGAAACATGTGATGGTTGCTGTCGACTTTGAAGGTCTACTTCATCCGTTGATGCAAAGACTCGTGGATCGGACCTCGAGAGGGTTGTCGGTGTGCTAATGTACCCAAAGACCCATGAAGAAACGACCATGTTTCTTCCCCCTTCCAGCCTTGTACATAGCACTCGCATCTAGTGGTGAATTCATGACGTCGTAGTTCGGGCCATGAATCTCCTTAGCAAAGATCAAGATATGCAGACTGTTGGACAAAATCATCGTGGAGCGAAAATCATCGTGGGACAAAATGATCGAAATCGCACTAAGTTCTCTGCTATTGCTACCGGGTCGCATTAAGGTGCCCTCCCGATCACCCTCCTAGCTGCTACATATGCCTCCATATCGAGATGTGTCTCGCTTCTTCTTTTCCTCGCACCCAAAAAACCACAATGGTCAATACATATGTATCTCGCAACATACAATCAATATGAACATGTTGACCTACCAGTTCTTCTTGTAGCGTGCCATGGAGGAGCTGCTTTGATGATGTGTTGTCCCGCCCATCAACAATCTCCGCTCCCTAGCAAAGACGAGAGTTCTCAGAACCATCGCTCGCTGCACCACCATGCGCCTTGGGCAATCTGCGCCATGCATTTTCACACTTAAGGGCCCACCAAGGTATTGCCTAAATTAACCAAGTGTTAAATATGAATAAACTAGAATTGATTGTAATCAAGGACATCGCTTTGTTCGGGCTTGGTTACCCGCATGTACTCGTCCAAAGTGATATTCGCTTGGCAAGCGCCGACCCTCTTAATTTGTTGTCCAAGGACTTGTGTGTGGTAACAGATCACCGCTTGGATGCGTGCTTCGTAAAACATCTGTGGGATCAGCTTCTTAACACAATTACGCAGCACTCTCCTAGAATTAGCTTCCTGTCCCTTAGCCCATCGAAACCACCACTACAATCCAAGAATAAAGAATTGATAAAGAATAAGATGATTAAGTTAGTTGATAAAAGCGAAAAGGAATTGATAAAGAATAAGATGATTAAGTTAGTTGACATTTATTACTTGGCTACTAAACATCCAAAAGAAACACACACACACACAAAAGTATCCACCCTTCTAGTAGTTTAGCTCGCTTTTGCTTGCTTGTCCCGAGCAATTGCAAAGACTCACATATTACTTTGACAATTTGTTGCTTTACATGTTCACTTTTAAGACAGATAACATTTTTTCTCGTGATTTATATGCACTCTATGAAATTGTAGATTTTTTCTTACAAAGGATAGGCATGGTGCATTATCAAGTTAAAAGGACCGCATACATTCTAGCACACCTAAGAAAGGATAATGCAAAATACTTGGTAAATTTATAATTATGTTTGATAGAAGGGATTACCTAACCCCATGAATGATCTAACAGAGTCAGACTCTAGAAAACAATATACTATTGCTTTATACTAATGACCGATGTTACCCATAGTTATGCATCATCTAGTTAAATAAATTAGAAACAATGGTTCTTTAAATCAAATGGGTACAACTCATTGCGACTCGAGAGTTGTGACCTAATCAACCCTAACATGCATAGGAACAGATAGAAGCAGATTTGAATATTCAATACTTACCCAAAAACTTTCCTCCACCACCAAGCAAACAAATGTCAAATGGAACCTCTCCTTCAAAGAATATCAGATCTTCAAGAAATTTTGTAGTGGCACCATGTCCATGCAGCTCTCCGCCTTCCTCTCAGAGGTGACCAACCCAGGAAGTGCCATTGAATCAACACGCCAATTATGCCATTCAAAGTCTACATTTGTCTCCCCGCCTTCTTCTCGCCATTGCCCGTGATATTAGTTTTTTGAGGTATGCAATTAAGTGGGCTAAATTAGTGAAAGTGCAAACAGCTTACGTGTCGCCAACAGAACGATGATGATCTTCTCCTCCTCTCGGGTTGGTCGTCAAGGCAGTTCAGAGGTCCTCGCATCCAAAATTCTTGTGTCTCATGGTGCTCATCCTCCTCACCTCCGACACCTCGGGGTGCTCCTCCTCCTCACCCTCTACCTCACGGTGCTCATACTCCACATCATCAAGACGCGAGGGTCAAGGCACAGGAGCCCGATCTACTAGAAGTAGACCCCACGCCCCCTCGAGGGGCATGGCTGCCTCCGCCTCCTCGAGGGGCCATGGCTGCCCTCCGCCTCGCCGAGTGGCCGCGGCTGCCCTCAGGCCTCCCGGAGGGGCCGAGGCTGCCCTCAGCCTCTGGAGGGGCCGAGGCTGCCCTTGTGCCTCCCGGAGGGCCGCGGCTGCCTCAGGCCTCCCGGAGGGGCCGAGGCTGCCTCGATCCTCCCGGAGGGCGCGCTGCCCTCTACCTCCTGGAGGGGCCGTGGCTGCAACTCTGCCTCCTCGAGTGGCCGCGGTTGCCCCTCTGCCTCCTCGAGTGGAAAACAAGCGTCTGCCTCGACTAGAGTATGCTACCTCGCCACTCATATTTTGGTGTCCTGAAATGAAATGAAATAAAATAAAATAAATCAATTAATATAGCGTAATCAAGTAAGCTCATAGAAAATGTAATATAATGTAATCAAGTAAGCTCATACAAAAATTAAAAACATGCAAAGAAATAAATGGAAGACATACAAGATCATGCTCAGAAGTAGTCATCTACAATGGGATCCTCCGCAGATGGGCCCTCCAAAAAGTCATTGTCACTATCATGAGGTGTTGACTCAACCTCATCCCCTACGGTGTCATCAATGTCTAAGCGATTAAGTAGTTCCAAGTCCTCTTGGTTTACAACCTCATCGGCATCGATTTGAATATCATCCATGTGATCGTCCTCTTCCCCAATTATTATTTCAAAAGTCCCCGTAGCCCATCTTCTTGAAAGAATAAGTCAACACCATTGTTGGTCTCCATGTTGTAGTCCTCGCTTCACTAGGGGTAGGTAGTTTACCATATGGTTGCACCTTATGTACTACCCACCAATCCACTAGACTACTCATAGTTTTGCACGGCACGGATGTAGTATACTTGGGTGGCTTGTCGAGCCACAATAAATGGGTCATTGCTCGGTAGGATTGATTGATGTGCAACTTCAACCACCCCAAGTGATGTATCCCGTCGACTCTAAACGGATGGAACCAATGACATTTGAATAACATAAGTTTGAGAGGTTTGCTACCATGGAAATATAGTTCAATTATTTCTTCAATTACTCCATAGTATTCAACAGTGTATCGCTCTCATCTTGTCCTATAGTCACCAATCCACTGTTAATTGTTGTTGCATTAGGCCGCTCCTCTCATGTGTCGATGTTCGAAGCGGTACCCATTCACATCGAGGTACTATAGGACAAAGACCCGAGTGTGGCATCCTTGAGCAACTTGCTTCAATTTGCTGCTCATAGACTTGTCCTTGAAACTCTACAGCATAAATAGAATGTGTTTCATGTATTAGTTCCTCTTTACTTAGTAAATATTATGTGCAAGGGGGAGTAGCTAATAGAGAAGTTACTTTCTGATAGAACCAAGTCGGGAAATTCGGTTTACAATTCCCAGCACCCTTCCTAAGAAAGGTCGCAACTTGTTTTTCGGATGGGTCTCGACGTTGCTTCCACTCGCTCCTAACAAATTCCCTATAGGCAACAAGACAAGTAGATTAAAACACTCATACATCAATTATTGGGAAAAATAATTGTTGCATACCTAATGTAATCATCCACTTCGTGAGGTTGGTAAAGACATACAACATCACAACAACCACTCATCCCGCGATAAAACTTTGGGAGTACCACCGCTGAAGTGTCACCTCTTCCGTGAAAAGGCTAAGTTGGCAATTATTTTGAGGATGCCAATATTGTATCGTGAGGTTTGATTGTGCACCGTAAGTAACATTGTCAAGAAAGTATATTGATGTGAAATGGAAATTTCTCAATTATGTACGCCCGCTATGGATGCTTCAACACGCGATCGATTTTTTGCTTTGCCTCGTAGTTCCTTTTGTTCCTCTCAATTGGATACATCCACCGGTTTTGCACTAGTCCCCATCCTAGCTTCATAGGGAAGATGGAGAATCAAATGTTGCATTGATTGAAGAAGCCAGTGGAAAGATCTTTTCCAACTTACAAAGCAACACAGTACTTCACGCCCATAGTTGACATTACCATGGGATCTATCTCTTTCGCACATAGTCACGATAAAAGAAGCTCAACTTCGCCATCACTTGCCAAACACACTGGGATGTAGCCACGATCATCACAGCAAAAGCGTTCCCATGAATATGTGGTAGTCATGGCTCTTAGGCCATTGATGCGCATGGTAGCTAAATTCACTTCTCTCCTTAGATTTGTCGCATACCCATCAGAAACTTTAGGTCTCAAACCATTCCAAAATCTCCTTCCTCTCAACCCTAGTTAGGCAATAACTAGCTCTTGGCTTCTCCCACTTGCCAAGAGTCGGCTTATGGATCATATTCACGAGGGCCTGTTGCAAAGCTCCTCCTGATCAAGGCGAGCCTTCACATTGTCCTTCGTCTTGTCTGGAATGTCAAAGAATGTGCTAAATATGGCCTCTGCAACATTCTTCTCATTATGCATTACATCTATGTTATGGGGAAGTATGGCAGCCGCCACAAACTTGAAATGTGAGTCCAATTGTGCTCCTCACCATATTTCTCGAACCCATCACCATCATCAAGAGGCTTCAAAGCATCTAGCCAGCACGAACCTCCTCAACCGCCAGACGACGTGGTGGTCCATCATGACAGCAATATTGGCCCTAAATCCGCCAGTGTCACTTCTCAATTCGTGGTCAATTGGAAGGAATTGACGATGACAATCGAAGGAGTGCTTGCACCATGCTTTAGCCAACACCACGCAACGCCTCCCTACAGATTGGGCATGGCATCTTCCCATGTACGCATTCACCCACGTAATATCCCATACGCCGGAAGTCATGCATGGATGTGTGGTACGCGACCGCATGGTGAAGTTCTGCTTCAATGCCCGATCATATATCACTATGCCTTGTTCCCAAGCATGTAACAATTCATCCACCACCGGCTCCTTGAATACACTCATATTCTTCCCGGGTACTCGTGACTAGGGATTATCAAGGAGAGGAATATGTACCGCTTCGCATGCAAACGCCGGTGGGAGGTTAAGAGGAATGACAAACACAAAGCCAATGACTATATGGCGCAATTTCCATACCAAATGGGTTAAACCCATCGCTTGCAATTGCAATTGAACGCTCCGAGGCTCCGCAAGAAACTCTACATAATCTCGGCCAAATTGCTTCCATGCTTCACCATCGATGGGTGGACCATCTTATCATTATGGTACCGACGACCATACTTGTGCCATACCATTTGTTTGGCGTAAACTTCGCACATGAATAACCGCTGGATTCGTGGCACAAATGGTAGATAGCGAAGTATTTTCTCGCCAATAGAAGTCAGCCTCTTCGACCATCACCGAGTCAACCTCAACAAACCTAGACTCACCACACTTATCACAGTGATCTTTGTCTACATTCTCATTCCTAAATAGCATGCAATGATTTGGACAAACATCTATCTTCTCATATGGTATATTTAGTGCGCTTATCAATTTCTTGGCCTCATACAAGTTAGCGGGCAGTTTGTGACCATCTCGAGAGAAGGGTGCTAAACACGCTTAAGAATGCATCAAAGCAAGCAATGCTTGTGCCGAATCGAGACTTGACAAAGAAGTAGTCGTGTGATGGCATCTAGTTGGGACACTTGTGTGTGCCCATGAAGTGGTTGACTCATTGCGACAACATATCAAAGAAAGCCCTTGTTGCGTGCTCCGTTCTTCCTCGACAAGTGGCCCATATGCATGACGACATCATCTAGCATGTCTTCTATCCTACTCTCATTGTGGCCGCCATCGTCTGCTTTCTTCCTTAGCACATCCGATCCGCTATCTTGTGACTCGCCGTGATACACCCACATGGTATAGCTCGCCCTAAATCCGATTTGCACAAAAGCGATCATTGTTGCCCTCATTTGTGGCCGTGTATTCAACAACGCGAACAAGGGCACAACACACCCCGCCCATTACTCCTAGCAAATGCTCGATCCACAAAATCATCGACTTTTCCATCCATTCTGGGTACAACACCCATCGCTCTACGCCCAAAGGTACATCCAATTACGATCCTCACCATCCTAGTGTGCAAAACATAATGCATATTTTAATCCAACTTTTATTTATGTCAAAAATTACAACTACAGAGCTAGCTAGAAGCTACCCTATGATGCATGCCCTATATATGTACACTAAAACAAATTGACATGAAGACAATATACTTGATCAACGGAGCATAAAAACACTTTCTTTCAATATATATGAATATCATCTCTCTACGCCCAGTGTACATCCAACTACGATCCTCAGCCATCCTAGTGTGCAAAACATAATGCATATTTTAATCCAACTTTTATTTATGTCAAAAAATACGACTACAGAGCTAGCTAGAAGCTACCATAGGATACATGCCATATATATGAACACTAAAACAGATTGACATGAAGACAATATACATGATCAACTGAGCATAAAAACACTTTCTTTCAATATAAATGAATACCATTATAAGTGAATACAATTATTTATTAACACGTTAATGTAGCATTATAATGACAAGATATCAATCCACCATAAACTAACAACACGTAAGAAAATAAGCAAATTTTATTTCTTTTTCCACTTATCCACTACCTTATAGTAGTTCTTGAAGTCGAGGGAGTCGAGGAGTCATGCGGTGGGAAGATGGTCTGCAATTGTGTGTGTCGGTGGAGGCAATGACGGGAAGCGCCAGGAATTGAGATCTATAGCAACAAGTGAGGAGGAGGAGCAAAGGCGCACTACAGTAAGTACCGAAAACAATCAAGCCCTAGCGAATCAGAGTGTCTCTTGACTAGGATCAGATTGAAAACAAAGTAACTAACAATAGCTGATGTTAACTACAAGACCAAAGTTCATTCCATATAATAACTAATGAATCATAGGTTAAATCCAGAGGTAGTAGACGGATGATGCGCTTCAATGACTTCACCACCATGATGGATGTTGTGTTTAGGCTATAGATGACAACTTTCCGCACTTACAGTCCATGACAATATATGCGTGTATGATAACTCAGAGAAGCTAGTTGATTAGAGCTAAGCAAAGAGAGGTAAATGTACAACACAAGATATCGGCTTGCTCATAACCATGGATTAAGATACGCTATAAGAAAATGACAGATAGCTAAGAAATGTCAAAAAGCTAAAACCATGCCTCATTAGTCACATTTCTATGGTTATACTGCTCATAGAGATGCATGATTTATCTCGTAGTTAATTTATTGGTGAAGTTTGCCTTATTGCTCCAAAGGATATCAATATGGATGGCCTCTTTGTAGCTGTTTTTATTTAGAAATTTGAGTAAGACAAGTTAGCTCTTTTTCAAAATCATATAAACCAATATTTTTTAGACGATTCAAAACCAATACTACACCATGTCAAGGATCAAAATATAACCTCCCTACAGGTCTTAAACGCCGAAGTTATTGCCTGTAGGTGTACTCACTATTCTAAATTAAGTCAATATTGGATGCAAGTTGAAATGACAAGTTAAGCAAATGCTTCAAGCGAAGCTAAGCAATCATCTCAATTTAACTTTGGGAACTTGCATGCATGTGTAAGAATATGCTTTTATAACACCAATTCTGAAGTTAATTTGATCAAGTGCACTAAATGGCTAAACCAACTCAATGAATGCCATCAAACAATTGAACCATAACCTATTCCCACTGGCAAGAAGTTCAAGAAAGCAAAGTGAATGTCATCAAACAAATGAACCATATCCTATTCCCACCAGCAAGAAGTGAACCAAGCTTAAAGGACAAAAGAGTGCACTTGATCCTCCAATCCCTGTGGAACCACCAACCTATTGCAATCAGAGAAAAACTACAGCCTACAAAGACTATCAATTACAATGAATTTTAGCAATACATATAGTACATGATGTCCTCGAGAACCCAAGACTAGCTAAACAAGAAAAGATGTTCTGTGGCAACCACCATTATATCGCATTCAGATCATCCACCATTGAGACTCAACAACATAGATGTACATGCCATCCAATCAAAAATGAAAGCTCGAGAATTTAGCATATCAATTTCTCGCCCTAGTGTGATAACAAATTTCCAACGTTGATCACATATCATGCACTAACACACATATCATTCCTTAACAACAAAGCAGATGGATTCAACTTGTTGAGTTTGATAGTTAGAACTGTGGTCGATTTGGCATTGGTGGAGTTTAATCCATGTTATTTCGCTGTAGTGGTAACATATCTACTTTTTAACAAGATGGCACATCTAAGTTCATCAAATCGGGCGACAGATAAGGAAATCAATGACCAAAACGCAAAGGCCGCACCATTCTAGCTTTAGACCGAACCAACCAAAGCAATAAATTCCCCAACGAATCGCGAATCGATCGAAAACCTAAATTTCGATCAAGCTCCATGCGAAGGAAACTCAACCGCTGTCTCCAACGATACACCACACTGACTGATCGAACTCAAGCCCTAAATTAAGCCCTAGGAACAGAGGTAACATCAAGCATGCATTCATATTGATCCACAAGTATCATGTTTACCAAATTAAAACAGAAACAACCCATAAGCATCGATCTCACTTGCACCAACAGTTATCAATGTAATTGATGTCAAGTTAGTGAGCATAGTTACCTCATGGACCGAGAGGTCACAGAGTAGCCGGAGGGGGCGGCGGCCACGGAGGAGGGAGCCGGTGAGGCGGAGTTGGGGCGGCGCCATGAGGAGGGAGCCGGGAGGCGGAGTCCGGGGCGGCGCCAAGGAGGAGGGAGCCACGAGGAGGGAGCCAGGGAGGCGGAGCCTGGGCGGCCAAGGCGAGGAGGGAGCCGGCGGAGGAGGGAGCCGGGAGGCGGATTCGAGGCGGGCAGGGCAAGCAGACGAGGGGTGACGGCGGGCGGAGGAGGGAGCCGGGAGGCGGAGTCGAGGCGGCAGGCTGCGGGCAGACATGAGGGGTGGACGGCAAGGAGGAGGGAGCCGGGGAGGCGGAGCGAGGAGGCAGGCAGGCAATGGAGGCGTGGAGGCGGCAGAGACAGGAGGAGAGCAGCAGCATGGGGATTGGGAGAGGAAACGGGGGGTGGGGTTAGGATGAGAACGGGTTACAAACGCCTGCTGGGTGCGGGAAATGGTGTGGCCTGTGAGTTTTCGCTCCCAAGTGTCGACACTCGGGAGATCATTTCTCCCGTCAAAGTTTCCCGAGTGTCCGATCGGACACTCGGGAAATTTGAATTTCCCGAGTGTTTTATTCTCTCCCCGAGTGTTTCATGAGGCACTCGGTAATTTTCCGAGTGTATTATTCAAAACACTCAGGAAACTTATGAGCACTCGGGAAATTAGACGATTCTGGTAGTGAGTAGTAAGTCAGTTTTCCATCCATATATTTTCTTAGATGTAATGTACAACTTGCGGGAATGGGTTATTCTGTAGCGGTGGTGGCGCCGTTTTTTTAAAAGATTATTATTACGTTGAGATGTTCACATCTGAGGCCACTCTCATGCAACCGACCGACTCTAATTTTTTCGCAGCTGGATGACTCTACGAGCTAGGTCCAATTTGCATGCCAAACGTGACGAATTCAGCACCCACGTACAGCAATCACCGAATCCAGGGTAACAGGGTCGCGCCTCGTGCTTCACGATATCAGACAGCATATAGGTTCCACTCCATTACTCTTTATTAAACATTTTCCCTCATGCCACAATTGTGTCTAACAGCCTCCACTTAAACTAAGCAAGCTGCCTGCTTCTCAATTTATTTCTCTCTTAGACTATATCAGAAGCTTTATTTATTGGGTGTTTATTCATCTAGATGTGGGTTACAGCCACGACGGATACCCTACAAATGGAAATCCGGCCCAGTGCACAGTGCTACCACGTGCATTGCATTGTTTGCACACTACAGCTTGGAGAGGCTTCAACTCGCTCGACCACCATTAATTAATTAATTGAAGCTTCCCATGCTCCATTCTTTGCTCAGCTAGCTCGCTAGCTCTATAAATAGAGATTCTTAGCGAGAGCTAGCTACGCCATTGCAGCACAAGCAGGTTAAGCTTAAGCATTGTTGCAACCAGTTCACGATCTGTAACCGGGTATCGTTGGTATATATATATAGCTGATATGGCTGTGAGCAAGGCTGAGACCGACGGCGCCTTTGAACCCTGCGTGTGGGGCGACTTCTTCGCCACCTACACCCCTCCTATCTCACAGGCATGCATGCATACACATAAACGTAGATCTATACATCTCCGTTCGTTTATGACAATACTAATTTGGCAACATGTGAAGTTTTGAGCTCTTTGGATTACTCATGTGTGCATGCATGCAGGGGTCGGAAGAGTGGATGAGACAGGGCGGATCAGCTCAAGGGGGAGGTGCGCCGGATGTTCGAGGCCGTGAGCACGGCCGACACGGTGGACGCGCTCGAACGCCTCGGCATAGACAACCACTTCCGCGAGGAGATCGCCGCGGCATTGCGTCGTGTCCAGCTCGAGGAGATGGAGTTTGGCGGCTCCAACGACCTCCATATCGTCGCACTTCGGTTCCGTCACTACTACAAAAAGACTAATACTGGACGTCTCATCACAGACGGTTGACCAAAACCGTCGGTATTACATTCAATCACAGACGGTTTTGGTTTAGAGACCGCTCAGGCATCGCTGCGCTAAAAAACCGCTCGTGAAGAGGCAATATCACGACGGTTCATTTTGAAACCGTCAGGAAGTATCACGAGCGATTCTCAACACGAACCGCTCGTGATATTATCAATATCACGACGGTTTTTAAACACAACCGCTCGAAGTATCACGCACGCGCTCAACAAGAACCGCTCGTGATATTAATTAAATATCACGAGCGGTTCTTAACAATAACCGCTCAGGATAATATCGCTCTGCTCCACGGTCGCCGCCATCCGCTTCGGCTCCCGATCGTCTCTTCATCGCCGATCTTGCGCGCGCTCGTTTGCCGCCAATCCGCTTCGCCTCCCGATCGTCTCTTCGCCTCACGCCCGAATTTATTCCTTGTTTGATAAAAGGATCATCCGCCATCCAAGATGATCATCCCCACATACTTATAAAATTAAAAACAGAAATGGCTGCCTCTTCCTCGTCCGCCGCACCGATGGCCTTCCGGCCTCATCAGACGAGCACCTCTCTCGGTGTAGGTTGAACCGTCTTTGCGGAAGAACACTGCTTGATCAACAAAGTCTTCACTCCTCTGCCGGCGGAGAATTTGCGGAGCGGTGACGCCACCTTCCGCCGCCTTGACATCCTCCTCCGCCGTGTCTTCCGGTGATCTCCCACTTTCGCGCTACGTTCTGGCGTCATCGACGTAGTCCTCCAAAACGACGTTGCACGCCTCCGGAGGCTTGCCGTCACTTGACTATGAAATCGAGGCGGCGAAAGCATCGATACGACCAGGCCGATACCCTCAAGCAAGGGAAGAGAGCCTATGGGCTCAATTCTTCTTGGTTCAACATCGAGGGTCTTGGAGACACTTGAACGAGGCGTCGTGAGTGGACGATTTCGAGCTTCATTCACGATGATCGAGAACTGCCCAATGCCGACGCCGCCGCTTATGAAGTATTGAAGACGGAGATAGCAGCCTACCTCCGCCACTAGAAAAACTTTGTTTTATTTATAGGTTTTACTTTTTAAATATTTTTATAGTTAACGCCACGCTGTTTGGCCATATATATGAAAATTCCAAAATGAAAAAAAAGTTTAGAGGTGAAGTTACTATATTTAATTATATGTTGAATTATTGCTCTCTCTCTCTCTCTATATATATATATATATATATATCGAGACGGTTTTGTGGAAAAACAAAATCTAGTTTGGAGGTGAAGTTACAATTAATATTAATTATATCGAACGAGCACGCTAACGGCCGTGGACGATTTCGAGCTTCGTCACGATCAGAACCGTCCGATGCCGACACACCGCCGCCTATGAAGTATTGCGATGGAGATAGCAACCTACCTTCGCCACTAGAAAAACCTTGTTTAATTATAGGTTTCGCTTTTTAATATAAACATGTAATTTCTTCACATGTCATGTAAGTGTATATACTTGAGAAAAAAATATTTCACCGACGGTTCCATAATGGAACCGTCGTGATATGTCCTATATCACAGACGGTTCCATAATGGAACCGCTCGTGATATGTCCTATATCACGACGGTTCCATTATGGAACCGTCGTGATGATATCACCGACGGTTCCATAATAGAACCGCTCTCGATAAGTCTTTATAAGTAGGAGCTAGCACGCTTGCCGCTAGGGTTTGCGCCTAACTCGCCACTCCCGGCCGCCTTACTCTCGTCCGTCTCCTCGTCGCCGCCGCCGACGCCGCCATTCTTCCGTTGCCGACGGTTAGAGCATCTGGTGACCTTTGCAAAAGACACTCAGACGATAAGAGTGTCTTTTGCGTTGTCACCGATGTCTCTACAACCACGGTGACGCCCAAACTCGTCACTCCCAGCTCCGCCGCTAGGGTTTGCGCCCGCCCTAACTCCGTTCCTCCCCTCGACGCCGCCGCCGACTGTCGTCGTGCGCCGCCCGACCCCTTTGCGCCCGCTAGGGCTCTGGCCGGCTTTGCTTTCCCCATCCTCCTCTATTCTCCTCTAGATCTGTTAGCTTAATGTCTTTTGTTGAGTTTGATTTTTATGCATGAGCCTTAAGTTGTGTCTCGATGTTTGTGTGATTTATGCAAGGTAAAGGAAATGGATGAGGGTTGTGCTGGTGGTGGGGTCGCCACCGTGGTTGCGCTGTACTAAGGTCCCTCTCTGTCTCTACCCTCCTTGCTCTGTGATGAAAATGGCTAGCTAGTGCTCTGCGATGGATGCCGAGGGCTACTCTCGGTGTGGTGGGTTTGGACACCCTTGGTCTTGTTCTCTTGCCGATGAACCGCTCAATGATGTTAATAGTCTTATGCTGAAATTGAATTGATAATTAGTTCATATTAATAGTCCCCTTGCTCGTGATGTAATGATGTAAATAGTCCTATGCTGAAATTGAATTGATAATTAGTTCATATTAATAGTCCCTTGCTCGTGATGTAATGATGTAAATAGTCCTATGCTGAAATTGAATTGATAATTAGTTCATATTAATAGTCCTCTTGCTGTGTGATGTAATGATGTCAATAGTCTTATGCTGAAATTGAATTGATAATTAGTTCATATTAATAGTCCCTTGCTCGTGATGTAATGGTGTCAATAGTCTTATGCTGAAATTGAATTGATAATTAGTTCATATTAATAGTCCCTTGTTCATGCCGGTCAAGTTCTCCTACCTCTTGCGTGCAGTGCGTCCTACCATTCCATTCATAATCTCTTCTCTATAAAGTCTCCAGCGGTGGTCTTGTGCCATTAAAACGGCATCATATATATATTATATATATATTATTAAATGATCCTCGACCACTTTAGGAATTAGTCCACGCACATGAGAAGAATGAGGCAGTATCCACGGGCAATCTCATTGAGCCCTTGCAAGTATAAAAGTATGGATGCAAAGATCGGACATCCAATTACAGATTGGGCGTCGCTATGTTGAAAAGTGACGTTGATCTAAAGTGGCATCATGTATTAGCAACCAACAATTCTTGAGCATGTAATTGTCTTTAAAGCCAACAAGAACACCAAGCAACAAGTTGAGAATTCTTTTGAAATATGAGAATGGTTGCTTGGTGTTCTTGTTGGGTTTAAAGACGATTACATGCTCAAGAATGGTTAGTTGCTAATATATGATGCCACTTCCCTACCGGAGTACCAAGATCAACGATATTTTCTCAACATAGCGACGCCCAATCTGTAATTGATGTCCGACCGCCTTTTGCATCCATATTTTATATTTGCAAGGGCTCAATGAGGTTGTCGTGGCTACCGCCTCATCCTTCTCATGTCATGCGGACGATCCCCAAAGTGGCCGAGAGATCACGTAACAATATATATGTAATATATATATGATGCCGATTTAATGGTACAAGCAGCCACCGCTGGGCCTTTATAGAGAAATCATCACGACGGTTTCAACCACAAACCGCTCAGTGATATGCATTTATCACGCACGGTTTGTGGCTAAAACCGTCGTGATATGTGATTATCACGCACGGTTTGTGGCTGAAACCGCTCAGTGATATGATTATCACTGACGGTTTGTGGATGAAACCGCTCGTGATATATGTTATCGCAGACGGTTTGAACCACAAACCGCTCAGGAAAGTATACATCACGACGGTTCAAAACCGCTGCGTGATGACCTCATGTCATCATCGACCCATAAACTCGGGCGGCTCACGAAACCGCTCGTGATGACGTTTTTGAACCGTCTGTGAAAGTCTTTTCTGTAGTAGTGCGTCTACTTCGCCAACATGGTTTCTGGGTATCCGCAGGTACGTGTCATGTCAAGGCCAAGTCAAGCCATTGTGATGGCTTGCCTGCTTGACTAAATTAAGAAGCTTCTCTCAGTTCACTCGAAAGACATGGTTTCTGGGTATCCGCAGGTATGTGTCATGTTCCGTCTATCGTCGCACTTCGGTTCCGTCTACTTCGCCAACATGGTTTCTGGGTATCCGCAGGTATGTGTCATGTCAAGGCCAAGTCAAGCCATTGTGATGGCTTGCCTGCTTGACTAAATTAAGAAGCTTCTCTCAGTTCACTCGAAAGACATGATATATAGGGCCGGCATACCATGATCCATATAATCAAATTATCTCTCTGCAGATGTATTCGACAAGTTTAGGGACGACACGGGCAGTTTCAGTGCAAGCCTAAGCAGTGACCCGAGGGGGCTGCTGAGCTTGTACAACGCTGCTCACATGGCGACACCCGGCGAGGCCACCCTCGACGACGCCATTGCCTTTGCGAGGCACCACCTCGTGGCCATGAAAGGCGAGCTCAGGTCACCAGTGGCGGAGCAAGCCTCCCGTGCCCTCGACATCCCTCTCCCACGGTTCCCGAGGCGGATAGAGACGATGCATTATATTGCTGAGTATGAGCAGGAGGAGACGCACGACGGCACGTTGCTAGAGCTTGCGAAGCTGGACTTTAATCTCGTGCGGTCTCTTCACCTCAAGGAGCTCAAGGCCCTGTCCTTGTAAGTTGATTTTTTTTCCTCTCTGTTTCTTGTCAGCTCCCTTGTCTTCGCCACTGATACAAACTAATATGATTGTCGGGGTGCATTTGAATCCAATCTGCAGGTGGTGGAGAGATCTATACGACACTGTAAAGCTAAGCTACGCTCGGGACCGCCTAGTGGAGAACTACTTCTGGACCTGCGCAGTGTTCCACGAGGAGTACTCTCGCGCGCGAATCTTGTTTGCAAAGACGTTCGGATTGCTATCCCTGATGGATGACACTTACGATGTCCATGCTACCTTGCAGGAGTGCCATAAACTCAGAAGCTATACGAAGGTAGGATATTTTTTGGGAAAGTCGAATTTGCAGACAGGTCGAGTACTAGAGGTTGGAGGTTGATGATGTAATTTATCATGTTATATAACATAATCTGCAGATGGGATGAAAATGTGGTTTGTGTTCTACCGGAATACCTGCACATGTTTTACATCAAACTGCTGAGCAGCTTTAAAGAGTTCGAGGATAGCTTGGAACCAAACGAGAAGTACCGAGTGTCGTACGCCAAAAAAGCGGTACAATCCTACTACTAACGTTCAGAAATATATGGTGTTTTAGAGAGTGAGCAATCAAAATTTCTTAGCTTTGACCGCTAATTTATAAATAAAAACTATTTGTATTTGTCATGTGAAAATGATATTATTAGATTAGTCATGAAAATATTTTCATAATATAATATTTTTATATTATTTTATAAACATATTCATATAAAAAGTAATAGTCAGTTGTATGTTGAAGACCATATCGATGTTCAAAACATCATATATTCTTCAACAAAAGGAGTAGTAACTACATTAATTTTGAGATGTACTACCTCCATTTTTTTACTTGTCATCTTGGACATCGATATGGTCTCCAATATAAACCATTGACCTTACTTTTTCTAATTATATATTAGTAAAAAATATTGAAAATGTAATGATATAAAAGTATTTTTGATGATAAATCTAGCAATATCATTTCCATATATATATATATATATATATATATATATATATATATATATATATATATATATATATATATATATATATATATATATATATATATATATATATATGACACCGTTTGCATTCTCGAGAGTATATACTCTCACTTCCAATATACTACTTAAACGAACATATTATACTTTTTATCACTTTCAAGATACTTAAATACCAATTATAAGATACCCCATTGCTACTTGATTGAACAAAATTAATTGGGGCCCTTTATTTTTTCTATATACTCTTTTTCATATATAAAATAAGTATATACAAAAATTTTGCTATAAAAATGAACTATAACAAAAAATTTCATGAAACTTACTTTGGAGTATCTTGTAATCATTATTGGAGTATGCTCAAATTGATAAAGAGGTATCATCATACAATTTAAAGAGTATATGAGAGGTGGGAGTACGTACTCCTAGTACCGTGCCATATATATATATATATATCGCCATTTCAACTGGTGACAGAAACTCTTTGCATTGTTCTGGCGTACTGTCGCCATTGCCTAGGCTATTGTCGCCATTTGGAATGACGACATATCACCGTCGCAATTTTAAATGGTGACAGTAGCTAGTTTTGTAAAAATAAAATTAGACTATTTATTTTTGTAATTTTGTTTTAAAATAATATTCTTTCAAAAAAAAAATCTGCTAGCGAGGCAAGAGGACGAGGGTGGCACGCGCTACCGGGCATCTCGGTGGAAACTCGTTGGGCCGGAGCGCTGAGAGCCTGAGAGCGCGCGCGCATCACATCGAATTGTGTTCTTTGGTCCTCTGCTGTTGGATCAGGTTCGTTCGTGGATGTCTGTTAGATTCCACTTGGGCTTCGTTTTTTCGAAGCACGAGTTGGAAAATCGACTACCTAATAGGGACTTAAGACTAGCCAACGCATGTGTCGTTGACGAATAACAAGAACGGGTGGACATGATTTGTCCATCCAGACGTACTTCAATAACAAGAAAAGGAATCCGCGGGACTAACTTGATCCTCTAGCCAGGTGGGAAGGTTAATTTGTCATTTTTTTTTTTAAAAAAAAAACGACTCCTGGCCTAGTTAACCATGAGGCGCCCATGACAACTTCTATACTGATACACTTCATAGACGCATTACCAAAGTCCAGATGAACTCAAAATCTATATATCTCTGTCTACTTTATCCAAGCCGCGCATAACAAAATTGTAGTCAAAATCAAGGACTAATATGCTTTCTTTTTTCGGGCTAACGTCGGTATTTCCTAGATATAGATACAGAGAAAGATATGTAGAGTACATCTACGTATCCCTATGAGATGTACGTCAGGGGTGTATCGATATGTATATACGTTCCATGAAAAAAAAATAGATAGGGACAAAAACTCACGAGAGGAACAGGTGACGCGTGTCCATTGGGTTTTCAAAAAAAAAATCTAGATCTTTGCGTGTGTTGTTTTTCTAAATTGGAATATAATTCACTACATATTCGCACATTCACATTTGATTAATATCTATGCATCAACTAAAATCTATAGAGTTGTTTGGTTGGCGTCACAAGACATGCCGCCTCGGTTTTATGACCACCTCTCATTCGGAAAAAAAAAATCCATCAATTTACGAGGGAAAAAATCACTCTCGGTCGTAATTTTCTTTTGACTAGCCTGGAGATCAGGCTCGTAATTTTGACTTTTGATTAGTTTTCGAAGCACGAGTTGGAAAATCGACTAGACTTGGTACTGTACTACCAAAAAAGACTAGCCAACGCATGTGTCGTTGACGAATGTAACATCAAAAAAAAAATTTGAACCGTTAATAAAATGAGGAAGTATTTTGAGAATGTTTTTAAAATTTTTCATAAATTAATTACTGCATTTGCATACAAACAGTAGGTTGAAAGAATTTTCGAGAAAATACAGAAGAAATAAAATTCTGATAAAATTACACAATAAAATACACTGTGTCATGAGCCTCCACAAAAAATTACATAATTTTTTAAGATCATTTTCTATATTTAAAAATTCTCCAAATTCTCAGCCTGTTTAAAAAATCCAAACCAAATGCATTTCCCGCTTTAGCCTAGCACAGTGCCCCGCTTCCCTCTCTCTAACACGCTAGGCCAGCATGTCAGGCCCCTTCGTCCACCTCGTGCCGTGCCAGCGCGCCCGCACCTGCTCCACCGCCCACGATTTGCACCTCCGCTTAAATTTTTGTTCAGAGTATGAGGATGAACTGATTCCCAACGACGCTTACTTTGCACCCGGTACTGGTGGGTACGATGACAGGTCTTTCTAGGGTTAGTCCTTGTCGATTGCCCATGGGTAGGGATGAGGCACACCGCTGGACCTTTTTGGTTTTATTTACTATGCTTCTGCTGTTCACTCTCGAAACTTGCAGTTTAATTTGGCCGGTCGGCCTATGTAATATAAACTTGTTGTATAACACTTAAGTTTAAGTCCTATTTGTTTCATATTGTATGTATATTGTGTGTGGATGTGATTATCAATATTGTGGATGTGTATACTAGCCACTGATCATAGGACTAGTACGGTACACACACGAGGGCTTTAGGTATTCAAAACCCGGGTTTCGACACATGACATGTAGGATCACATATATTTTGCATTTAAAAAAAGGGAGAGAGGAAAAGTATTTAGAATTATTCACTTGTAAATGACAGATGGTCCCATATTAAGGTATAAAATTATAAATGCCCATATGAACAAGGGACCACAACAAATGGTTGATTAAATCAATCGCTTAGTTAAATACCTCATTATTATTAGGTTAGGATTTATTACCTAACTAAGGGTAATTGACCAATGGGTCCCTCATTAGGTATTGATTAGGTCCTTATGCTAATGGGGTCAATTAAGTGCATACTAACTACCATAAGTAGATTAGCCAAATAGTATTAGTAACAAATGATGATAAGGATGAGATGTCATTAGTATGGTCTTCTCTCTCCGTTTTCCTATATATTGCCAACTTAGATCCCGGTCAGGGCGCGCAGTCTAAAGTCAAATAAACGCAGCCCGTTCGAGCTAGCTAAGATTGAAATAAGCAAGCACTACGTACGCCCGCGATTCCCGTTGCTACCTCTCTATAAATAGAGACCGTCAGAGAGAACAGGCCACGGTGCCACAGTACATTTGTAGCAAAACTTAGTTAAGCATATATTGCGACCAATCAAGAAACTGTGACCAATTTGTAACCGATGGATATGGGTGCGAGCAAGGGGGTTGCTGCTCCTGCTGCGGCTGCTCCCAACGAGGAGATGGGCGGCCCAGCGGTGACCGCCGCCGCCTTTCTGCCCCCCGTGTGGGGCGACTACTTCGTCACCTACAACCCTCCCCTCTCAGAGGCAGGCACACACGCATGCTACATATATTATTAGTAGAGATATATATACTACTCCATATGTATATCCGTTCAAATACGCTACTAATACGCACGTACTTGTGACGTGTCGTCGTCATGCAGAGGTCGGAGGAATGGATGAGAGAGCGAGCGGGTCAGCTCATGGGGGACGTGCGCCGGATGTTCGAGGCCGGCAAGGGCGCCATGAGCGTGGTCGGTGCGGTGACGTTTGTGGACACGCTGGAACGTCTCGGCGTAGACAACCACTTCCGCGAGGAGGTCGGCGCGGCGTTGAGCCATGTCCGCGGCGAGGAGCCCGACTCTGGCGGCTCCGATCATGACCTCCACGTCGTTGCTCTTCGGTTTCGTCTACTTAGGCAGCATGGGTTGTGGGTATCTACAGGTAGTTACGTACGTACAAGCTGAGCTAATGGATCATCCTTTTAAACACGGTTTTGCTTCGTTACCTGCCATGCACGCTTATATTCAAGTAAACAGCCGATTTTTCAGAACAAAATTTTATGTAAAACCCTTCAAACCCCTCCTTTCTCAAATAGACGTTTTAGAATGCATGTAGTCAAACTTGTAAACAATTGACAACTAATATAAACAAAATTATTTAGATTTGTCATATGAAAATTATACTGGTACATTTATCCTTAAAAAATGCTTCCATATCATCATATTTTTATTAATTTTTACTAGCATGTAATTAGAAAAAGGTAGTCATCAAATGTGTGTATTAGAAACCGTGTTGATGTCTAAAATAATAACTAAAAAACGAGAGAGAGTTTGTGTTAGATAATTAAGATGTGTGTGTATGATATTGATATTTTTCAACATTTATTTCATTGATTGTTATTTCACATACGTACTATCCATGCGTTTCAAAACAAAGCAAGCTGTATCGATCTGATAACAAATATACTCATGCAGTTCATATGAGTTTTTAATTGGTGTGTATGCAGATGTGTTCAACAAGTTCAAAGATGGCGCAGGTAGTTTCGACACAAGCTTAAGCAGTGACCCGAGGGGGCTGCTGAGCTTGTACAACGCTGCTCACATGGCAACGCCCGGCGAGGCCACCCTCAACGACGCCATTGCCTTTGCGAGGCGCCACCTCGAGGCCATGAAAGGCGAGCTCAGGTCACCAGTGGCGGAGCAAGTCTCCCGTGCCCTCGACATCCCTCTCCCACGGTTCATGAGGCGGCTAGAGACGATGCATTATATTGTTGAGTATGAGCAGGAGGAGACGCACGACGGTACGTTGCTAGAGCTCGCGAGGCTTGAATTTAATCTCGTGAGGTCTCTTCACCTCAAGGAGCTCAAGGCCCTCTCATTGTAAGTTGATTAATTTCTTATTTGTTTCATGTCATTTCCCTTGTCTTCACCACTGATACGAACTAATATGATTTGTTGGGGTACATTTCGATCGGATCTACAGGTGGTGGAGAGATCTTTACGACATCGTAAATCTAAGCTATGCTCGGGACCGCCTAGTGGAGATCTACTTCTGGGCATGTGGAGTGTTCCATGAGGAGGAGTACTCTCGCTTGAATCATGTTTGCAAAGACATTTGGATTCCTATCCTGATGGATGACACATATGATGTCCATGCTACCTTGGAGGAGTGCCACAAACTCAATGAAGCTATTCAAAGGTAGGATAATCTATATATCTACAAACAAGTGGTGATCATTATCTAAAAACAAACAAGTGGTGATATTCAAGGTATGTCTTTTGCTTTTGAGGTCTAGAAAATCCCACAATAATCCTTAAATCGAAAAATAGAAAAACTCCTAGAAATTCTCTTATTAATCGAGATAAAAGAGAAAGATCTCACGCCATTATTTTGGTGGGGCGGATTACAATAGTGGAGATTAATCTAAAATAAATAATAAATTCTCTTGTTAATTAAGAGAAAAGGAGAAGATTTATATCACTTATTTTAGTGGGCGGATTATAATAGTGCAGATTAAACATATATAAATATTTGCAAAAGTTACAATTGTAAACATATATAATGGAATTAGAGATATATAACTAATACAAGATGTTGCAATATGTAGTTGCGCAATTGCGCAGAAAATTCTGCTAGTTTATTAGGAAATTCAAATTGGCACATAGGCTCATGGGGGACGTGCGCCGGATGTTCGAGGCCGGCAAGGGCGCCATGAGCGTGGCCGGTGCGGTGACGTTTGTGGACACGCTCGAACGTCTCGGCGTAGACAACCACTTCCGCGAGGAGATCGGCGCGGCGTTGAGCCGTGTCCGCGGCGAGGAGCCCGACTCTGGCGGCGAGGATCATGATCTCCACGTCGTTGCCCTTCGGCTTCGTCTACTTAGGCAGCATGGGTTGTGGGTATCTGCAGGTAGTTACGTAGAAGCTGAGCTAATGGATCATCCTTTTAAACACGGATCGAGTACATGTTTTTTGCTTCGTTACCTGCCACGCTTATATTCAAGTGAAAAAGTCGATTTTTCAGAACAAAACTTTATGTAAAACCCTTCTAATTAACCCCTCCCTTCTCAAATAGACGTTTTAGAATGCATGTAGTCAAACTTGTAAACCCTTGACAACTAATATAAACAAAATTATTTAGATTTGTCACATGGCAATTATACTGGTAGATTTATCGTAAAAAGAATGCTTCCAATCATCATATTTTTATTAAATTTTACTAACATGTAATTAGAAAAAGGTAGTGATCAAATGTGTGTATTGAAAAACCATGTTGATGTCCAAAATGATAACTAAATTAGAACAAGAGTGTGTGTGTGTTAGATAATTAAGATGTCTGTGTATGATATTGATATTTTTCAACATTTATTTCATTGATTGTTATTTCACATCCTATCCATGCGTTTCAAAGCATGTTGTATCGATCTGATAACAAATATACTCATGTAGTTGATATGAGTTTTTAATTGGTGTGCATGCAGATGTGTTCAACAAGTTCAAAGATGGCACAGGTAGTTTCGACACAAGCTTAAGCAGTGACCCGAGGGGGCTGCTGAGCTTTTACAACGCTGCTCACATGGCGACACCCGGCGAGGTCACCCTCGACGATGCCATTGCCTTTGCGAGGCACCACCTCGTGGCCATGAAAGGCGAGCTCAGGTCACCAGTGGTGGAGCAAGTCTCCCGTGCCCTCGACATCCCCCTCCCACGGTTCGCGAGGCGGCTAGAGACGATGCATTACATTGCTGAGTATGAGCAGGAGGAGACACACGATGGCACGTTGCTAGAGCTGGCGAGGCTTGAATTTAATCTCGTGAGGTCTCTTCACCTCAAGGAGCTCAAGGCCCTCTCCATGTAAGTTGATTAATTTCTTATTTGTTTCATGTCAAATCCCTTGTCTTCACCACTGATACGAACTAATATGATTTGTTGGAGTATCGAGGCGGGCTCTTTGCGAGTGCTGTTGCACTCGGCAAAGGCAGCTTTGCACTGGCAAAGCCTTTGCCGAGTGCAACACTCGGCAAAGAGCCTCCGTCGAATCCTTCCGGTAAAGCTGCTTTGCCGAGTGCCAAATTTCGGCACTCGGCAAAGGCTTTGCCGAAAGTGCCGCTTGGCACTCGACAAAGATTTGACGCTGCCGCCGACGGCCGACGCCGTTTTTTTTTTTTGCCGAGTGCCACAGTTCCGCACTCGGCAAAGAAATCTATTTTTTAACCTCTTTGCCGAGTGCCACAAAGACCAAAGACTCGGCAAAGGGTGTTTTTTATTTTATTTTTTTAAATTTTCTTTGATTGCACTCGGCAAAGCGTGTTTTTTATTTTATTTTAAAATTTTTTTTGCGAGTGCAATGGTCATTGCACTCGCAAAGCCACCTCTAAAATTCCTTTTTTTTGGTTTTTGCTTTTCCATTTAAACAACAATGCATATATATATAATAGAAACCACAATTCAACAAAGAATAAATTACAAACCACATTTATATATTACAAACGACCAAATTTGTCCGAAATCCACAATTTATTACAAACCACAAGTTCATAGTCCACAAGTTCGATACATAGAAACTACTCATAGCGGCTCACGGCGATCGCGCCAACGGCGATCCGGCGACGGTCCGGTGCGGATGGTCCGACTTATGATCGGCGACCCTCCGACCTGGTTCGACGCCGCCCCCGATGTCCGCTGCACAAAAAAGAAGATATTGCACGTGAGTGACAAGATAAAAATGTAAGGAGTTTAAAGAAAAGTTGAAAATTTCGGCAGCACCTCCCCTGCACGGGGACGTTTCCAAAACCTGCAAGAAAAACGTCGGCACGAAGGCCGACAACCACATTTCCGGCACGAAGGCCGTCACATCAACTAACCCGGCACGAAGGCCCACACATCAACAAATCCGGCACGAAGGCCATCTCTAGGTTTGACACTAAGCATGAGCACAGAAAGTAAAACATACTCACCGGAGTAGACTGTGGTGGTGGTGTGGTGCAAGCAGTGTAGTGGGATCCGCCAACCTTGTTGCTCCCCAAGTTGTTGCACGAACTCGAGCAAACCTTCTTGCTTGGGCCTCAACAGACTTGTAGCCTCGACGCTCGGCCTCCTGCTCGCCCGCTCAACCGCCTGGCGGCTTCTGGGCCTCTGCTGGGCCCGGTTGTTGTAGCTCGGCCCGCAACATTTGACCCCAATGTTTCAATATTGCGAGCTAAGGAACGTAAAAGTCAAAGAACGCGAATGAAACCGAATACTTACGGAGTGCCGCCATTGTTGTTTGGCCGTTGGCTTATGGGCACGCTAGAGCTCGTGCTCGCTTCTGGAGGCGGTTCGGAGGAGGAGTAGAGCCCGTGTTGAGGACGCCGCCGCCAAGCCGTAACCGCCCATACTTCTTGCCTTCCCCACCCGCATCACGATCTCGGGATCAAGGCGCCTCGATCCTCGGATCGTAGGCCGCCCGTGATCGACCTTGCCGCCTCCGTAAGAAGTGAGGCGGGTGTGGACGCTGGAGTTGGTGTACGCCTCTGGGCCCGCATCCGGGTTGTACTCGATGTTGGACCTTGCCGGGCCCATGTGGGCCAGAGCAAACACCGTGAGTTGGCCAATTGGCTGGCCACCGTCGCGCCGATCGCGAGAAAGACAACAACATGTGGTTAGAAATCATGCGAATTGAGCGGCTAGATTAGACAAATGGTGCAGACTTACATATGTCTTTGCATACTTGCTGAGGCTGGCGCTGCCCTGATGGTGAGGGGCACTTGGCATCAGCGCTCGCTGGTCGCTTTTCTCCTGGTGCCCTTCGCGCCATCCGCCCACCATTTCTCCACTATAGCACCAAAGAATCGGGGTGGGTGGCGCACCACTGGAATCGCCTACAAGCCATCAAGATCAAATTAGGCATAGTTAATCTCAAAATAAATCAACAGAGATGTTTTCTATTTACCAGTAGGTACCGCTCCCTTGTCGAAATCTCTGCCTCTCCTCGCTTTGTGTTTTGTTGATTCATCTTGTTCCTCTTTGCAAGTTTCAGCCGAAAAAAGGAAATCAGACATGAGATGGCGTGAAGAGAGTGAGTGGCGTGCCCATTCGATCCCACTCACAAAGATTATGCAGAGTAAGTTCTTGCAAAAACATGCCATCGCAATTAGAACATGTCTTCACCACATGCGATTCTAGATAACACTTCTTCACCCCCCCTCCTCTGCTTGTACACACATGGTTAGTAGACGCCACAACACCGCAACATACATTTCTAATTGTTCAAGAACCACATATAGGGTGTTTGGTTTGAGGAACCGGACGGTGAATAGACCGTCGGTCCTAGCTCCAAACCTAATCCACTTGTTTGGTTTGAAGAATGGAATGAGTTGGTCTATCACCAACTTATCTCTCATAAGCAAAAGTCTAGTACAAAATAAGGGATTGTGTCATCCCACCAAATTTGAGGATGATCCCATGATGGACCAACCCATCCTTGGATGAGGTGATCCTCAAACCAACACCCCAAAAGGAATCGGAAAATAAAGAGAACCTAACAAACAATTGGAACAATTTGAAACATATGCCAAAATAATGTGAATTGATGTAGGCATGTAGCAACAGTTAGCATCAGTTGTGTAATCCAGTGTGTTGTGTTAGATGAACATCATGCCTTCACTGTCTGAAACTTGATTAGGAGTTAGGCCTGTTCTTTCAATGCTTAAGTAAAATTATGAACTTGGATAAATGTGAGAATCGCTGAGCACTATTTCTAGCTATAGCATGCTAATAACTTGGGTTTAAATTGGTGCCCCAAATGCATTGATGTCAATGGAGCGCTATTGTAACCTGAGGAGAAACAGTACAACTATCTCCTACTACTCACTTCACGGTAGCTCACCCAATTTTTTGCATTTGCTACCCTATGATAGCACTAGACTAAAGGCAACAACATGCAGGAGAAGATAAAAAAACACAGCACATTGATCATATTATCTCTCAGAAAAAATTTCCATCATTTAAAGGCAAACCAGTTTGGTTCTTTCGAAAAAAAGAAGACAGCGAATTTGCAGATAAATACCTCTAAAATGTATCAAAGCAATAATATTCAACTAGGCAAGTGACAACATTTAGGCATAGTGGTGGGGGTTTGTGGTGCAGCAATCGATTGGGCAAAGGCAGGTTGGGCAAAAGCAGCGCTAGTGTGACAGAGCAACAATTTAATGGGCATGTGTGGTGATAGGCCAAGCACAGTAGCAGTTGGGTCGTGCTGCAGCCAGGTGAGGTTCAGTTCGGTGGAATGAATGAAAATATGAAATAGTGGCAACTAGTAGGTGACTAGGTGCTCCACTTGTAAGGTACTGAGCGAAGTTGTAGAAGCAACAGTATATCAGAGCAGAGATATCAAACAGTGGCAAAGTGTGTCAAAGTTTAGGAGGGACACATTTGCAGGGATCAACTTCCCCAGTATATGATCAAATGTATACCCGCGGCAACATAAAATTGTTGCTAAAGGTTATTATTTAACCACAAAGCTGAACAAAGAAAAACAGGTAAAGGTTAACAAATCTATTTACGTTCCAAGTTCCACTATCCAAATGCAATTATGGAACCAATGTAACTCAAATAACTTTTGTAAGTTAAAGGAGTTAGACACACTATAAGCAACTAAGAAAAACGTAAAAATAGTCATTAACAAATCACAACATGTGCGGTCAGATATGCAATCAATATGACAATTTGTCTTGATCGTGACAACTTATGTTCATTTTCATAAACTCAATGGAGTCAATAGCAATCATCAACCATGCCACAGACTATCAAAATTCGTGAATATGCATAGATATAGCCATCTAACCGAAAGAGTTCGCAATTCCTGCCCCAAGCTATTACTAATGTTCAATAGGCATTTATACAAACACCTTCTACTCACCGAAGCACTGTCGTTGCAATCAAATATAAGCAAGCACGCCGCAGATCAAACAAGCACAAACGACAACCGGTAACACACGAACCGCATCAATCTCATCAGTGAAAAGAACCTTTCTTAGCCGTGAGTGGATGTATGGGCGGGCGCGACCGTATGCGGGCGGGCGAGGAGGGCGGGCGCAAGGCGCAAGTGGCAGGGGGCTGTGCAGCGCGGGGCGCGGCCAAGGGCGCAGCGGGCGGTCGGGACGGGCGGGCGGGGTCGGGCCGGGTGAGCGGGGCGGCGAGCGAGCGCACAAGGCGCGCGGCGAGCGAAGGCGGGCGAATGGCGGCAAGGCGCGGTAGCGCGGCGCAGGTGTTGTGTGGAGGAGGAGGTGTGGCCGCCCACACATTTAGTTAGGTTTCCTTGCCGAGTGCCGGCCGGGCCGCAGACTGCAAAGGCTTTGTTTTTTAAAAATTTCTTTGCCGAGTGCCACTTCCCGCACTCGGCAAAGGACCTGCTGAAAGTGCCAGGTCAAGACTCTCAGATTTTTTTGTTTTTTTTTTTTGCCCCATTATTTGTTTGCAGCCTTAATATATTTTTAAAACTCCATGTTCAAATTTGGGACAATTTTGACTTTTTTCTATATTTAGTTAATTTTTTGTTTGATGTTTGAAACCCGCATATCTTCCACATGCGAAGATGTCCGGTTTTAGGCATCCGACGCCGCAACTTGCTCAAACCTTCTCAATTTTTACCATAGACTCTACATGCGATAACACGACGCCTCGACAAGTTTCGGCCATTTTCGACTACGCTCGATTTTATATAATTTAAATACACTTTTCGCAGTACCTCGCCATGTTACGTCAACAAGATGCTCGAAATTTCATGTGAGTTCCTGGATACGGCCTCAACATACACCAAATATCATGAATATCATTTTTGAACGACCAAATTCGATTATTTCATGCACCCGCAGCTCAAATTTGAAATATTCCATAAAATTCAACGAAACAAAAAAACTAACGAAATATAGCAAAAAAGTCAAAATTGTCCCAAATTTGAACATGGAGTTTTAAATAATGTGAAGGCCTCACAAAAAAATGGGTCAAAAAACAAAAAAAAATTTGCCGAGTGTGGCCTAGGACTCCAAGAAAGAGGTCCTTACCGAAGTGCCAGAGTGGCACTCGGCAAAGAAGGATCTTTACCGAGTGCGGGAATTGGCACTCGGCAAAGGACCTCTTTGCCGAGTCCCGTGGCGGCCTCGGCAAAGAATTTTTAAAAAAATTTGACTGCTGGGCGGGCTCGTAGTCAAGGGCCATTTTTTTTGCCGAGTGCACTCTTTGCCGAGTGTTGCACTCGGCAAAGAGGGCTTTTGCCGAGTGCCGCCTTTGCCGAAAGTGCCGGCACTCTGAGGCACTCGGCAAAGCCACTCTTGCCGAGTGCTAGACTTTGCCGAGTGCCACCCGCCCGACTCTCGACAAGAGTGGCCGCACGAGTGCCCGATTTTTGGCACTCGGCAAAGCTGGCGGCACTCGGTAAATCTGCGTTCTCCTGTAGTGACATTTCGATCCGATCTACAGGTGGTGGAGAGATCTTTACGACATTGTAAAGCTAAGCTATGCTCGGGACCGCCTAGTGGAGAACTACTTCTGGGCATGTGGAGTGTTCCATGAGGAGGAGTACTCTCGCGCGCGAATCATGTTTGCGAAGACATTTGGATTCCTATCCCTGATGGATGACACATATGATGTCTATGCTACCTTGGAGGAGTGCCACAAACTCAACGAAGCTATTCAAAGGTAGGATAATCTATATATCTACAAACAAGTGGTGATATTCATGGTATCTCCTTTGCTTTGGAGGTCTAGAAAATCCCACAATAATCCTTAAATTGGAAAATAGAAAAATTCCTAGAAATTCTCTTATTAATCGGGAGAAAAAGATAAAGATCTACACCATTTATTTTGGTTAGGCCGGATAACAACAGTGTAGATTAATCTAAAATAAATAGTAAATTCTCTCGTTAATCAAGTGAAAAAGAGAAGATCTATACCACTTATTTTAGTGGGTCGGATTATAACGGTACAGATTAAACGTATATAAATATTTTTAACTGTTACAATTGTAAAATAAACAAAACTATATTTTTCAAAGGAATTAGAGATATATAACAAATACAAGATGTTGCAATATCTAGCCACTCAATTGTGTAGGAAATTCTGCTAGTTTATTAGGAAATTCAAATAGGCAAAGAGTACTAGTGCATTGAAACTGGTGGTTGTTGATCTAGCTAATCTATCTTTGTATATATATATATCATAATCTGCAGATGGGATGAAGGCGCGGTTACTATTCTACCAGAATACATGCACATGTTTTACATCAAACTGCTGAGCAACTTTAAAGAGTTCGAGGATAGTTTGCTGCCAAACGAGAAGTACCGGATGTCTTACTTCAAAAAAGCGGTACAACTACTAGTAAATTAACTGCGTCGATATATACATGCAAATATTAATCCATAAGAGCGCCAGAACTGCTGCAGGCATCGGGCTAGCCCAAACAATTTTGGCCCAACATCAGTTTTCCATAGCATTTTTTGGTCATTTCCCGTGAGATGTTTTGGCTAGGGCTCGTGCTATTGCTCGGGAGGCCCGAGGTCCAGCTCCGCCCCTGTTAATCCATTCAATTCATGTCTTTAATTTTACGTGCTTGCACTTATATCGTAACCACATAGGTTTATTTTAAAGGTATTTACTATAAGGGATAATTCATATTATACCACTCCAAACATTAGCAATCACTGGGATACCACTCCAAAGATTTTTGTTCAAAGAATACCACTCCAAAGATGTTTGGATTAACACAATTTCATTTCCCCGGTTTTAATTCATTTTGCACCTTTCGTCCCGTGTGAAAAGACATTTTTGCCCCCGGTCGCACCTGCCTGCGCATGGGATGGTGCGAGCCAACTAGCCCGACACTGGTCATGTCTAGACCTGACATTGTGTAATGGATCTTATGTATGCTACTTAAGTAATTTTTGCTATAGTATGTGTTGGTTGTGATCTGCAAACTTTAGGACAGATATTTTGTATTGGTTTATTTTAGATGCTTAAGTATGGATGGTCTCATGTACATTAGTTTTCAATGCAGTTTTATTCCATGAATTATGTATGTTCACTGGAGTTTTATTATAGTCGTCACTTCTCTTGAAGTCGATATCTCACACCAAATTAAAGACACAAAGCATTCACAAACACTAACGGGGCAAAGATGTCCTTTTGCATGGCTCAAAAGTGGCAAAACGAATTAAAACAGGAGAAACGGGAAATGGTACTATGTAACTGCAGGTATCTTTGGAGTGGTATTCTCTTAAGAAAAATCTTTGAGTGGTATTCCAGTGGTTGCCAACGTTTGGTGTGGTATAATATCAACTATCCCTCGCTGTAATTAATCGCGTGTTTCCTCTCTGCAGTACAAATTGCAGTCGGAATATTACCTCGTGGAGGCCAAATGGTCCATTAAGAACTACCAGCCAAGCTTCAAAGAGCACATGGACGTGTCGGTCACGTCGTCAGGCCTGCTGATGCTGTCAATCCTATCGATGGTGGGCATGGGAGTCGAGACAAACAAGGAGGCATTGGAGTGGGCAATTGGTATACCCGATGTCATCAACGCCAGTGGAGAGGTCGCTCGCTTCCTCAATGACATCTCTGCCCACAAGGTGCCTATCCCAATCGTATTGTATATAGTGAAATTGAAAATCTAGCTAGCATTTCCAGATCTATCATCTTTCGTGATGACCAAAAATCGTCAGGAAAATAAAAAGGCAAAACCGTTAGGGAAATATTTCCCGATGGGTGACCATCGGATGAATACTGTGAGGAGTAGGTTAACGTGAAAAAAGAAATTGTTTGGCAGTTACCCGATATGAAAATTATCCACGAGAGAAACGTGTCGTAGTCTTGTTTAACGGCAGTCCTGAGAAACATATTCCTAACAGGTTTTTGATAGTGTAGGTAGCAAGTAAACGATATCATGGTGACCCATGACAAATGGAGTCCCACGTAGTCAAAGTTGAGATTCTAAGTCAGTTCTATTTTCTTTTTGCAAAGAGTAAAATCACATATCAATCCGTAAATTCTACCAAATTTATAAAAAAAATACATATAATTTATTATCTATACTAGGAAAAAGGGTTGTTGAAAAAAACATGGATCACCAAGAATTCTAGTTACCGCCGGTAACAAGAGATCTCGGTAAATAAAAACCGGTCATAGGTTTGAAACCAAATTTTGAATTCGAATTCAGCAACCAGCTGAAAATTTCGGCAACTGGACAAAAAATTCCGGCTATCAGCTTGAATTAAATTTTGGCCGTTTTAATTAATTAATTTATGTTTGCCTTGTTCGTTGGGGTTGCTGAGAATTTGCTGTTGAGTCGCAGAGTTGAGATAAACCTGACCAGAGTTGTGTATAGAATCAATAGAATGGAATCGAAGATAAGTTATGTATAGAATCAATAGAATGGAATCGAAGTTCAGATTGAATCAGAGTTGAGATTCTAAGTGCACCTAAACTTCCTAGGACCAGGATTCTACCCCGATTGAGACCAGATCGAGTGGGCTCTAGTGGATTTTAGGTCCTGAATCAGGAAGGAGAATCTTTGCCTTTCCATTGTGAAGGCAAAGGAGCACAACACTTGTGCCTTTCGCTCCGTGGCATGTAACACATCGCTGTACAAATCTCTCGACGTTACACCTCATCTTAAGTCAATAAAAGATACATTTGTGTGCCCATCTCACCATGCATTTATCACACACGCAGCTGGGGAAGGCCAAGAAGGACATGGCCAGCTCCGTGGAGTGCTACGCGAAAGAGCACGGCGTGACAGGGGAGGAGGCCGTGGCGGCGCTCAACGCGCTGGTGGAGGGCGGGTGGAGGACCATCAACCGGGCGCGCATGGTGGTGAAGCCGGCGCTGGTACCGACGGCGCAGATGGTGTTGAACCAGACGAGGATGCTGGAGATCATATACCTCGGCGGCAGGGACGCCTACACCTTCGGCGGCGACCTCAAGGACCTTGTCTTCTCCCAGTTCCTCAAGCCCGTCCCCTTTAATTAAGTAACATGTACGTACGTACGTATAAATGCCTGCGTGCATGCAACTGTCGTCCATTCTCTATATTGCTGCTACGAATAATCTGTAATCCATCAGTTGGATGCTACGTGCTCCTGAGTCCTGATCATCAAGAGCGTAAGTATTGCGATAGGGATAAAGCGAAATTAAGATATGTATGGCTAGTGCCTACCTATGGATAATAAACACACATCTTTTGTACCCAAGCTGTGCTTTGCTTAACTCATGTCGACGCTTGATCGCACAAACTTAATTGACCAGTAGAGTAATAACTTAACTATAGCGCAATTCACCTCTCTCTATCTCTCTTGCATTTCTCAAATTTAAGGATCGCCATTCGCCAGTTTGGTTGGAGACCAAGATGATAATGACGTTGAGACCAGACTAGATTAGAGGGGTGAAGCTTCGTTGTGGCGCTGGCGCTAAACTAAACACTCTTGAAGAAGCATGTTCCTGTCACATACCGACCTAGCTTGTATTGGGCTTCGGTTGTTGGGCCGTGGTCCAGGAGGTGGATTGAGTCGTGACTACATATGGCAGGTGACAGCATCGGAAAGGGGCATCGAAGAACATTGTAAACTGGAGGCTCCCTTCTTCCCCAACTGCTGCTCTTCTTCCTCCGCTGGGTTCTTCCCCAACTTCCTCTTCCTCCCTGTTGCTTCCCAGTTTCTCTTCTTCCCGTATTTCCAGTTTCCCAAACTCCCTTCCTCTAATTCCCAGTCTACTTGCTCTGTAACTTGTGTTTGAATTAGCAATCAGACTTTGTTTTAGTGTCGATTTATGTTCAATCAATCGGGTTCATAACAGTTCCACGAGCCAGGGTGGTTTCGTACGTTAAAGGAGGATAAGTCAAAAGTTCCATACGCTTGGTTCCGATGTTGCAACAGTTCACACGCGATGTTCAAGTGATAAGGCAAAATGTGAATAAATTCAAACTTATTAGCGGACCAAAATCGAAGTTATTAAATTAGTTGAACAAAAAATATTAATGGAACAAATCAACACAATTAGTTAAAAAATTAAAACATTAATAAAACATTGGCGGAAAAAAATGATATGAGGTGAAAAACACCTACTTAAAACGCATCTAGAAACAGGATGCAATTAAATAGAAACAAGAATAAGAAATAAATAAAAAACGGGCGCAACTCACCATGGCGCGCTAGCTTGGGGGCACCTGGTGCATGGTTTGCAGTCCAAGATACACCCCATATATCAAAAGTCTCACTCGTAGCCTCATAGTTCTTGACACGCTCATCGTCCCTGCCCCCAAATTCCCAGACGTTTTTACCAACAAAAGAGGCAGGAGGATCACGGCACGTGCACGCGGGCACGTCCGCGTCTGCGTCGTAGCCTTGTTCGTCTCTTGTTGCTGCATGTGGTGCGGATGCAGAGTGTACGTGCTAGTTAGTGCTCCACTTCCACCCACGGTGTGGAGAAGTGGACAAGAGGGGTCCAGTCATCCAGGAGGCGATGAATGAATTGTGAAAGCATGTATGATTTTGGTGGGAATAATGCGTACCGTTTGCATTGATATGTTGAGAATAAATAGTATAAGATACAAGCATAACAGGAGGGTTTGGACTACAATCCAATTCGGATGGAGTCTAAAACCGGGCGCTTTGGTGAAGATATCAGTATATTGAGAAGCTGGCGGAATATGAAGAACACGAACATCACCTAAAGCCACCAGCTTACGTACAAAGTGTAGATCAATCTCAACATGCTTCGTGCGTTGATCCTGCACTGGGTTTGTTGAGAGATAAACACTGATGTTATTGCAATAGACGACGGTAGCTTTCTGAAGTGGTGTATGCATCTTGTGGAGAAGTTGATGTAACCAGCACGACTCGGCAACAGCGTTAGTGATAGCACAATATTATGCTTTGGCATTGGAATGAGACACCGTGTGTTGCCGTTTGGAAGACCATGTAATACTCCGATTTATTCTAAGAAAGAAAGCGTTCGAAAGAGAAATTAGACATAAAAAAATGGGGTTTCTGCAGTTCTTCGGCAACCTGGGCCTCGGGCTTTGGTCCAAGAGACCCACGAGGGGCCGGTCACCAATAAAAGGAGGGGGAAAACCCTAGCCACTACTGTAGCACACCTGCTACAGTAGCCCGTCGCTACAGTAGACACCCTCCCCTTGAACTCCGTTGCTATTCCCCTCCCTCTTGGTGGTACTCTCCCATTGCTATCGGCCAAGAAGAAGGAAGGGAGGAGAGAGGGGAACCACGTGGTGGTTCCTGCATTCTTCAGTGGTTTCTCCTAGGGTAACCCCCCCCCCCAATCCCGTTCAATTAGTTCTGTAGTCTTGCGATTTGGCAATGTCGGTATTAGATCGGTTTCTAGCAGCCTGTAGTGCTCGACTGTTTTGGGGTTGATAACTGTGAATTCTCATCTGGCTGTCTCCTAGAGAATTGTGGGTAGTGTCATTAGCTTTCCTTATGATCTTGGATCAAGTCATTTGGATGAGCGGATCGTAATTTATGATTTTTGCAACGTCGCTGTTCAGATGCTCTATCAGAATTCTGACAGGAAATATTAACTGGTTATTAGAAATTAGCTAATGAATTATTTAGAGAATCTCACCAACATGAAAGTTGTAGGCTATTTAATAAGGTTTCCAGAAAGCTAGAAAGCGTAATTTTTGGATATTTGTACTGAACGTTACGTGAGTTTTAGTCTTGCTATACAGAACCCCTAACGAGATTTAGTAGTTTTAGTAATCTATTTGGTAGGGATAGAGGATGACAAAATCTGGGAAGCTCACCAACTAGTTTTATGTGGGTAATTTAATAAGCTTTCCAGAGAATCAAAGAACACCATTTTTGGGTAAGTAGACGAAAATTTATGAATTTTAGAAGAAGGTTGTTCTGTTTTGGGACAGATCGATGTTTATAGGAGTTAGTGTTTTGGGTTGCGCTAGGGAGCGTAGTTCATCGTATATTTGTTTCTAGCTATGTCTTGTCCATAAATATTCTCTTAGTATGGTTGTTAAAAATATTCAGGTGGTGGTTTGATTCCGGGGGCAGCACCCTCTTCGCGTCATCAAGCTTCACACGGTTGAGGCAAGTACAATTAGTGGTAGAACAATTAAAGTGATTGTTCACTAATACTTGTTTTATGATTATGTTCTTTACTCATGAATGTCACTGTTGATCGTTACATGTTATGTTGGATAAATGAATAGATTCATATGCATCATGTCATTATCCTTGAGACTTGGCTACGTAGTGGCCAAGTATTGATTTTGAGGTCCTTGTCATGTATTAGACAGGCTTGAGTTCCCCACACTTGTGGAGTGTGGGCTTATGGTCCTTATGCTAGAAGGCACAGGCATGGGTATGCATCAACGGATGCATACTCCGCATCACCGGTAAATGCAAAGAGAAAAGAAAATGTGCATCTGTGGCATTTGCATTGCATGAGCATATGAGTTGATTTGATATGAATAAGTGTGGTGGAATGATTGTGACAAAGCTGTATATCGAGTTACTATATTAAATGTACTTTGCTGAGTCGTGGACTCACACTTGTTGTTTGTTTATGTTTTTTTTAGGTACCTCTTACGCAGACATCATGCATGGGAAGGGCTAGTAATAAGATCTGTAGTAGATTTCCTCTAAAATAAGTGGTTGTTGTAGTGAGATTGTAAGATTTTGGTATACTCTCAATTTGAGGAGGAGATGATAAACTGGTATGTAACAATTTGATGAGCCTTTGGGAGCTTTATAATGGAAGAGTAGACATTGGCGATTCGTGTTAAGAGTGAATTATTCTTGATGTTAGTAAGATTGTCAGCAAGGGACTGTGACTTATGGAAGTGGTAATGATTCTTTTAGAAATAAAGTAATTGATCGTCTTTCGTAATATCGGTTAGATGAAAGGTTTGGAGTTTTGCATTCATGACCTTTGATAGTTCATGAATTATGTGGTAATTGAAACTGTTTCGAGTAAAGTGACATGTTGAAATATTTTATTGGTTCTTAAGTGGTTCATGTGATTTGGTCTTAAGAGCTTATCTTGTTTGAGCTAGCAAAGTGATGTAGTAATCATAGAAAATAACTTTCCTTGTTAAAGGAAGGAGTGAAGTAGAAGTATTTGAGATTGAAGTCACGTTTTGTAACTTGCAGTTTATTTAAGTGTGCCTAAACCTTATGCTTTTGCCCCATAAGAGAGTTTCCTGATTTTCAAAAGTAATATCTTCTTCTCATTTGGAGTTTGATCTTATTTTTGTGCGGGACTTGTGCCCTCAACTGTGGACTCCCCTTATGTTTTTTGCCTTTTCTTTTGAGAAAGAATCAACCTATTCGTTTCACAGGGGTCTTTCAAAGTGTTTATTAATTGTTGTTGTGAGACCTTGGGTTGTAAGTTATTTGAGGAGCATTGGAGGATGAATTGATTTCGTGTATAATTCTTTGAGAGAATCTTAGTTACACAGAATGTTTGTCTTTGGGACTAAACTAATTGCATTGTTACAACTAATAGAACCTATAGTGATTTGTGGTCCAAGATCTTTTGTTCATTTTGGGTGGAACATTAGAATTATCGAAAGAATGGAAATCTTGATCAGTTTATTAGAGTATCGCGACTGAGTAAATTGCATGGTTGTGTAGGTGAATTATGATGGTGTAGTGTAATGAGGGAAATGTTAGCGAAGTAATCTAATCGTTAAAGTAATTAATGAGATAGCAGAGATTATTGGATTTTTGTCAGCTATGGCTTGGTTTGAATGAGTAACTCTCTTGGAGCTAGAATCTTTCAAAGGATAGTTTGGTTAAGAATATATTTATCTATTGACGTTGATGATCGAGTATGGTTAGATTGTGAGAATTTTAGTCATCAAATCTGAGGATTTCCATATCATTCACACCAGAAGTTCATTGTAGGAGTCTTGGAGGTTAAATTTGGGCTTTACATTTTTATACTAGGACTTTGATCGCCCAAGAATTTTGTGTAGAGGAAGTATAATAAGGGTGGATTCCGGATAGTGGAATGATCATTGATAGGACCTTTTTGATGCAGTACATGAGAATGTGTGATGTGAATTCTGAGTTGATTATTATTAAAGGATTGAGGTGATGTGATTGTGTGTAAAATCTGTTTTAAGATGCATTGGGAGTAATCTGTTAAAGTAATTCCGTCAGTAGAGGAGTTGTAAGACTAAGTTTTTGTGGAGTCAATAGAGCCCCTCTACAAAGGTGTGGATGATGAATTCAGTTTGAGCATAGCGTTGAGGTTACCAATTTAAGAGAAATAAGTTAGAGTGTTATGTGATGATTGGAATTCCATAAATTGAGAAAAAAATTATATTCCTAAAAGAGAAATTGAGAAAAGAATGTTTCCTCGGGTAATGAAACACTCTCTTGATTATTGGATGAGCTGTGTGTTTATGACAGAGGTCATTCGCAATTTAAGTTGGCTTTATGTTGGCATGGTGGTTCTTTTTGGCTCAGAAAAAAAAAAGAATAGTTTGACTTGGACATTCGATTGACTTCTCTTTTGGCGTACGTTGGTGTTTATTTGCACATTGCCTAATTAGAAAGTGAAAAAGTTTTCGTGATGAATCTTCGATTTTGAATTTGTCCCTTTTAGTGGGGAGTTGGTAATGTGCGATTTTGTTGAGAACTCTTTATTTTTAGTTGGTTCTCATTGTAAACTATTGTTTAAAAATGAGTTCTATTGTGCATTCCTGGTTAAAGGAGGTGCTCCTAGTTAGATGAAGAGTTTGATTGAGAAGTGAGATGAGAGTTCTGGGTGTTTTGTATTTTGGAGGGATGGCGTATTAATAGGACCGTCTCGGGGCCATACGCGGTGTACGTAACTTTTGGTATGTTTTGGTGTTGAGTGAGTACCTGGGAGATCTGGAGTTTGAATTTTCGTCAACGTCGTTGACCATCAAGTAGGATCTTACCTTCGAGTCTCTTCTGGTGAGTGTACTTGGAAATGTCGGGTTGAGTATTAGGATAGATGTTGTTTTACATCAATGTGTTGTGGTCTTATCAATCCGAGAGAGAGGCCACTTGGGAGTTAGAGTTTCGCATGCGTGAGCGTTATCCGGATTTGTTCACAACGGGTACGTGTTTACCGTTGTTAGATCCCAATCGCAGTTTTCTTTTACGTAGATTGGTGTGTAGATTCGGGGTTGAATCCTGTTAAGGGGGTAGAATGTAATACTCCAAATTATTCTAAGAAAGAAAGCGTTCAAAAGAGAAAATAGACATAAGAAAAAGGGGGTTTCTGCAGTTCTTCGGCAACTTGGGCCTTAGGCCTTGGCCCAAGAGGCCTATGAGGGAGCGGCCACCAATAAAAGGAGGGGGAAAACCTAGCCACTACTGTAGCGCACTGCTACAGTAGCCTCGCCATCGCTATAGTGCCCTACTACAGTAGACACCCTCCCCTTGCACTCCATTGCTATTCCCCTCCCTCTTGGTGGTGCTCTCCCATTACTGTCGGCCAAGAAGAAGGAAGAAGAAAGAAGGGAAGAAGGGAGGAGAGGGGGGAATCACGTGGTGGTTCCTGCGTTCTTCAGCGGTTTCTCCAAGGGTAATCCCCCAATCCCGTTCTATTAGTTTTGTAGTCTTGTGATTTGGCAATGTCGATATTAGATCGGTTTCTAGCAATCTGTAGTGCCTAACTATTTTGGGGTTGATAACTGTGAATTCTGATCTGGCCATCTCCGAGAGAATTGTGGGTAGCGTCATTAGATTTTCTTAGGATCTTGGATCGGGTCATTTGGATGAGCGGACTGTAAGTTATGATTTTTGCAACGTCGCTGTTCGGAGGTTCTGTCATAATTCTAACAGCGAATATTAACTGGTTACTAGAAATTAGCTAACAATTTATTTAGAGGATCTCACCAACATGAAAGTTGGAGGCTATTTAATAAGGTTTCCAGAAAGCTAGAGAGCGTAATTTTTGGATATTTGTACTGAAAGTTACATGAGTTTTAGTCTCGCTGTCCAAAACCCCTGACGAGATTTACTAGTTTTAGTACTATGTTTGGTAGGGATAGAGGATGACATAATATGGGAAGCTCACCAACTAGTTTTATGTGGGTAATTTAATAATATTTCCAGAGAATCAAAGAAAACCATTTTTGGGTAAGTAAACGAAAAGTTGCGAATTTTAGAAGAAGGTTGTTATGTTTTGGGACAGATCGATGTTTATAGGAGTTGGTGTTTTGGGTTGCGTTAGGGAGCGTAGTTCGTCATATATTTGTTTCTAGCTATGTCTTGTCTAGAAATGCTCTCTTAGTATGGTTGTTAAAAATATTCAGGTGGTGGTTTGATTCCGGGGGCAGCGCCCTCTTTGCGTCATTAAGCTTCACACGGTTGAGGCAAGTACAATTAGTGGTAGAACAATTAAAGTGATTGTTCACGAATGCTTGTTTTATGATTATGTTCTTTACTCATGAATATCACTGTTGATCGTTACATGTTATGTTGGATAAATGAATGGATTCATATGCATCATGTCATTATCCTTCAGACTTGACCACGTGGCTTCTTGTATCAGCAACCAACAATTTCTTAATGTCAAGTCCAATTACCTATCGACGACATCCATGTAATTGTATGTCCATGTGCTCTCCTTGCTGCCATACTTCTTGAATTTACTGAGCTTAATGAGAGGTTGCCCGTGGCAGCTGTCTCATCCTCCTCACGACCCCGAAAGTGGTAGGGGACTACAAACGATATATATATATATATATATATATATATATATATATATATATATATATATATATGAAGCCGCTTTTAAAAGCACAAGCGACCCTTTGCTTGGAGACTTTATAGAGAAGAGATCAGGAATAAAATGGTAAGACGTATACGTACCTGGGACGCAAGGGAGGAGAACTTGACTAGTGTAAGATCGAGGTGGCCGACTAGAGGGGGGTGAATAGGCGTTTTAAAAACTTCTTTGGCTAAAACCGATTTCTAATGCGGAAGCTAATACAAATACGGTTTTGCACAATTAAAGCCTAAATCAACTAAGTTTAACTAAGTGCACCAACGATACAAGTCTATTGATGAATATAGCAATTAAACATATGACTTGAGCAATTCAATTCTAGCAATGGTGAATAGCACAATGAACTAATGCAATCATACACAATGAATAAGCAATTTACTACAAGGTATATAAATTGCACAATGTAAAGCAAGCATTCATACACAATGAATATAAATGCAATAGTGAGACATAAGAGATCAAACCACAATAGACACGGTGATGTTTTACCGTGGTGATCGGAGACTTGCCGGTCTCCCCTAATCCACGTTGAGGCAAGCCCAAACTAATTGGACCGGCTCCACGAATTGAGTACCCGCCTCCGAGGTAAGTCCAACCACCTGGACCGGTTCCAAACCGAACCAACATCTCGCTCCACTAGGGTTGCTCTTTCCTCCACTCCGGAGATGGCGAGCACCACACCAATCACAAACTGCCCGGGTCTTCTCACAATCTTCTTTGAGAAGCTCACCGGCGCAACAACGCCACCACGCCGTCTAGGTGTCGGCAAACACCAAGAGTAACAAATCTCCAACGCTCACTTGAACCAATCAAGTGTCAATGCTCTATGGATACGAAATCCACCACCTAAGACAACACATGCACTTAGGGTTTGCTCTGAATCACTCACTAAATGCAACACATGCACACAAGAGTAGAGAGGGCTTGCTCTTAGCTCAAAGAGTGTCTAGCACACAGCCACAACACTTGGATATGTTTTTCACCCAACCAGCAACCTTCCACACACAGCCAAGGTGGGTATTTATAGCCCACACAACCAAACTAGCCATTGGAAGCAAAGTTCCTGAAAATAACAAGACAATCGGTAGTACCACCAACTAATGGCCGGTATTACCGCGAGCGCAGTAACGGCTATAAAACTAGCCGTTGCAAAGGGCTCCGGTACTACCGTCAACACATACGCGGTAGTTCCGCTCATCGGTAATACCACAAAAAGCACTGCGGTACTGCCGCTCAACCGAGAGAGCAACTCATGCTCACGAAATCGGCTAAGGACCAAAATGCATCGGTTCTGGAAAATACGTACCGCCAACACATGAACGGTAGTTCCGCGAGTCGGTCAGTACAAGACGGCGCCGGTACTACCGCGCTCCGTCAGAGCAAACCAAGTCCAAAATGCAACGCTACTGGAATTTCCATACCGCTCCAACACGCTGGACCTACCGTCGTGCGGTAGTACCGCACACATAGAGCCGGTACTACCTCACCACGGTAGTTCCGCGATATCCACGCCGGTACTACCGCACCACCTCAGAGCAACACATGCTCAACAAGTGCGGTAGTTCCGCCAAGCAACCACCGGTTATACCGCGGAGCGGTAGTTCCGCGCAACACATGCCGGTACTACCGTGTTTCAACAGAAAGCAAAGTTTGCATACGTTTCAACTCAATTTTGTAAAATACATTTGCCAAATTGATACGTGATGCAAACACAAGTTCAAGGCATGATTCTCAACAAGTTGCAAAACACATTTGCCAACTTTTAGAATCAATACCACAAGGAATAAGGTACATGGACTTAAACCATTTGCAAAACACATTCGCAAACTAAGTCACATGCTACAAGGAATATCCATGAGCCACACCTATTTGCAAAACACATTTGCAAATATTGGCAACATGTTAAGGTGAGCTAGAGCAAACACAATGAGCCATCAACACATGACTAACTCAAACTACTAGTCAAAGACCCCTCTTAATAGTACGGCGACCTATACTAGCAATCCAGTCTCCCAACCAAACACCGATACCGGTAAAAGACTAGGAACACATCCTTAGCCCTAGCTAGCCCTACCTTTGCCTTTAGCATCTTCTTGAAGCTTGATGAAACACATCCTTACTTCAACTCCAAGTTCTTGACTTGATGCTCATCAACACATGATGACATCCTTTGCTTGCCCTTCATCAACACATGATGAAGCTTCTTTTGACTTGATCAACACATGATCATATCTTCTTCATGAACATCATCGACACACGATGATTTCCTTTATCTTGAACTTGATGCGCATCAACACATGATGCATTCTTTACACTAAGCTCTTGACTTGATGACCATCAACACATGATGTCATCCCAAACTGTCAACCTCATGGAACATAACCTATTTCATCCAACTCATAGAAAATGTTAGTTCCAACAATATGATTATCATTATTTACCACACCATACCATTAACTCATAATGGTTGGGACAAGATACCACAATCTTTCCCAAAATGGTAATTGATGATAATCACTTCAATAGCAAATAATTGAATAGAAATTGATGTGAGTATATACTAACTACATAAGTTATATATATACTCAACATGAGTGTATACGAACTACACAAGTTGTATATACTCAAGGTTATATGAGCATATATGAACTACACAAGTCTCATATGCTCATATGAATATATCAACTACACAAGTTAACTATATTCAAGGTTATATGAGCATATATGAACTACACAAGTCTCATATGCTCATATGAATATATCAACTACACAAGTTAAATATATTCAGGGATATGTTTCAAAGTAAGGATCCTTAATTATGCGAAAAGAGAATAATATGGATCATTACTAATGAAACCACAAAATATAGAATGAACTCCCCCTAAATGTGTGCATACACAAATGTGTAATGGGATCATATGCACATATTCAAATTAACCTTTTGGTGGAGTTTAACCTATATTTTGGATCCGAGGAATGCAGCTAAATATGTAAGAATTATGATGTCGAAAGCATACCTCTTTGATTTTCACCTTTATATCCAAATGAGACAAAGCAATATGTATAACAATGAAATGTTAGTCTCACAATTTAGATTTGTCATTAATCACCAAAACTCCATTAACATATAATGGCGGGTCTAGATCCTTCAACCAGCATGAACACGGTTACGCAGACAAAGGTGCAATGAATGGCGAGAGACAGGTGAAGAGGTGTTGTAGTAGTTTTTGACTCATTTGTCTTGTTTTTTTAATAGAATACACACCAATTAATAAATAATTAGTATGTTAATTGCAGCTTTACAAATTAGCCTAACCTTTATAAATCTAAAAAGTTAATTATAGCCAAGCCCCATCCGAACCACATCCCATGTAAGCCAACCAAGCACAAAGAACTGGCATCAATAACCCTCAGTATTCATCAGAGAGCATTAACCAAACCCACCATTTTGACCCATTCATTTTTGTCAATATAAACCCACAGCATGATCGAACTAAGCAAGATGCACAGAATGCACATACACCAATAGCCCTCAGTTCACATCACAGAGTAAGGGGGCTATTAATATGAACTAATTATCAATTCAATTTCAGCATAAGACTATTAACATCTTTACATCACAGCGCAACTAGCCATTTTCATCACAGAGCGGGGGGTAGAGACAGAGAGGAGTAAGGAGGGTGATACCTCGATCAAATAAGAACCACACCATGGCGACCCACCACTAGCACAACCCTCATCCATCTCCTTCACCTTGCATAAATCACACAAACATCAGGACACAACTTAAGGCTCAAGCATAAAAATCAAATTCAACAAAAGACATTAAGCTAACAGAGAGGAGAATAGAGGGAGGATAGGGAAGCAAAGCCAGGGGGCCAGGGCCCGAGCGCAGGAGGTCGAGAAGGCATGGGCCGCGCTGGAGAACCAAGCCATGGATGTGGGCAGGCAGTAGGTGCAGGTGGCGGCGCAGGTGACACGCGAGTAGACAGTATCGTACGAGTGTCTTATACAATGCAGAGTGGTGTCACAACTGGCGGCGACGGGAAGAAGGCCGGCGGCGGCATCGAGGTGGGGAGGGGAATGGATGAGAGTAAGTGCGCTGGGGAGTGACGAGTTAGGGCGGGCACAAACCCTAGCGGCCAGGCTCCTGCTAATAAAGAGACTTATCACAGACGGTTCTATTGTGGAACCGTCAGTGATAGTTATCACAGACAGTTCCATAATAGAACCGTCCGTGATATGTCCCATATCACAAACGGTTCTATTAAGGAACCATCTATGATATGGTTGTTCTCAAGTTATATGTTTTGAGCATATTATCATGTATATACATTTACATGACATGAAGAAATTACATGTTTATATGTCAATTTTGCCATTTAAACACTGCTAAAAATTTGCTTTAACTTAACTATATATGATACATACATACATACATACATATACATATACATATACATATACATATACATATACATATACATATACATATATATACATATATATATACACACACACACACACACATATATATACACACACACACACACATATATATATATATATAGATATAGATATAGATATAGATATATGTATATATACATACATATATAGATATATGTATATGTATATATGTATATATATACGTATACTATATCACGATTAGATATATATAATTAATTAATTTGTTCCACTAAACCGTCTCTGATATTTATATAAAGTAATAATTCAACATATAATTAATATAGTAACTTCACCTCTAAACTAGATTTTTCTTTTCATTTTGGAATTTTCATATGGCCAAACAGCGTGGCCAGGCGCTTCTTACAAAGATTAAAAAATAAGTAGAAACCTATAAATAAACAAAGTTTTTCTAGTGCTAGAGGTAGGCTGTTATCTCCGTCTTCAAAACTTCGTAGGCGGCGGCGTTGGCGTCGGACAGTTTGTGATCGAACGAAGCCTGAAATGCGTCCACCCGCTGACGCGCTCATTTGAGTGTCTCCTAAAGACCCTCGGACTATTGAATCAAGAAGAATTGAGCCCATAGGCTCTCTTCCCTTGCTTGAGGGGTGTCGCCTCGATTAAGCAGTCCAAGTGATGGCAAGCCTCCTGAAGACATTCAACGTCGTTGTGGAGGACCACATCGATGATGCGGTAAACTCGCCGAAAGTGCGAGATCACCCGGAAGACACAGCGGAAGAGGATGTCAAGACGGCGGAAGGTGGCCATCACCTGCTCTGGCAAATCCTCGGACAGAGGAGTGAAGACACTATTGAAACAGTATTCTTCCGCAGCATCCGCCAACGTACAGCCGGAGAGGTGCTCGTATAGTACGACCAAGTAGGCCATCAATGCCGACGACAAGGAAGCAGAAGAGGCAGCCATTCTACTTTTTTAGAAGTAGTACAGTTATATGTGGGGATGATCATCTTCAATGGCGGATGATCCTTTTTATAAAACAAGGAATAAATTCGGAGCGTGAGACGAAAAGACACATCGGGGAGCCGAAGCGGCATTGATGCAACGAAGAGACACATCGGCGACGAAGAAACTCATCGGGCTTCAACGGGGAGCTGTAAAGATATTATCACAAACGATTATAATTAAAAACCGGCTATGATATGTAGTAATATCACAGGCGATTATTGTTAAGAACCGTCTGCGAGGTATCAATATGTAGAATTATCATAGATGGTTATTATTAAGAACCGTCTGTGATACTTCACAGACGGTTTTCATTATGAACCGTCTGTGATATTACCTTTTCACAGACAGTTTTTAGTGCAGCCAATAACACAAATGGTCTCTAAACCAAAACCGTTTGTGATTGCATATAATACAGACAGTTTTGGTCAATTGTCTGTGATGAGACGTCTAGTATTAGCCTTTTTGTAGTAGTGTCAAAAAACAAACATTATATTCATCAAGTGAACTTCTCATTCACACTCTAACATATTTTATAAGAAACTCTACCTCCCATGTGAAATCTCCGGACACGTCTATAACTGTGGATATGGCTATTCAAATAGTTTTACACTTTGTAGAGGTTGTACAACTTGACCCACAAGAGATTAATCAACTCAAAGAGTCTGACCACACTTCCTTGGGTGTGCAACTTAAGTGATCATCACAAGGCTTTTACAAAGCTCCTTCTTAACCCAATTCTGCCCGCTAAGGTTTCAACACTGAATATCTTTCCGACTAGACAGGGCCCCCCTCTTGCGCCATCGTGATTATACGTTTCCCATAACCCACGCTTTCCAAGACAAAAATTAAATATAAATCTCAGATAAATAGATCTTGAATTTAGATAAATTTAGGAATTTGAATGGGCTCAATCGGAGTTCATATGAAGAAGATATGGCCCCTAGAAGTTTTAAATCACATAAAATACTGAAAATCAGGATTTATGGCTTTACTGGAATGTTTTTTCCTGAAGAAAAAGATAATTATGATGTCAGCTGACATTAGCAAGAGAATTTCAGCTGAAAACAAATAAAGGAAAAAGAAATTGATATGTGGGTTCCACTGGTAAGTGAGATGGTCCACGATAGACTGGGTTCTTGGACCTTTGGCTCGGGTTTGGATTTAGGTGTGCCACATGGCATCTACAAGGATGACACACCAGCAGAAAAGCTAAGGTGGCACATGATGTGGAATGGGAGGTGGTTACCACGCGGTCGGAGAGAAAAACCAAGAGGAGACACAGAAGAGATGGCCGACGACGATGGTGGTGCTGCGCGAGAGCAACCGGTGACAAGGCAGCTTCAGGGTTGTATCAAAAGGAGACTCCGGGAGCACGGGGAAACTACATGCGGTAGTGGTTCGGCCAGGGCGGCACTAGCTCGTCGGCGGTGGTGACTTGGGCGGCGGAGAGGAGCTCAGATGCGACGACTTCAAAGCTTCAGTGGCGCCTAGAGAAAACAGAGAAGAGCACTGGGTTGGCGAGATAACGAGGATCACCGAGAGCACCTCGAGGAGGCCTGAGGTGGACTGTCGGCGAAGAAATCCGATGATGAATACATGGCGGCGGCTCTGCTCCTTTGACCAAATTCGGCGCAATGATGGGAAGACCGAGATTGGGACTTTAGGATTTCTGAGGAGGAGCACGATGTGATTCTTTTGACGCGATTCGGGGTCCTTTTATAGCGTCGGATGGGAGGAGACCAAGTGGAGCCGGCGGCTTCATGTGTTCTTCTCGTACACGGCATGGAAAGAGACTCCAAGTAGGGGACGATGGTGAGGTGGCGCGCGGGGCCCGCTTGATAGCACTACTACGAAAAAGGCCTTCTGAGCGGTTCCGCGCCATCACTGAGCGGTTAGTGAGCCGCCCGAGTTTATGGGTCGATAATGCATTAGGTCATCACGAGCGGTTTTGAACCGTCAGAATACATACTATCACTGCACGGTTTGTAGATGCAATCGTGCGTGATAGTCGACTACCGAGCGATGCGTAGATGAAACCGCTGTGATGATGATCGACTTACAAAAGACGATGCGTAGATGAAACTGCTGCGTGATAGTCGACTACCACGCACGGCGGTGCATAGATGAAACCGTGCGTGATATTCGACTACCACGCACGGTCCGTAGATGAAACCGTGATGATCGACTACCGAGCGATGCGTAGATGAAACCGTGCTGTGATAGTTCACTATCACGAGCGGTTTCATCTCTGCATCGCTCGTGGTAATCGACTATCACGACGGTTTGCTCTGGCTGCACCGTCTGTGGGTAGTCTTTACATGCTAAATCTATTTACGCTTATTGGCTAGCCTCGAGAAATGCTAGCCATGCCCTCTGAAACAAGCACATCCAATTCTCATTCATTTGAGAAGCACATCAAAATTGCATTCATTTCGAAACAAGCACATCCAATTCACAAATCAATTAACTAAAATTAACCATTAATGTACATTAATTTACACACATGTACCATTATGTTCAATCTATCCCAATCAAGTTCAATCTGCTACCTTGTGGAAACTCCCATTTGGATTTATGACACATGCTCGTAGGGAATGGCGCAAGGTGTGATCGAATTTTTATGAGCTCGCTTTGTTCCAACGCAGCTTCACGATGATCGCAACTTTGTCGATATGAAGGTTAAATTCGGGCTTATATAAATTGGTAAGTATATATGAAATAATTGTTGAAAGATTGACAAACCCGAGGATCATTGGTGATCGCGAACCGATGAGTAGTTGCATGTTGTGGCAAACATAGTATCCACAGACGTTATGTCGTAATTTCTTGGTACCTTTAAAAATAGAATTGGTTAGTTCGAGAAGCATTGCTACGAAGTGTTATATAGGATTAATGTGTACTAGCTAGCAAGTCACCGGAATTTTGATCATGTCCCGTCCTTCCCTTCATATTCCATCCTTTAGCATGTAACACGTCGAACACCCTACGTGACTCCAAGAAGTTAGCCTTAGCCATTGCAAAGGAAGGAAAGACTACAATAGAGTTTCTATGGAGGAAATGTGTTTACCTAATGATTAAACTCCGGATAGTTGTGAAGTTGTGAGTGGCCCTCTGTAGGGAATCTAGGTATATTACGTATTTCCGTTTTGGTATAATTACAATTAGAATCCAATGGTACCTACACAGGTATGTCAGCATGGTCATTAAACCTAAGTTCGTGTTGCTTATAAAGTACAAATCAACAAGTATAGCCAGTAGTGCAACACTACTTACTTCTGGTTGTAGGGCAAAAGTATGAATTCCTTGTTGCGGTGAGCCATGAAAAAATCTATAACGTAATTCTCGACGAATGTTGCATTCGCCATGATGCTTTGCTCAGAGACAATGTGTGGGTCGAGGAAACCTATCGGTGATTTCCTTCTTTCGGCTTCACAGATCATGTATCTATTATACAAAAGCTAGGAGTTATATATAACATTTATCGATATTACACGAACATTGACCGTGATTGTACACACTTACAGTGTCCAGCATCGTATGAGTGAGACGTCGAGCTCGTCGAGGTTGAAGAGACAGAACAAGTCGTCGAAGGTCACCGTGAAGACAGCGTCTTGATACACATGGTTAAAATGATCCTCCTTGAACTTGACGGTGACACCCGAGCGTCGTTGATCAACCGGCTTGTTGGACTGTTCCATGTACCATGTATGCAATTCCGTGCAATCCAGTCCTAGGGTAGGGCTGTCTAACTTCTCAAGCAACGGCTCGCCTAGCTTGTATTTCCGGGCCAATGGCAAGAATGGGATATCAGGAGAGGACTCGATCGTCTTCGATTTGCCCTTGCCCTTGCTGGCTCGCTTTGTATAGGTCGACTTCACAAGAGTCGGTGAGCACGAGTGTAGATGCATGTGATCAGGCGGGCCCTTGCCGTGTCGGTCAGAGTAGCCGGTCTGCGGCCGGTCCGTGGACTTGATGCCGTTGCGAGGACATTCCGTGAAGTTGACACCGGCGGTAGCTCGGCGGATGTCCTCCTTGGGCCATTTGGATGAATGTTCCAACGGCTTGCCCTAGAGTCATGACCTCATCGTTTGGGGAATTTTCAATGGACGGCCTCGAAATTGGCACAAACACCGTCCACATTCACTTTTGCGAAACCGGTGCTAGATTTGCACGTGCACCAAAGCTCCGATCGGATGGATACACCTGCCCCAAGCGAAGATCTATGGCAACAGAGACATATCTCACTTAGAGCTTGCACTTCAGTAGCCACCTCGTACATAACGGTACAAAATTAGCTACTCCAACAGCCTATCAATGGATTGAGCATTCGGAGATAATAATTATTACCGGATGTCATCGACGAAAATCTGTCATCACCTATTGTGGTAGGGTTAGGGTTGGACGCGCACTACTCGGATGTTTGGGGGGGGCTAAGCGGTATAGTAGGGGCAGGGGCTTCCAACTGACTTGGCATTTGCAATCCCCTAATCCTTTCCTCAAAGGTCTCTATCTGCTTTTGCTCGAATGCACGAATCCTTTCCTCAAAGGATTGAGTGACCTCCTGTGTGACTTTTTCACTGACCTCCGCTCTGATTTTTTCAGTGAGCTCATCTCTGAGGGATGCATGAAGATCCTCTCGTAGCTTTGCATCGTGCTCGGCTTTGGCTCTCTTCCTACTCCGGTACGATCCGGAGTCCGCTTGGAACCATTGTTCCCATGTAACAAAAACACCAGCGCCTCTCGTGCGACCGGATGCTCATTTGTTTCCTAGGGCCGTGAGAGTATATCTTTCTCCCTATCTGCCTGGAATGAGCCTTGGGAAGATTGTGCACTCAGCGTTATCTGCAATATAGCCCGACATGTCATTTCACTTCCTATGAAGTTATGGAGTAATTACAAACTAGGTAGTTCGATATCTTACCAGGCGTTGGGACACTTCCTGGTCTTCGGGGTTTGGAAAGTACACTTCCCCCGTAGGCCGAATACATAACCTCGCAAATAACCACTGTCGGGCGCGCACATCAGTGATCTCGGGAAATAGCAGGGAGAGATTCAAACTGCTTGCCTGCTGTTCCTGATCCCTCCATATCGGGGCTTTACCCGCATACCCAGTGGTGCCGAGTCTGTGGGGGTGCTTGTTTTTGCTCGGAGGGCCGTAGCGCCGCACTTTCACTCTTAAATTCATCTGTCGTCTTCTTCGCCACAAACTCGGCCCAGGACTCTTCCAAGAATAGATACTTGTGGAAGGGCGGCTTCAGATCCTTCTCCACGTAGTTCTTGACAAGCGTGCTCTTGAAGTTCTTCCACGCTTTGCACGCCTGTAGCAACGCGTGTCGTCGCACGGAGTCCAGGAGTTCTACCGGATCTCGAGCGATGTGAAATTTCCGCCAAGACCTGGAAGTTTTCAGTGGTCCGGGCACCACCTTCCATGAATCGTAGGTGATCTTGACCCGTTCCCGTGCAACTATTCCGACCATTCTCCGGAATGCGGACGCTGCTCGGCGAGGATTGATAGGGGTCCCAGACTGATCGACCTCCGTGATGGTAAATCGGCCCGTGGGCCTTTTCGATATTCCTCTTCTTCTACCGCGGTTGGATATTGTTCCAGAGGATGGTGCATCATCAGACACATGAGGCTACATGACTCGAATGAGCGGAAGACATCTTCACAAGAAATAGAACATCATGTGAACAAATGAAATCAAGATAAAGCTAAGATTTAACATTTTGATATTGCTATCGATGTAGAGTAAGCATTCAACTAGAGCTCAAGTACAAACCCGATTATCAAAACAATTTCAGTACAAGACTATTATCATCACAGAGCATTCATCTCAAGCCCACCACACCACATTGCAATGTATTCCAGTAGCAGTATCAAAACAAATACCATATGAATAACTGACTAGAACAAATACAAATTCCTAAAACAAGTACAATTATCATGAAGGACCATGACAGATTATTGATAGAAATAGTTAGGAAAGGGCGTGGGGTCGATCGGTAACTTCGGCATTGGTTACCTTTGGGCGTCGAGAAGGACGAGCAGGAGCAAGACGAGCAAGAGGGCGGCGTCGAAGGGGAGGCACGCCGGCTCGGGAGGAGGAGGCGGCGGGCTCGGGGCAGGAGGCGCGGTGGGCTCGGGGAGGTGCGCCGGGCAGTAGGAGGAGGCTCAGCGGGCTCGGGGGAGGCGCGCCGGCCGGGAGGAGGAGGCGGCCGACGGATCGGGGAGGAGTCGCGCTCGAGGAGGCGGCGTCGAGGACGGTGGCGACAGGCTCGGGGAGGAGGGAGCGAGAGGAGTTGAGAAACTTAATCGTTTGAGAGTCTTGGCGGTATGCGGCAAACCCTAGCTAGAGTCCGAATGTAAATAGGGATGGACATCACAGACGGTTCTAACTTAGAACCGTCTGTGATATATGATGTATCACAGACGGTGTTAATAAACAACCGTCTGTGATATACATGTAGCACAGACGGTTTTGATAAACAACCGTCTGTGATATACATGTGAGACGGTTTGTAGTTCAAACCGTCTGTGATATTATTTTGTATTGGTTAATATCTAGATCGATCTGTTTATTGGCTAGCCTCAGGAAATGCTAGCCATGCCCTCTGAAACAAGCAAAAAAGACAAAAGTACATGTATATACATCCAATTCACATTCATTTGAGAAACAATCACATCCATTTCACAGTACAAATCAATTAATTAACTCAAATGAACTAAAATTAACCATTCATCAGAACGTACATATACATATACACACATTGTTCAATTAATCTTTAAAAATTAGCCCTTCATGATGATCGACGCGTATGTAGCTAATTTCGTCATGTTCTTCTTCCTTGACCCTTATGCCGTTTCCCAAAGGAGGCAACTCGTCAAATTGATTGTATTCTTCCTCGTCCACTACATTCTCAACTCCGACAATCCTCTTTTTTCCATGAAGAACTACGTAGCGCTTCTTATTTGCCGGTCGGTAACATAGAAGACTTGAACAACTTGGTTAGCCAAGACGAATGGTTCGTCTTTGTATCCGACACGCTCGAGGTCCACGGTAGTGACGCCGTATTTGTCGACCTTCACCGTGGAGATGGACCCAACGGCACCAAATAGGGGATCTTGAAAAGCACGTGTCGAGCTCCCATATCTCCTCTATTTGCCCATAGTAAGAGCTCCTCGGCCCATCGGTCTTGAATGCATCTATCACGGACACCGCTGATCGGTTAGTGCTTTTTATATCCCGAGCCTGCGATAGAATGTGTACTCATTTATGTCGATCCTCGCCATGTTACAAGCTGTAAATGTTGGTCCTTTTGCCAACCATGTCGGCATATCACTTGACGAGCTCCTAGCAAGTCGCTCCTTCAACCATTGGTTGAATCGTATGTTGTGTTGTCTCGTGATCCAAACATCCGCCGGATTACATTGCTGAAAGCACGTCCTTGTCTTTGGTCGATATCTGACGGGACACTTCACCATGTGTTGCAAGACCGTGAAATGGGCTTGAGCATACGCATCCATATTTGGAGTGATTGCTTTCCTCCGATGGTCCCGATACCTCGAACCTCCCTCATGGCGAGATCGAGGCACACCTATCGGTTCGACCTGAGCCATGTAATCGAGGCAGAACTCAATGACCTCTTCAGTTGCATAACCTTCGACAATGCTGCCCTTTGGCCGAGATCGATTCCGTACATATGACTTGAGAATTCCCATGAACCTCTCGAACGGGTACATGCTACGTAGAAACACGGGCCCGCACATCTTTATCTCCCTCACAATATGAACAATGAGATGGACCATGATATCGAAAAACGATGGAGGGAAATACATCTCAAGATCACATAGAGTCGTCACCACCTCGTCCTGCAGAGCATCTAGTCCTTCGGGATCGATGACCTTCTGAGCAATTGTGTTAAAAAAATAACACAACCTCATGATTGTCTCTCGGACCTTGATCGGCAAAATACTTCTAATTGCAACAGGGAGCATTTGTGTCATCAACACATGACAATCATGAGACTTCATGCCAATTAACTTCAAATCTTTTATCGAAACAAGTTTCTTCATGTTGGCAGAGTAACCGGACGGAACTTTCACGCCATGCAAGCACCGGCACAGTTCGGTTCTCTCGGCCTTGGACAGAGTGTAACAAGCAGGGGGAAGGTACGTTCGTCTTTTATCGGTCCTTGTTGGTGCTAACTCAGGTCTGATGTCCATATCAACCAAGTCAAGCCGTGCATTGACACCATCCTTTGTTTTGTCACGAATGTTCAGTAAGAGACCAATCAAGCTGTCACATATATTCTTCTCTCGTGCATGACGTCGATGCGAGGGCGAACTTCTAGGTGCTCCCAATAACGTAAGTCCCAAAATATTGATCTCTTCTTCCACATGTTCTTCTTACTTGTCCTCGATTTACATCCCTTTCCAAGCACAACATCTAAATCCTTAACCATATCATAGACCTCTTTTCCGCTTAAATGCCTTGGAGCCGAATCTGTCCTCCTTCTCTCCGTCAATTGTTTCTTCATCCTGCGGTATGGGTGAGCCCTCCAAAGAACCTATGATGGCGCATGTACACGGTTTTGCGCGAGTGATTCAGCCACACACTCTCGGTATCATCTAAGCAAAGTGAGTCAGAGCTTTGGCCTTTTTGTACTACGCCCGACAGATTAGCAAGGGCCGGATAATCATTTATGGTGCAGAACAACAAGGAACGTAAAGTGAAGTTCTCTCGTTTGTACGCATCCCATACCTGTACCCCTTCAATCCACAGTATTTTTAGATCTTCCATCAATGGTGCTAGGTACACATCAATATCATTCCCAGGTTGCTTCGGCCCTTGGATAAGTATCGACAACAAAATATACTTCCGCTTCATACACAACCAAGGAGGAAGGTTGTAGATACAGAGCGTCACGGGCCAAGTGCTATGTCGGCTGCTCATGTTACCGAAAGGATTCATTCCATCTGTACTCAATCCAAATCTTATATTCCTCGGTTCCGCACCGAAGTCTGCAAACCTCCTATCGATGTTTCTCCACTGGGCGGAATCAGCAGGGTGTCTTAACTTTCCGTCATTCTTACGCTCCTCTGAGTGCCAATACAGCAGTTTTGCATTCTTTGGGTTCGCAAAAAACCGCTTCAAACGGGGAATTACAGGAAGATACCACGCCACCATAGCAGGAGGTCCTTTCTTCACCTCGATTCTCTCATCGTCATCTGATTGCTTCTTACGCTTGTATCGGGATGCGTTGCACACCGGACATACATGCATGTTTGTATACTCGTTACGGTAGAGGATACAGTCGTTCGGACATGCATGTATTCTTTCTACTTCCATTCCCAATGGACAAAGAACCTTTTGGCTTTGTAGGTGGTTTTGGGCAACTCGCTTCTCCTCAGGAAGCATGTCCGCTAAGAGACCTAACAGACTCAAGTGAAACTCTTGTCGGACCAACCGTTGCTTGCCTTCAATTTCAGCAGTTTAAGCACGGATGACAACCTTGTGTATTCCGACTTGCGGCCCGGAACAAAGGTTTCTCTGAGTCCTCCATCACGCCTCGAATTGAACATACTCCTCTCATCACAGCTTCCTTCGCATCATGGCATCTCGATCTAGATTGTCATCGTGCAGACTATCCGAATCGGAACCACAATCGACATCATTTGGCGGCATATCGTTGACTTCTGTATAATATGCTCTTCACCGTGGTGGTCCAACATGTATAACCCTTTTGAAACCCTTGAATCAAGTGTGCTTCGATTTGCGCTCGGTTGTTAAACATCTTGATTCTCGTAGTCAATGCATGGGCAATATATATATTCGCCTTTATTCAACATATCCTCCTCGGCAGCTCTTGTAAAAGGCAGAACCGCCATTAATGTACTCTTCACTCACACGGTTCTCGGTGTACATCCAACCGGTCCATCACACGGTTCGTATTGAAAACCACGAAAATAAATAAAAGGGTGATGACTTTCAAAGCGTATTTTCCGAGGCTTAATTACGATTTTTTCATTTTTACATTTTTTTGGATTTTATTAACTTACTTGTGGGCCCTACTTGTCGCTGACTCATTTTTATTTCATGATTTTATTTATAAAATCTATGGCGATCCCACATGTCATAGACTCGTTAGTTTATTAACTAAATGATTAAAAAGCAGTAGGATTAATTTGAAGGTCAAATCGGGCTTAGGGTGACATCGCATTGCTATATAGTCGTGGCTCTCGGCCCTAAGGTCTCGCTTTGAGGCGAACCGCGGTGATGTCCCATGGGCGCTGAAACTAGCGATTTGGCGTAAACGCTGAAACTACTCAAATTAAATGATGCTTATGCTTGATATCTCACCTCGATCACGAGGAAGGTGTCAATGAAAGTCGGGAAGGTCCAAGGCGTGGTGGGTCGTCGATCGGTGAACAGAGAGGCGGCGGCGGCAAGCTCCTCGGCGACAATATATAGCTGAAATGGACCAGCCGGCTCGGTGAGGTGAGGCGATGTACTCAAACAAGACGCAGGCGGCGATGGACCTACCGTAGCGCCAGAGATGGAGATCAAGAAGACTATATCATTGGTCGGGAGGCGGAGCTATATATCGTCTGTGATGAGTTAATTATCACGGACGGTTTTAACAAAACCGCCGTGATATTGGGTAATATCACGAGACGGTTCATGTTTGGAACCGTCGTGAAGTATCACAGACGGTTCTAACCAAAAACCGCTCGTGATATTGGGTAATATCACAGAGCGGTTCATGTTTGGAACCGTCGTGAAGTATCACTGACGGTTCCAAACATGAACCGCCTGCGTGATATGACATCTTCACATACGGTTTTAGAGCGGAGAATAACATGCGGTGGGTAAACAAAACCGTCGAGATTGTGTTTATCTGAGCGGTTTCGATGAACCATCGTGATCGGCCCGATATTAGCATTTACGTAGTAGTGTAGTGAGGATAGGCGGCAAGGGCTAACTTCGTGGCTTGAGCTGAGCTCACGAACGCACAAAGGAAAGGAAAATGGAAGGCGGTCAAGGTCATTGGCAAATTTTGCTGGGTCGGGAGAAAAGGAAGAAGCGGCCAGGCCGAGGAAAAGGTGGTGGGCCAAAGAAAAAGGAAAAGGAAACGGCCCAAAAAATGAAACGAGCCTGCGAGGAAAAGAGATTGACCCCAAGCTATTATGAGATTTTAAATTAGTTTTTCTTTTTAGAAAATAGCCAAAAAATCAAATGGCATTTAGAAAATAGCAAATGCACTCGAAAAAATTCTAGAAAAAATATCCAAGCACATAGAATCCAAATAAAAATAATTTTGATAATAGTTTATGTTGAGATTATTCATATTAAATTATTTATGATCTCTGAAAATTCTAATTAAGCTTTAACTTTAACAGACAAAATTTAAATGGTTATTTTTACTTTTTAAAACTTCAAAATAAACCAATTTTTTGGGGTGTTGCAAACCTCCCCCTTCCTTAAAAGGAATCTCATCCTCGAGATTTGGGTTGGCTAAAGAATAGGTTCAACCCAAACCTTGCTCACTCTTCCACAAGATTTCTCTTATGAGTAAACAAAGTTGTACTAATGCGGGTCTAACTTAAAAACTTACCAGAAACGACGTTCTGAGCTGGTTGAACTTCTTCTGCAGTGACATGGTTCAGCCTTCCTCTTGATGCAATTGACGGAGTCCTAGCAGCTTGATTTGGAGTCTAAGGCACTGCTCTTCCTGCTCCTAGTAAAGAAGTTCTGGCTAGTGTAGCTCCTAAATTGAAAGGAATTGGTGTCGACCCCTGCTTTTGCGGACACTTGTTAGCATAATGACCTGTCTCATGGTAGTTGAAATAAGTAATTCCTGCAGCATGATTGTTGGTCCTCTGAGGTTGATGATTGTTGTTGTTATTGACATTGGGAATCCCTGAGTTTCCTGCATGAGACACTGGGGTAGGGGTTCTGAATTCGACAGATGAATTATTGGGACGAAAAGGCTGCTAAGCATTGGTTCTAGCTCTTTTGTAGCTGATTCTGATGAACTCCATGTTGTATCATCTTCCTTTTGTGAGATTCGTCCAACTCACGATGAGAATCTTCTATAAGTACGGCTTTATCCACCATATGCCGAAAATCAACATAATCATTTCCAACAACTTGCACTTTCAAACTGGGATTAAGCCCACACTTGAATTGCTTCTGACGTGTATTATCTGTAGCAACATCCTCTGGAGCATAGCGAGAAAGTTGAGTAAACTTGTTGAGATATTCACCCAATGATATGTTTCCCTGCTGTAGTTCACGAAATTCATTCTTCTTCATTTCCACAATACCATCTGGAACATGTGCTTGACGAAAAGCTGTTGAAAATTCCTCCCAAGTGATGGCTTGCGAATTTTCATGAGCTCTGGTGTAATTTTCCTACCATTCTGCGGTTGTACCCACCAATTGATGTGAAGCATAAAGGACTTTCTCTCGATCATTGCATTGAGCAATGGCTAGCCTTTTCTCAACAGAGCGAAGCCAATCTTCTGCGTCCAAAGGTTCTAACGAATGAGAAAATGTATGCGGACGAGTCCTCATATACTCTGATAAGCTAGAATGATGATAAGCTAGCGGCAGAACAGCTGTTGCTTGATTATTCTGGTTATTTTGATTAAACAAGTTGACTATCACAGCGGCGGTCTAACTTTGCAGAGTCACAATACTGTTCATGTTTTGCATCATTGCACTCATGAATTGAGTCTGGGCTGCTAAAAGTTGTGCCATGCTTGGATTTGTGGCTCCAGGGGCGAGTGACTGGCCACTAGCATTGACATTAGCGTTGGCATCATCAGACTGAGTACGGCTTGATGTGTTGTGAGTGTCAACCATCTACGACGATTCTCCACAGGTTTAGTAGATAAGATAGAAAAGCAATGTAGATGAGACAGAATAGCACAATAGACGCAATAGAACAAGATAGAGAAGACAAAAACAACTTAATTAGGGGAAATTAGATTTTACCCAAAGACAAAAGACAAAGAAGACATAGCTGAAACGCTATGAAAGAACAAATAAACACTTCAAATTAAAACCTTAGTGCGACTGCAACATAATGCTTGACAGCAAAACTGTAGCTCCCACTTACACACAACTCAAATAAAGACCTATTGCAACAATGATCTAAAAACACTACTAAAGACTCTAATAGGACGGCTCCCACTCTGGGCTGGAGAACGAAGACACTTCAGCTTCTAGCTCCGAGTCGCTGTAGAACACCCACGAGTTGTGAACTGCTGGAGGAGACTCCGGACGAACAACGGGAACAAAGCGGTGAAGATACTCTTGATGATCGCCAGTGATTCAATACCTCTCTTCTGGACTAGGTGGAGTAGGTGACGGCAATGGAACTGGTAATGGAACTGAGGATTCCTCCAAGTCTATACTACCGCCATTCAGGCTACTAGAGGTGATGATAAGGTAATGGCTAATTATATTGCCTACAGTTCTGAAGGGTTCTGCCAGCACCTGATTATTCAACTAGCCTAAGGGATCCATATATAATTGGGAGGTGCTTTGTAATGTATTACAAAACAACTTCAAAAGTTGTTATGTAAAGTCGAGGAATGAGGAAATTTTGCATCGACTCCACCAAACTCCCGACGAAAATTTACGACAGTTTTTAAAGCATTTCATAGAAGTCTGTAATACTATCCCAAATGTTTCTGATGACTTTGTGATTCGAGCTTTTAAACAGGTGGTGAGATATCGAAGGTTCACATAAGATCTCAACATCAACCCGCCCAGGTCCGTGTCAGAACTCTTTGACATGGCCGATCGGTACTCCGATGCCAATGAGGCAATGGAGTGGAATTGAATGGTGGATAAGGGGACCACCCCTCCTCAGCCAGGCCTCGAAGATGTCAAAGAAAAGAAGTCCAAGAGGTCCAAAGGCTCCACGAGTAACAGAGGAAAACCCAAGAAGAAGGAGAAGGGGAGATCCAAGCAGTCCACCAGGGATGCAGCAAATTGACCAGCGACCACCCTACGACAAAAACAAAGGTCCTTGGACCAAAAGGAGGCAAGGAGGTCGTTCAAACGACCATACTGCCTCACAATCTGCGAATACGTCTAGGAGTAATGAGCGCTGGTGCCCATTGCACAAAGTTCTTGGTTATGACCTCCGCAACTGCCGTATTTGGCAGAAGCAGATGGAGGAATACTACGATAGGAAAGGTCCAATGCTTGTCCCACCAGAGGACGGCGGACCACCAGTCGTCCAAAACAATGACAAGGACACGAAAATACTGTTTCAAAGGACAAATCACCACGTCAATGTCATTTACGGGGGTTCAGCCACCTTCACCTCCAAGAGGCAATACAAGGCGGCATGGAGGGACGTCAACAACGTTGAGGTCCCACCTGGTCGCCCGGAATACCCCAAGTGGTCAGAGACCTCCTAACCTTCACTAAGGAGGATGTCCCTAAATGTATGTCTACTTCTTGTAAATTACCATTAGTAGTTTCTTCTACCATAAGTAATTGTAGAGTAGGGAGAATATTAATATATAGCAGTAGTTCTTTAGACATGTTATTTATTAATACCTTAGATGAGATGCAAATTCCTCATTCTAAGATTAAACCAATGACAAGTCCCTTCTATGGGATAGTGCCAGGTATGTCTGTCATACCAATAGAGCAAGTAGTGTTACCAGTAACCTTCGGTACAACTACTAATTTTCGAACTGAATTGATCACTTTCGAAGTAGTTGATTTTGAGTCTGCCTATAATGCAATTTTGGGAAGACCATCTCTAACAAAGTTCATGGCAGCTACACACCATGCCTACCAGAAGATCAAGATCCCTGGACCAAAGGGCGTAATTGTGGTGCAAGGTGACCAGGCCGTCGCACTTTCATATAATCGTATGTCTCTAGAACTTGTCGATCAGTTACCTCTGAAAGATCTTACTTTAGAGGATAAAACAAGGAAGGCCGTGAAAGTCAAGGCTACTCCTAAGCCTAATGAGCAGGTAAAGATAGTACCACTCAGCCCCAAAGACCAATCCAAGACAATCCGGATTGGCGCAGGATTAAGTAAGAAATTGGAAGATGAGCTCCTCGCCTTCCTCCGAGCCAACTCGCTCGAATGTCTTTGCATGGAAGCCATCTGATATGCCCGGAGTCCCAAGGGAGGTTATTGAGCACAGACTAGCCATTCAGCCAGAGAAAAAACCAGTCAAACAAAGACTGAGATGCTTCACCTTGGATCATCAAGAAGCTATCAGAGTAGAGCTCGATAAGCTCCTTGAAGCTGGCTTTATTCGGGAGGTAGATCACCCTGAATAGCTTGCAAATCCGGCTCTGGTCAAGAAATCTAACAGTAAGTGGCGCATGTGCATAGATTTTACTAGTTTAAATGTTGCTTGCCCAAAGGATGACTTCACTTTGCCTCGCATTTATCAGTTAGTTGATTCTACTACGGGTTGCGAATTGATGAGTTTTCTTGATGCTTATTCTGGATACCATCAGATCAGCATTGCGAAAGAAGATGAAGAAAAAATTGCCTTCATCACATCCTTCGTGTCGTTCGGGTTAAAAAATGCTGGAGCCACATACTAGCGTTTGATGTAGAAAACCTTCAGCAGTCAACTGGGGCATAATTTAGAGGCTTATGTAGATGACTTCGTTGTAAAAAGTAGTACTAAATATGACCATTCGAAGGATCTCGCAGAGACCTTCGAAAATGTAAACAAACATAGAATAAAGCTTAATCCTGAAAAATGGATTTTGGGGGTTAACTCTGGCAAGTTGCTTGGTTTCCTTGTTTGTTCTTGTGGGATTGAAGTTAATCCCAAGAAAATTTGAGCCATTGAACAACTACAACCCCCTTTCACTATGAAGAAGGTCCAAGCCTTAACTGGTCAAAAGGCGGCTCTTAGTCATTTTATTTCTCGATCAGGAGAACGTGGTTTACCTTTCTTTAAGGTGATTGCGAGACTAATAAAAAGTTTTAATGGTTCGAAGAAGTAAACAAAGCCTTTGAAGGCTTGAAAGCTTATCTTTTAAATCATCTAGTATTGGTTTTACCTTTGGAAGATGAACCTTTACTAGTTTACTTGGTAGCAACGCCAAATGTGGTCAGTGTAGTACTTATCGTAGAAAGGGAAGGGTCTCAACGATCCATCTACTATGTAAGTGAGGTCTTACATGGACAGAAGGAAAGATATCCTGAGGTCCAAAAGCTAATTTATGCTCTACTGATGACTTCCAGAAAACTGAGATATTATTTTCAATCTAACAAAATCACATTACATTCATCTTTTTCTCTTGGAAATATACTTCGTAACCAAGAAGTGACGGGTCGCATAGCAAAGTGGGCAGTAGAACTTGGAGAATTCGATCTTCATTTTACTGCCCGAACGTCCATAAAAAGCCAAGTCCTGGCTGACTTTGTGGCTGAATGGATGAACATTGAGGATCAACCTCAAATAAGTCCAGTGCCAGATGACCATTGGACAATGTATTTTGATGGTTCCCACGAGCTTAAAGGCTCGGGGGCTGAGATTTTGTTAATAACACCACAAGGTGATCAACTTTAGTATATCATACAATTTCTATTCCCTGCCACTAACAACGTGGCAGAGTATGAAGGACTTCTAGTCGGGCTACGAGCAGCCAAATCCCTTAGAGTCTATCCACTTTTAGCAAAGGGAGATTCGCAATTTGTCATAAACCAGGTAGCAAAGGAATATAGATGTTCCGATGAGATAATGGCTCAATACCTGGGTGAAGTGAGGAAGTTGGAAAAACACTTCAGGGACTTCGAAGTCCAACATATACCACGCATGGAAAACTCCTTAGCGGACCAGTTATCAAAATTGGGTTCCTCACGAACGCCTATTCCAACAGGTGTTTTTCTCGAATACCTTACAAAACCTTCAATAGAAACGAGTTCGACCACCTCAGATGTCAGAGTCATCGAGCAAGATGCGGAGTGGATAAAACCATTGACCACTTATCTTGCATCAGGAACATTGCTCGATGATCCTCAACAGAAGGACAGGTTAATTCAAAGAGCACATATGTACAAGCTGGTCGAAGGATCAATGTATAGGAAGGGAGCACATGGTGTTCTTATGCATTGCATATCCTAAGACTCTGGGATAAAATTACTAAAAGAAATTCATGGGGGCTTGTGTGGTACATATGCATCCTATAGAACCTTGGTTGGCAATGCTTTCGGCAAGGATATTACTGGCCCACCACTCTACAAGATGCCATGCACCTTGTTAAGATCTGTTAGCAGTGTCAATTCCATGCCAGGCAAGTGCACCAGCCATCTTATCAATTACAGATCATTCCCTTGTCATAGCCTTTTTCGACTTAGAGTATTGACATAGTTGGACCACTACCGCAAGCACCCAATGGGTATAAATTCTTGTTCGTAGCCATTGATACATTCCTTAAGTGGATAGAAGCTGAGCTAGTCATTCGTATAACGGCTGCAGCAGCAAAAATTTCTTCATACGAAGCATTGTTACAGGATTTGGAGTCCCTAGTCGTCTTATCACAAACAAACGAGAGCCAGTTTATTAGTAACGTGTTTCAAGATTATTGTGATGAAATTGGCACTAAAATCTGCTTTGCTTCCGTGACACATCCACAGAGCAATGGAGTAGTAGAAATGGCCAATGGTCAGATTATGCAAGGTACAAAAAAGAGAGTTTTTAATCGCCTTAAGGCATGCTCAAAAAATTGGATGGAAGAGCTCTTTTCTGTCCTATAGGCATTGTGTACTACTACCAGTAGAGCAACTGGTGAAACACCATTCGCACTAGTCTACGGTGCAGAAGCAGTGCTACCTAGCGTGATTCAGCTCGGTTCAACACGTATAGACCTCCTAGATCAAATAAATCAGGGAGATTTGCATGAAGATGACGTTAATATGCTGGAAGAAAGACGTGATCGAGCACTATTAAAATCAGCTGCCTATCTGCAAGGGCTGAGATGCTACTATAATAGAAGGGTTCATCTAAGAACACTTCATGTGGGTGACCTGGTCCTAAGACGAATCCAGAACCAAGCCAACTTGAACAAGTTGTCCTCTAGATGGGAGGGTCCATATACTGTAGTCTCTGTCACTAGACTAGGATTAGTTAGATTAGCCATGGAGGATGGTCATGTTTTATCTAACACATGGAACATTCAACATCTTCAAAAATTCTATGTACAAGTATCTTTTTTCCATATTATATAACTTCAATTGTCATTTTACTGCAGTATCATATTAATTTTTTCGGCATAAATTTTTTCTTTCCTATCATTTCACATACAAGATCACCATCTTTTCTGTCATTTACATAAGTGCCTATGATAGATCAATTTCGCTAATGGGTCATAGTGTCTTTACTTATCAAATGGCCATTGGTATACATTTGAGAAATGACAACTGTTTGGGACCTCTTCTATAAGCCAATTCTCATTGCATAAGAACCCAACAGTTGTTGGTGAAGGAGCCCCTAGCCACCAGAGCCATGGTTGAAGTTGCCGCCATCAGGTTGAAGACGGATAGCCAAGGCTTGTTGTTGGTGAAGGAGCCCCTGGCCACCAGAGCCATGGTTGAAGTTGCGCCATTCTTTGCCATCTGATGTTGCTTGCTGTGATTGCCGCGGCGCTTTCCGCAGTTTCTGTTGTTGGAGTTGTCGTAGCCACTTGATCCATGGTTGCCGCGCGAAGAACCGGAAGAGCCACCACTATTGTAGCCACCCACCCAAGCCACTACCGTAGCGAGTGCCGTCGGTCTTGCCGCTAGAGTTGACGGCAAGAAGGGCAATGGTTTGGGTGATTTTGTCGTGTTGAACTCCCTTGAGTTCTTCGAGCAACAGATGAGACTGGGCTTCAATGAAGGAGGGGAACGGTTTTTGCATCGACAAGAGCGTGGCCATGTACGAAAATTAACCGTTGAAACGCCGAAGAGTGGTAAGAACTAGAGTTTTGTTGCTCACGGCCTGATTAACATCACCCAGGGTATCAACGAGTGTCTTGATCCTTTAGCAGTAATCGGAGATGGAGAGCTCGCCTTGCATGAACGTGCTAAATTCCGCATTGAGGTAGATGGCGCGGCTCTCTTTGTTGTTGTGGAACAGATCATTGAGTGTAGTCCACACCGATTGGGCTGTGGTGTTGTTCTCCATCACAATCTCAAGAAGGCTCGGTTGAGATCAATCCGTAGAGACACGACAGGATGATGCAATCCATCTGTTTCCATGTGGGATCAGAGGATGAGGTGGCGGTCGTGACGTCGTCGGTGAGGCTGATGCTGGCATGTTTGATGTGGTCGGTGAGAGCAAACTTGCCAAGTGTCACCATGAAGAGGCCACAACACTTGGTGAAACTGGATGCATGTTGATCAAGAGTGATCAGGACATGCGTTTTGATGCTAGCTATAGCAGATGCTTGTGCATGGAGAGACGCGATAGTGGTGGCGTCCAGATGCTTGTCAACCATGGCACGGCGCTCGGCGGGCTGGACGCGCTCTAGAGTTCAGCGCAGCGCTCGGCGGGTTGGACGCGCTCTAGAGGGCGGCGCGGAGCTCAGCGGGCTGGACCCGCTCTGGAGGGCGGCGCGGCACTCGACGGGCACGGGAGGTGGTGGGCGGAGGCATGGGCGAGGAGTGGCGCGCACTAGAGGTGGTGGGCGGCGCTCGGAGAGGGTGAGGCGAGCACGGCGCTCTGCAGGCAGGACGCGCGTTGGAGGGCGGTGCGGTCTAGGCGTGTGCTAGGCGTGACGCTCAGACAGGATAACGCGCGCTTACAGGGGATCGGCGCTGCTCTAATACCATGAAAGCATGTAAGGTTTTGGGGAGAATAATGCGCACCGTTTTTATTGATTTGTTGAGAATAAATAGTACAGGATAAAAGCATAACAGGAGGGTTTATATTATAATCCAATTCGGTTGGAGTCTAAAACCGGCGTGATCTTCGATCCTTCTCTTCGTGTTGCGTCGGGAATCTGGACACTAGCCGGAGGCAATACCGATACGCGCCTGGACTCCTCTGGCTGGCCGGAGGGCATACGGATACGTGCACGTGGCATGCACGTATACGTATAATCTAACAAATTGGTCGAGCCCACGTACGGAGATCAGATCGGCGTCGGCACGTACCGACCGACCGCTAGTCTGCCGGGCGCTCGCCTGCTTTGGTTGCTTGCACGCCAACGTCAGTGCGCTGGCTAGGTCGTGACCACCGGCTCCGGCAGCCATTCTAATCCATGCTTCCACGACCACGGCTCGAGCTGGTTAATTGGGAGTATGAAGCACCTGGGTCCCAAGCTTAATTTGGCCGCGCGCGGAGTTATTACACTGCGATGTGACGACTTTTTTCTAGCTTCTAGTCTCTCACTCTGTACGTAGACTGCTGTATGTTGGCCTAAGTGTACGTGTATCTGGTGTTACAAACTACTAGTGTTGAACAATAGCATGTACGTTATAGTCCGAGATTCCGCTTCATTTCTTTAGATTGTCTGCCATATAGTGCCAATTATTCCATCGATATATACAAACACGGATGTGGATGCTATGAACCCATTGTCCATATGCAACCATAAAACTGCTGGAAACAGTGGCAGAACCAAGATTTATCGGATGGGTGTTCAGAGTTAAGGATCTAGGATTTATCAGATGGGTGCTCGGAGTTAATAAAATATTATTCAATGGAAAAAAAATTAAAGGTCCACCTAGCAAAACAACAAAGTACAATTTTTCCATACTATAAATAACACCACAAAGAATTAAGAGAAATTACAAAATAATTAAGAAAAAATGTTGAATTAAGAATTTGGGATTTGGGACCAAGGAATTAAGGAATTGAGAATTGGGGATGTACATATGTTGCTATTGACGTATGCAGCCTAAGTCGCCGGCCCATGAATTTGTAGTTTACAAGTTTGATTGGTCACATGAATTTGCATAACTTGAGAAGTTGAGATCATCAATAAATTATATATGCATGTCTGGATGAATTTTTATTCATATTGCTGAAGTATGCCATCATCCTTTGCTATAATCTGGTAATCTAACTTAAATCTAGAGTTATCTATTAGTCTCATGCTCTCAACTGAGCTGAAAGTTTAGTGGCTTTTGGCTGAAAATGGTCTAGATATTCCATTATCTGCTACAATTAGCTTGTTATTGTTTAGAATCTTCCTATCCAATGAGAACTCCACATGAATACTTGAAAGTTTTCAAAGTATAATATGTTTATACAAGATTAAATTTCATGAGGACAATCTAATGCTTCATTTTGGTGTCAGCCAATAATGTAAAAATCTGAACTACTATGTACATTTTTCAAAGCTCTAAGATCTATAATTCATATAAATACAAGATTCATCAACCACAATTCATTTTTCAAACTGGTTTGGCCAATTGGGAATTAGGGATTTGGGATTGGATACCTATCGACCATCAAGTCGCCGATCTTACGAAATGAAATAGAGAAAAATGACACAGATTTGTTGGGAGAGAATGAGACTGTTCTTTTATTTATATGAACTGGCCATTACAGTGGCTGCCTATAACCAGGCGAAGGACTAATCTTTGTTACACTAAGTATGATGCTTGCTATGCTATCTTGTCAGACATAAAGCATGAATCTAATGTTGATTGCACTGCTATATCCCCATGTCCCCTGTCATCTCTGTGCTCCATCCTTATATAACTTCCGAAGAGGTGGCAGTTGCTCCTGGAGACACTACTACAAAAAGACTAATACTAGACGCCTCATCACAGACGGTTGTCCAAACCCGTCTGTATTACATGCATTCGCAGACGGTTTTGGTTTTGCGATCGTCTGTGTTACTGGCTGCGCTAAAAACCATCTGTGAAGAGGTAATATCACAGACGGTTCATATTGAAAACCGTCTATGAATTATCACAGACAGTTCTGAACACGAAGGCTTCACAGACGGTTCATATTGAAAACCGTCTGTGAAGTATCATAGACGGTTCTGAACACGAACCGTCTATGATAATTGTAGACTTCACAAACGGTTTTTAATTATAACCATATGTGATAATATCTCTTTAGCTCCCGGTGAGCTTCTTAATTTGTCATGAGTTTCTTCGTCGCTGATGCGTCTCTTCATCGCATCAATGCCGCTTCGGCTCCCCGATGCGTCTCTTCGTTTCACGCGCCGAATTTATTTCTTGTTTTATAAAAAGGATCATCCACCATTGAAGATGATCATCCCCACATATATAACTCTATACTTCTAAAGCTAGCAGAAATGGCTCCCTCTTCTGTTTCCTTATCGCCGGCATTGATGACCTACCTGGCCAGACTGTACGAGCGCCTCTCCAGCCATACGTTGGCGGATGCTACAGAAAGACACTGTTTCATTTCAACAGTGTCTTCACTCCTCTGTCCGAGGATTTGCCAGAGCCGGTGACCGCTACCTTCCGTCGTCTTGATATCCTCCTCTGCCACGTCTTCTGGGTGATCTCTCACTTACAGCGAGTTTACCACATCATTGATGTGGTCCTCCACAACGACGTTGCACGTCTTCAAGAGGCTTGCTGTCACTTGGACTGCTTAATCGAGGCGGCGGGCAACCGAGTCGACCATGCCGAGACCCCTCAAACAAGGGAAGAGAGCCTTTGGGCTCAATTCTTCTTGATTCAACAGTCTGAGAATCTTTGGGAGACACTCGAACGAGCGCATCAGCGAGTGGATGTATTTCGTGCTTCGTTTGCTGATCACAAACCGTACGATATTGCCGATGCCACCGCCTATGAAGTTTTGAAGGCGGAGATAACAGCCTACCTCTGCCACTAGAAAAACTTTGTTTATTTAGGTTTCTACTTTTTTAAAATCTTTGTAAGAAGCCACTGGCCACGCTGTTTGGCCGTATGTAAATTCCAAAAAAAAATCTAGTTTGGAGGTGAAGTTACTATATTTATAAACATGTAATTTCTTCATGTCATGTAAATGTATACATGATAATATATATGCTCAAAACATAGAATTTGAGAATAGCCATATCATAGACAGTTCCATAATAGAATCGTCCGTGATATGTCTCATATCACAGACGGTTCCATAATGGAACCATCTGTGATATGTTTCACTGACGGCTCCATAATAGCACCGTCTATGATATCTCTTTATTAGTAGGAGCCCGCTAGGGTTTGCGCCCTATAACTCATCACTCGATCCCCAGCGCCCTTACTCTCGTCCACCCGAGTGCCCCCAACTATGGTGACGCTGCCTTCCCCTCTTCCTCCTCCCCCCGGTGCACGTGACCCTGGCTACATATCCACCGACCTCGGCCTCTCTTCCTCCTCCCCCCGGTGCGCATGACCCTGGCTACATATCCACCGACCTCGGCCTCGGCTACCTCACCACTGACACCGGCAATGTTGAGGTAAGACAGATCTATCACCTATTGGTTTGTGTTGTTAGTATTCATGTGAACCGAGCTCCTCCTCCCTCTCGCCGCCAGCTCCCGCACCTCCGGATCAAGCTCCTCCTCCTGCGGATCAAGCTCCTGATCCTCCCTCGGCTGCCACACCGACCCTAGCTCCTCCTCCCTATGCCGCAGCTCCAGCTCCTCCTCCCTCTCGCCGCCGGCTTGTTGCGATACCTCGGACCTCCCTCGCGCCTCCAACCTCTCCGGCTCTCCCACTAACGCGTAAGTCCCCTTCCTGTCTTCTTGATGTTGTCTGGTTGTTGGTTGATGCTGATGGCCATTGGCCAAAGCCCAGATGCTAAATCTGTAATACATACATACATGAAGAGAAGTGCATGCATCATTGCAGAGAAGTGTAAATGTGTAATACATATATGTAGAGAGAAGTAGAGAAATCATAAATATAAATGAATGCAATGATTGTGCATTTGTGCTGATTGCTGATTACTGAATGAATGAATTCAGAAGTGTAAGTGTTGTCTGCTATTGAAGTATTCAGAAGTGTCAAGTGTTGTCTCTTCTATTGATATGTATGTGTTGTTGATATGTTATATTGTTATGACTTATGACTTATTCAGAAGTGTCAAGTATTGTCTGCTATTGATAGTGGAAACTTGCTTGGTGAACCATGGGCTATTGATATGTATGATTGATGATTTGCAAAAATAAATATATAAAATGTGTGATATGTATGTTATGACTTATTGTTGATTTATCATTTTGTCAAGATGTCATCCGTTGCTTCTCTCCATTCATTTCATCTTTGTCTGTGTAACTGTGTTCATGCCGGTCAAGTTCTCCTACCTTGCGTCCAGTCGCCCTACCATTCCATTCTAATCTCTTCTCTATAAAGTCTCCAAGCGGTGGCTGTTTGTGCCTTTAAAACTGTCATCATGTTTTATATATATATATATATATATATATATATATATATATATATATATATATATATATATATATATATATATATATATATATATTGTTCTAAGTCCCTCGACCACTTTCGGGGGGTTGTCCATGTAGCATAAGGAGGATGAGGCAGCGGCCAAGCCACGGGCAATTTCATCGAGCCCGTGCAAGTTTAAGAATCTGGCAATCGCCAGAGAGCGTCGGGACATCCAATTACTTGGTTGCTAATACATGATGCCACTTCCCGATCGAGTACCTACGCTAAGAAGGTGACATGGACGCATAGGTACTCCGACTGGGAAGTGGCATCATGTATCAAGAACTGTGTAATGATGTCCCGACGCTTCCTAGCAACAGATTTTAAACTTGCAGGCTCGGCGAAGTTGTTCGTGGTTGCTGTCTCATCCTCCTCATGCTGCGTGGATGACCCCCCGAAAGTGGCCGAGGGACTAAGAACAATATATATATGATGCCGGTTTTAAAGGCACAAGCAGTCACTGATTGGTGGCTTTATAGAGAAAAGTCATCACAGACGGTTTCAACTAAAAACCGTCTGTGATAGTATGCATCATAGACGGTTTGAAAACCATCTGTGATGACCTCATGTCATCACTGACCCATAAACTCAAACGGCTCACGAAACCGTCTGTGATGACATTTTTGAACCGTTTGTGAAGACCTTTTCTGTAGCAGTGAGAAGACATCCATTGTGAAGCACTGCGGTTGGTCGAAGCGAGACGATAGTTGATAAAGTATCAACTGCTATGCGGTTGAGCGTTTGTGAGCCAAACAACCACACAGTGGTTGTTTGTCAGTGTCTTAAGATCATATAACGTTGCGTGGTGTGGAATATTCAGCATGTTTTCCATTCATCACATGGTGAAGAATATACCTGAAGTAGATCCAGACGCCAGTTCATAATTTCTACGAGCAGTTATCTGGTCGGAGACTAGGTACATGACCTTGTCCGACCAGGGTACCCATTGTGTAACCCCTGGAATCCTTACAACCAGTGAGGTCGTTAGCCTTAGGGGTTACGACTATGAAGACGTATGGTCTTTTATTATGTATTAAGGTAATATATAGATATTTTAATCCTCGTCAGCTAGCCCCTAAACTTTAAATGAACAAGTTGTGTGAACACCTTCTTCCGATGAATTCGTATCGGGAAGTCCCTTATCGTGACATACGAGGTGACCTGTGTTCACTTTAAAGTTAAGAACCTACCTTGGGAACCGAAGAGTTTTTCTATCCGTTGGACAAAAAGGTTTTGTCCGTTAGACTTTTGGGTAACTCCCGATTGCGGTTAAAGGATAGTAGTTATAAAATCCCTTAGCATAGGGCTTTAGGACTTTTACGCCTTCTGCTATCCCCTTTTCATCTTCTGAAAAGAAAATCGCCTCTAACCTCTTGTGATCTCTTCCTTCAAAGAACTCCACCATGTCGGATCAAATCACCAACTAGTCGATTTCTGATCTAAGCGACAGGAAACTTGAGAGCTTGGAGAAGATCGGGTTGCTTCCCGATAAGAATCTAATTTCTTGGAGATCAGCGGCTGGGGAGCATTCTCCGAGCAGCGAAAATAAGGAAATTTTTATTTTCCTCGTATACATCGAATGCGGATTCAGGCTCCTAGTTCACTCCTTCCTTCCCACAGTTTTGGAGCATTACGGAGTTGAACTGATCAATCTGGCTCCTAATGCCATCGCCAACCTCAGCATCTTCGTCTATCTCTACGAAGCGTACTTGGGTATTCCCACAACTCTGGATCTATTCAGGTACTACTATAGAATGACGAAGTCTGGGAAGACGACCGGAATGCCTGGAGAGTGCACCTTGCGCCTCCACGATGGAAAAGCTGATGAGTATATTCCTATGTACTCAAAGTCTCCGTGGTCGTCATGGAAGAAGAGCTGGTTCTACATGATGGTCACTAAGGATGACAGCCTTTACTATAGTGACAAGAAAGCGGTCGAGAACCCACAATGGCGCTCCTCCACAAAGGAGGAAAAAATAGGGAGATGGGTTGAAGCCATCCAACTTCTTAACTTCAAGGGTTTAACCTCCTAGTATGTGGTGATGGACTTTTCCAAGCACCGGATTAGTCCTTTGAAGGCCCGAGCATATTCGATGCTCTGGTATATTGGTCGTGACGATGCGACCAAAGATTCCAAGGAGGGTAAGTCCTGAGAAACTCTGACCAGTTTTCTGTTATTAGTTGATTGTTTTTGTGATCCTAAAATCTCTTGTTTACTCTTACAGCTCTGTCTCCTGATGAGATCAGAAACCGGGTCAAGATGATCTGCGCCGGAGAACCTGGCGAGAAAGCTGATTTCCCTCGGATCTTAGCAGCCGTTTCCGCAAAAGAGAGGGTGGAGAGACTTAAGGTAAAATACCAACTACTTTTCATCTTTTCTTTATACTTTTCTGATCGGTTTGCCATAGATCCTCTTTGATGTGTAGTCAGTCGGGTTGAGGATCAACGAGGCCACTGAAAGTTGTGAGCCAATTGATGATCCGACCACTCCTACGACCACTCAAGGTGATGGTCGTATAGAGGTAGGCAACCGAACAAAAATATCTATTCTAGATGAAGAATTTCCATCACCTAACTAACTTTATTTGTTAATTTAGGCGGTTATCGTAGACTCCAATGCAGTCGCTCAGGACTTACCAGTTGCTGATGAAGCAACTGTTTTGGAGGCTGATGAGTCTACACCCTCCGACCCGATGGTCAGAGATCTCATCCTCGACCAGCTGGTCGAGAATATTTCTTCCGACCTTCGGTTGGAGAACGAAGAGTCTAACCAAATTTCACCGTCCGAATCGGTGAAGTCGGTTGAGAAGAATAGGAAGGCTAGCGCTATGGATTTTAATCCACCGTACTTCAAGGTCAAAACGAAAAAATCTACCAGGTATGTACAAATGAAAATAGTCATATTAGCGCATACCTTAAAACCTTTGGTATATTGATTTCTTGAGCTTCCTTTCTTCTTTTTGTGTAGATCTTCTAGTATTCCGGTCGTTTTCGACCAGGATATTCCGGAAGCCCTCGACCAGAATGTTCTTCGGAAAAAAGCTCTTGAAGACAAGGTGCTCGAGGAAGCCCCCGAGTAGGTGTCCATGCCAGGACCTACTGAGGATCCTGTGGTGATTCTGACTCTATCTGCAGAGGTAGACGTCCCTGAAGATCCTCAGCCAGTTTCGACCCCTGTCGGTAATTCTTCTCAAACTAACAAGTTCCCTTTTCCCCCTTGATTTATCAAGGATAAGGAGCTTGACGAGGTTTGGGGAAAGATATCAGATCGTCCAGCTAAGACGAGCCCTGATGCAATTTTTGCCGAATGTAATGACATGGCGATTCGGGTAAGTATCTATGACCATTTTTATAGTCTCTCTAAAAGTTTATAAGAAACTCAAAGAAGAATGTTTATTTGTGAAGCACATGATCGAGAATTATGCTGTGGTCAGAGCACTGACCCAGCGAATAAAAGATCTGGAGCAAAAACATTCTAAACTAAAAGGTATGGACTTTCTTCTTAACTTGTCTTCTTCTTCTCTTCTTTGTTCTTCTTGTGTTAATTATTCTCTCTTATTATATTTGATAGATTTGGAGAAAATAAAAGAAGAAGTCATAGCTAAAGAAGCCAAAATAACAAAGCTTGAAGAAGAAATCGTGGCTAAAGAAGCCAGAATAACCAAACTTGAAGAAGAAGGCCAAACTAAAGATCGGTCGATCGCATATACGATGACCAGGCTCAAAGAAGTCACTGAGACTTTTGAAAAGGAGATTAAAGGTAACTGGTCGTAAACTTGACCAATGTATTATCCCTTTTAATCATAAATATTTACCACTTGGTTTACTTGCAGAGAAAACTCAAGCAGTAACTAGAGCAGAAAAAGCTCTAGAATTTGAGCAAGATAAGGGGGTAGCTATTGTGCAGAACCTTGATGAAAAAGTCCACGCACTTAACAAAATGATCTTTGATATGGGATCAGGATCAAGTCTACCTACCTTAAGAGATCCAACAGAGAAAATGAACTATTTAGGCCAACTTCTGGAAGATCTCAATAGCCTGCTCAAGACTACTAGAGAAAACTATGCATGGATAATGAAAGAAACTATAGCCAGCGGAGTTAGTTTTGCTTTGGCAAAACTAAAGGCTTCCGACCCCTCTACCAATCTCCAAGCTGTTGAAGAAGATTTCAACTGCTTGCCTGATGAGGCGACCAGGTTTCTCGAGGAAGTAAAGCCTCTCGGAGACAAGGTTGCAGAGGAAATGGAGGTCGGATCTCCGTCAAGCAGCAACTAGCCGGGAGATCTCTAGAAGTAGGCAATTGTAATATAAGAATTATGAAATGTATAAAACTTACCTTTCTGTCATTAACAAGTCTTTTTTTTTACCTGTTAACTTATGAAGTTCTCATATATTCTCTAGCCCCCGACTACTTTATAGTAGAAGTACTTTACTAAATAAGCAGCAAGCCAAGAAGGAGAACTAAAGTATCAACCATTATTTGAAAGCAGATACTGATTATGTGATAAAACTGATCACAGTAATACTAGGAAACCAAATTGGTTGGAACCAGTGTCTGATTTCGACTAGTTATAGATCTGTTTATCATAATCGTAATACCAAACAAAATAGTGTATGGTCGGAAGCAAAAGACTTGTTTTGATGAGAAAGAAAATATGCAACAATGTATGCAATAAACGATAAATGGTCTTATTTATATGTAGTACCCAAAACTGATCAAAAGAACTTGCTAAGAACTAAAGACATGGAAAAGACACTTCGCGAAACGTGCTCATGCTCAAATCTGATTGGCAGCGAGGATCGTAAGAAAAAGAACCATCGCTAGGAAGCTCCTTCCAGTGGGCAGGACCACGTGCGGAGAAGGAGAGACTTTGACTAGGAGGCTTTTCATGTCCTGACCAGTAACCAAACGAGAGTAGAACAGAATTTTGAAATGAAGATAGATAGTCTTCGTAATAATAAGCATATGAATCACTATATAAAGTTGTTTGTGTTATGCTCTAGTTACTCGTATGTTTCTTTGAGAAAAATATGTGGTCGTGCGTGGGAATCATTCATAGAATGATCACGACTAGGACCCATACAGCATGTGACTTAGAAGTCGTTGCCAAAGAGTAACAGAGATCCTTATAAAGGATATCGGAGAGAAAAAGATCTTCTCCAACTAATTTAAACAACAATAGTGTACGATCAGAATATAGGTACAGATATATAAACAATATCACTCGTCTAAAGAAATAAAGGAATGACTAATCTTTATTAAAATTGAAAGAATGGAAATAATAATTAAACAAAGAACTTACGGAGTTGATCAATGTTCCAAGAATTAGACAAAACATGCCCATCAGACATAGCTAGTTGTACTAAACCTGGTCAGGTGACTTCGACCACAGTGTAAGGACCTTCCCACTTGGGAGAAAGCTTATTGCGATTTGATTGGTACTGAATTTTTTAGAGAACCAGATCACCTACAGCGAGGCTGCGAGGTTGCACCTTACGGTTGTGGTACCTTCACATGGCTTGTTGGTAGACTACTGATCGTATCAAGGCTTGGTTTCGCCGTTCTTCAAGGAAATTGATGTCATCAAGTCGTCATTCATTCTGATCGTTTTCGTTGAAACAATCAGTCCGAGTAGAGCCATGTTTTAGTTCTAGAGAAAGCATGGCTTCGGCACCATAAATCAAGAAGAATGACGTTTCATCGATCGCACAACTGGTCGTGGTTCGAACGGCCCATAATACTGAAGGAAGTTCTTGAACCCAAGCTCCTAACTGTTTTATTAACTGGTCGAATACTCGGCGTTTAATCCCCTGCATTATGATACCATTGGCTCGCTCAACTACTCTATTGCTCTGCGGGTGAGCGACAGAAGCAAAGTGTAGCTTGATGTCAAGTTCTTCGCAGAATTCCTCGAATTTACCACTTGAGAACTGGGACCATTGTCTGTGATTATACGACTAGGCACACTAAATCGTGTGTCACATTTTTTATGAGAAACCTCTTAGCGGCCTTAGTTGTTGTTTTAACAACAGGTTCAGCTTCAATCCATTTTGTGAACATGTCAATCATGAAGAAAAGGAACTCGAAGCCCCCGGGTACTCTTGGAAAAGGTCTCAGAATGTCTGGTCCCCAGGTTACAAAAGGCCAAGAAAGAGGAATGGTTTACAAAGCTTGTGCCAGCTGATGTACTTGTCGGCTATGAAATTGACATTGTACGCACTTCATCACGAGCTCTTTTGCATCATGAAGGGCAGTTGGCCAATAGTATCCTTGCCTGAAGGCTTTACCGACCAGCGTTCTGTAGGAATGATGTGCTCCACAGACTCCTCCATGAATTCCGGTCAGCAATTTAATTCCATTTGTTTGACATATGCATCTCATCAACACTTCGTGAAATCCTCGTTTATACAAGGTACTTTCGATTAGAGTATATGATTTGGCTTTTCGAGCTATACGATCAGCCTCTACATTATCTTCTAGAATTTTGTCATGCTGAAGATAATTGTAGATCGATGTCATTCAATCTCTACCTTGATCGTGACAGCGCCAACCATCAACGACCTGTAGAGCATCCATGTTCTCAGGATCGATTTGTACGACCTGTAGAGAAACATATATGTCCTCGGAAAGCTCGACCACCGAGGGTGAATCGAGTTGCTCGAAAAAAACTCCGGGCGGGACGGTTGACCTCATGGAGGTCATCCGTGCCAACTAGTTTACTAGAAAGTTTTCCTTTCTAGGAATTTGTTGGATCTGGAAACTGAAGAAATGCTTTTTGAGTTTCCGTACTTTCGCCAGATAAGACGACATCTTGGTACTCGAGCATTGATACTCTTTCCTTACTTGATTCGCTACTAGTTGAGAATCACCTTTCACTAGTAGTCTGCGAATCCCGAGCAAACGAGCTGCTCGGAGTCCTTCCAGTAAACCTTCATATTCTGCTACATTGTTTGTAGTAGGAAAATTTAACTGGATGACATGCTTAATGTGTTCGCTAGTAGGGGATATTAAGACAACTCCAGCCCCCGAGCCTTTGAGCATCAAGGAACCGTCAAAGTACATTGTCCACTCGTCGTGGTGTTCGTACTCGAGCCCTTGGGTGGGTTCAGGGTTTATCTATTCGGCAATGAATTCTGCTATTGCCTGGGACTTGATTGCTGTTCGTGAGATGAAATAGAGGTCGAACGCCCCTAGTTCAACCGCCTATTTTGCTATTCGTCCTGATGATTCCCTATTTCCAAGGACTTGACCAAGGGGATACCCGGTTGGTACGACCACTTTGTGGGCCTGAAAGTAATGCCTTAGTTTGTTTGAAGCCATAAGGAGATCATAGAGCAACTTTTGTACCTGTGGGTATCTTTCTTTTGGTCCATGTAAGACTTCGCTTATGTAATATACTGGTCGTTGGACGTTATCACGTTCCATGACCAGTACACCGCTGACTGTTTGTGGTGTTGCAGCCACGTAAATCAGTAATGTTTCTCCCGATCTCGGGGAAACTAAGACCAGGGTACTCGTAAGGTACTTCTTAAGTTCTTCAAAGGCATCGTTTGCCTCTTTAGTCCACTCAAAACTCCCATGTTTCCGAAGAAGCTTAAAGAAAGGTAAACCTTTTTCACCCAACCGTGCTATGAAACGACTTAGCGTTGCCATATAGCCGGTTAGTTTTTAGACTTCTTTCTTTGTGGTCAGAGGGCGCATCTGGTCGATGGCCGATATTTTTACTGGATTTGTTTTGATACCTCTAACCGAGACTAGGAAACCGAGAAGCTTACCAGTGGAAACTCCGAACACACATTTTTCCGGATTTAACTTGAGGTTATGCCTTCTTAAGTTATTGAAGGTTTCTTGTAGGTCAGAAATGTGATCGCCTGCGATGATGCTCTTTATGACCAGATCATCAACATAGACTTTTAGATTTCGACCTATCTGTGGATTAAAGGTTTTTTTTGCATCAACCTTTGAAAAGTTGTACCAGCATTTTTGAGACCAAATGGCATCTTAACATAGCAGTAAGTGCCATATAGGATGATGAAGGAGGCTTTCTCTTCATCTTCTTTACTCATATTAATCTGGTAGTACCCTGAATATGCATCTAAAAAACTTAATAACTCGCACCCGGAAGTAGATTCTACAAGTTGATCAATGCGTGGAAGGGGAAAGTCATCCTTCGGACAAGCTTTATTAAGATCTGTAAAGTCAATACACATCTGCCACTTCCCATTATTTTTTCTAACCATTACAGGATTGGCGAGCCACTGAGGGTGGTCGACTTCACGAATAATATCTGACTGGATTGCTTCCTTCCGATCAGGTGCAAAGCGTCTTAGCTTCTGCTTGATCAGTTTTTTGTCAGGCTAGAGAGCTAGCCTATGCTCAATCACCTTCCTGGGGACTCTGGGCATGTCGGACGCCTGCCAGGCGAATACGTCCTGATTTTCTCAGAGGAAGGAGACGAGCGACTCTTCCTATTTGTGGTCGAGTCTTGCCTCGACCAGTACTTTTCGGGTAGATGCGTCAGTGTTTCCTAACCCAAGAAACTTGGTGCCTTCCGGAGAAGTGCCCTTGTTGAGTGGTACCTCCTTTGTTTGGTCGGAAGGCTTTGGTGTCATCCTTGGCCTTGAGTGTTTGACCTGTACAGTAGGTGGATTAGCCTCTCTGGTTGGAAGTTCATCGACTAGTTCTAAGGATTTCCGATCACATGCATAAGCCATTTTTTGATCTCCTCGAACTGTGATGATCCCTTTTGGTCCTGGCATTTTCAAACTCTGACAACCGCAGTGCGTGGCTATCAAAAAATTTGCTAGAGCCGGACGACCAAGAATTCCATTGTATGCGGATTCAAAATCCACTACATCAAATGGAATTTTTTCTGTTCGGAAGTTGTCAGGTCTTCTGAACGTAACCGGTAGGGAAACCTATCCTATCGGTTTGGCGGTGGAACTAGGAACTATACCATGGAAGGCATATTTCACAGGTTTCACCTTTGACTTGGGAACTTGCATCTCTTCCAATGCCCCCCGCAAATAAAATGTTTAAAGAACTACCTCCATCTATTAGGACTCGATTAACCCTACAATTATTAATAGTAGGTTCAACAACAATAGGGAACCTACCTAGTCGAGTCAAAGGGATGGGGTAGTCTTCTTTGCTGAAGGAGATTACAGTGTCTGACCACCTAGATGGCTTGATGGTGATCGGAGTCTCGACAAGGTTGACCTCCCGCTCCATGGCCTTCAGGCCTTCAGATGACGCCTTGATTTGTACGAAGAAGACCCACCAAAGATCATGTTGACCGTATGTTGAGGCTCCTAGTACTCCATTTATTCGTCGCCACCCTTGTCCTTTTTGGAGCTCATTTCCCCTAGTTCCTGTATTGAGGGGAGTGGACCTTTACCTGCATAGTAATCTTCCAGCTTCTTTTGCTAGGCTCGATAGGTGCGCAAATCATGCCCTGCCTGCTGGTGAAGTGGACACCACTTCTTGTTCTTGTTGTATCCTTCAGTTGGAGCTTTTGCCTTGCCTCGACCGGTAGTCTCTTTTACCCTTAGCAAACTTCGCAGGAACCGCAAGGACTTCCTTATCATCGGGCCTGTGGTTTTTCTTTTTCTTAAGAGCCTTCTTATGCTTCTTCTCTTATTTATCCAAGCCAGGCTGGGGGGTTTTATCCTTTTGATCAACAGTCTCGCACCATTCAACCGCTTCGCTAGCAGCTGCGTGTTTGTCGGCCATGTTGAAAAGTTCAACGGTTGTCTTTGGAGGGTGCAAGGCGATGTCCTCCGTAAATCGTCGATTCCTTAGACCTGTTTTGAAAGCTTGGATGACGGAAGATTCCGTGACCTCTGGCATTGAATTACAAACCTAGCTAAATCTTTTCATGTACTGACGTAGAGTTTCATTGGATCCTTGTCGGATTCGGTGAAGACCATCTTCCTTTCCAAGGGCGGTCATACGTGCCTTGGAAATTCGCAATCAAGAGGTTGCAAAGTTGCTCCCAAGTGTAGATTGATCCGACTGGTAGGTTGAGCAACCACGACCGGGCAGATCCTTCAAGTACTGTGGGTAGGTAATTCACCATCACATTTTCATCACCACCAATGGCTCTAATGGTGGTGGTATAGATTTGGAGAAATTCCAACAGGTCCTGGGTCCCATTGAATTTATCCAGGTTGGTCGGTCGAAACCTGTTTGGCCAACATATAGCTTGAAGCCCTGCAGAGAAAGCTCGACAACATGTAATTGATTCATGACGTTTTCTTTGGAAAGGTGCCGGATTGTAATCGGTTGGGGACCGGTTTCTAAAATTGAAGTGCCAGAGCTCCAGTGTCCAGATTCGGTCGTGGACGTTGGTATGACGCCTACGACCGCCCGCTTGGTTTAGATGATGCCGGAGATCATCAGGGCCAAGCGATCTTTCCTCTCGGAGAGGCGAGGGGGTGGCTGCTTGAAATAGCCTTCTTCCCTCATGACTCCTTGCTCGGAATCGTCGAGGAGGTCTTGGTATCGATTGTCTTCCAATCCGACCATGCTGCCCTCTACTGAGGGAGAAATGCTGGGATGATGTCATGGTTTGACTTCGTGAATTCCTTTGTTCCCGGTATGCTTCCGTTCGTTGCATGGTCTGCTAGAGAATTTATGATACCTGACCTACAAGTTGCACAAAACCTAGGGTCTCTGCTAGAGCAGGTTTAGAATTATTTAAAATGTCTTGAACACGCTACAGGTTTTGTACCATTACCGAAGGTCTCGGATGATTCATGCTGGCAGTAGGTGTTCGAAGATCCAAACTTTCCCTCGACCTTCTGGTTTGCTCCATCTGATGCATTACCCTTGGTTGGGCAGAACTATATGAATTAACTGATGGACGTCGATCAGTTCTGTTACCTCTGGCATTTGGTGCTTGATGGCCCGTGTCATTTCCACCAGCACATGGTGGTGTGGAAAATTGTGCAGGATCATACATGGCATTTTGATTTGTATCTCCGATCGCATTGACCTCGTGCCTCCAGCAGCGATCTTCAGACGAGCTTCCATCGTAATTAATGGAGAGCCTTCCAATGCTTCTGTAAGGAGTTTCCATGATGGAGAGTGGTCGGAGATTAGCACCTCCTGAGGTTTTTGTGGTGGGCTCAGCCTGATCCGATGAGTTGTTGATCGTATGCTGAGCCTTATCATCCCCACTTGGCCTACGACCAATGGGAGCTTCATCGACACCGTTACCAGATGTCAGTTGGCTCCTGGTATCGCCAGAAGCCGTTAGTGAGTACCTTTCAGCCATGATTTCATCGAGAGTACATTGATCCTCGAGTTGTGATGCTAAATTTTCGTCACCTTTTTCGCCGGTCAAGAGGACTGGGCTTGGAGAGGTCTTTGGACATTCCGAACTGGTCGGAATGACTTCCTCTAAAAACGCCACTTGTCATAATAGTGAATCCTCATCCATTCGGTCGATTTCGCTGATGTCTGCGACATGTGACTCAGCGGAGGAGGAAGATGATGACATCCCATTTTCTTGCATGGCACAGATGCATTCATGCATGTTGAGGTTGGAGTAGTCCGCCAAGTCGAACCAATTCTCCTCGTCCCAAACTCCTGCCATAGTCGCATGAGAGATTATGAAGAGTGAACGATGATTTGATGAGCGAATAATTTCTTTAGGAAATCTGCGTCTTCTTCCCCACGGACGGCGCCAGCTGTCGACGATCAAGTTGTCGATCTTACGAAATGAAATAGAGGAAAATGACACAGATTTCTTGGGAGAGAATGGGACTGCTCTTTTATTGATATGAACTGGCTATTACAGGGGGTACCTATAACTAGGCGAAGGACTAATCCTAGTTATACTGAGTATGATGCTTGCTATGCTATCTTATCATACTTAAAGCATGAATCTAATGTTGATTGCACTGCTATATCCCCACGTCCCCTATCATCTCTACGCTCCATCCTTATATAACTTCCGAAGAGGTGGCAGTTGCTCTTGGAGAAGACGTCCATTGTGAAGCATTGCAGCTGGTCGGAGCGAGACGACAGTTGATAAAGTATCAACTGATCTACGGTTGAGCGTTTGTGAGACAAACAACCGCACGATGGTTGTTTGTCAATGTCTTAAGATTATATAACGTCGCGTGGCATGGAACATTCAGCATATGTTCCATTCATCACACGGTGAAGAATATACCTGGAATAGATCCGGACGCTAGTTCATAATTTCTACGAGCAGTTACTTGGTCAGAGACTAGGTACAGGACCTTGTCCGACCAAAGTACCCATTGTGTAACCTCTGGCATCCTTACGACCAGTGAGGTCGTTAGCCTTAGGGGTTACGACCATGAAGACGTATGGTCTTTTATTATGTATTAAAGTAATAAATAGAGATTTTAATCCTCGTCAATACCTCACCTCAGTGGCTCAATCCTCACTCCTTAGGACCTGTGCTCGGGGGTCGGGGCTCATCGGCTCGGTCACTCGGTCACCCAGATGGCCATGCCCACACGCTTTGCCCCCCTCCCAGCGTCGCCGACCAGCACTGCTCATGGCTCACCCTAGTCGCTAGCTCCGGTCCATCGCCAGGTCGCTTCCGTTGCGCCATCCGCTCAGAGTTGGAGCTTTGGTCCTCGGCAACACACGAGAGCAAAGCGAGCAGTGTCGCGGCAGTGTGTGCAGCGCTCCTCCCTTCTCCTAGGTCCGCATGCAGCCACACCGCCAGTGTCACTCACCCCTCGCCGCTCCCACTCGGCGCGGCGTCGTGGCCTGCCACCGCTGCCGCAAGCCCACAAGGCGCAAGGGTAAGGCTGTGTGCGTGTGTGTTTCTTTGAGAGAGATGTGAGATCGAGATAAAGAGAGATCGAGTTAGGGTTTGCCAATAAATGAGCCTTGAGATATTAGACCAAGTCATTGTGGGGGAAGGCTGGAACAGTGGACGAATGTAGAATGCCTTGGCTTTGGTGGGCTATGCGAAGGCCAAGTGGGCTGCGAGTGAGGTCCTGACGAAATGGGCTTTTGATGACATTACATTTTGATTTAACCTAATTTCTAGTATATACATGTATTATACCTCATATATACTGAATTTTTGTCCAAAAATTTTGGGTGTTCAGCTAAACACCCTTGAACCTAGTTGGGTCCACCCCTGCCGGCGAAACCAACCTTCATGAACAAATTATCCGTCGAGGATTCGTTTCCCAGGCACTTACTGCTTGCTTCGATAAAGTGCTGCCAGGAAAGACAGATATGTGGGTACTCGATAGTTATCTGCCCTAGATTGTCCGTTTTTCCCCGCAGTTAGTGTTTCCCTAGCAGTTAGATGTATTTTCGGTAGATACAATGACAGCATTTGCATGATTCCCAGAAGATTAGGTACCTAGGAATATATATGTAAAATACCATCGGATTTTAATTATGCGAGCTATGTTGTTGAGAAATCTACCAGGAATAGTGAATTTAATATTTTATTAGGATTTTGCACCATTCAACCAGAATTTATAAAACATACAATTTTGGCAATCATATAACTCAGAAAACATGTCATATCAACAATCAAAGACAGCTGCAACACATAGATCAAATTCAAATTATGCAAAATACATAAACCTGAAATATAAAATTTCTGATAAGCACAACACATGTGCAGTGCAGTAGAGAGTGCATGCAATTTCTGAATTCTAAGCATTATAATATAGCCACGGCATCACAATCAACTGAAGTCTAATCAAGCGAAAGCTTGGCAAGCACATGGAAATACTCCAACTCCTTGTACCACATTACTAGTCTAGTCTTGGCATGTATAAAACATCCACACAAAAGAAGTCGACAATGTAGATGTCCACATAATGAAATCATCATGTTATCACCATTTGCAAACTAAGGATGATCACATCTGCTGTTACCTACCTGTTAAAATTGCCTCCAATATTTTCTCCTTCTCACAGTGTCTACTTCCTTGCATGTTCAGCCACTACAACAGACACCGCCCCCTCCACGCCACATCTCTACCAACGAAGTAGGAAAAACATCCACAGTATATCCCCTTCATCACGCTTTCTATATTACTGTTGTAGTATTTAGCATTTCCATCAACGTATTTGACATAACACCGGTGCTCTGTCATACTATCAACACCAAAGAACCACATGGCACGCTTCCTTCCGCTCTGTTGTAATACTGCATACAAAAAAATTGTATTGATTTCTATAGAACTGCCTAACTATAAGTTACTTACAGGACATGGAAGAGGAGCCTTATTCCGAAAGGAAAACCTTGTCCATCGACAGAGGTGATCCAACTGATTCTCTTGAGAATAAGTTATAGTCCATGTAAGTAGTTGTTTGTGCTAGATTATAGTTTACTGTTTGCTATTCGTTCTTATTTTCTTCCATCTTACTTAGTCTTCAGTGCAATACCTTCACTACTGTCTATTACCCTAATGTAAATCACAATTTGGTCACAGCCACAACAACCTCTGCTAACTAAACTTTGTACTCTTTAAGATTTGTAATGTAGTCATCTTTGTCAAATTAGGAAATAGTCCATCCCTAGATGAGTGCATTGTCTACATGATTCCTAGGTTTGTTCGGTGCTAAATAGTATCGCCTTCTGGAACATACAGTATTTGCAGCTGAGCCGCTCTTTAGTCTAGATTTTTTCTTGTTTGTAGGCTGTTGTGGCAACAGAATTATATTGATACATATAATTTTATTTTAGATGTTGTTTGCAGAAGTGGCAACATCGCCTTCCTGAATGTACATTGTTTGCAGGATAGAATTTTTCTTGCTTTTTTTGCAAACAAGATCACTCTTTAGTCCATACAAAATCAGTCTTGCTTCGATTGCACAATAACACATGTACAGCCCATACTGATGTTAGTAAAACAAGTTTTGCCATGAGTACCATTACCAAAGCACAGCTGCATACATGATTATGGACAATACATTGTTCACATGATATTAGGTTCTACACATTAATAGATGTTTTTTACTGTCAAAATCTGCAACACTCATATATCCTCGAATACTTTCTCTGATACAATGTCAACCCTCCAATGCACACTACAAAATAGCATGCATCTTCACACAGCTTCGTATGCATTTATTTATGCAATTGTGCTTTTGTTGTCTACTATGTATCCCTGCTATCTTTACATACTATTGTTGCCCTACGGTCACACTGTTCACAAACAATCTGATCACCATTTAGTTGGCTAATTCAAAAGCAAACAATGTCTCTAATTTACTATTTAATTTTGTTCTTAGTTGATACCATTTGCATGCCAATGCAATAGGTCCTTAACCTCTGTTTAAACCTGCAGATAACACTTCCTTACAGACAACAATTCCTTTGTAGCCCACATCAACCAGTACCTGTCAACACATCAGCCTCTGTCAGTGTAACAGAAGAACGCTTGGACAAGAAAGGCAAAAAATAGATCCAGGTATATTATGTTCACTCACATGTTCTATCATTCACATATATTTTTCATTTTACACAAATTTGTTGATCCCTGTCCTATTTCTTAATACGGTTTTGTAGCTAATTTATTTATGTTCTGTTTTTCCTACAACAACATATGCCAAGTATGGTCCTATCACGTAGCGTCTATTTTGCTTCTCAGCTATGCACATATACTATAATCTGTGCAGCGATTGCAGCAGCGTCTCTGTCTTATAGAACATATAGTGTGGTTTATGGGCTGCATATCTCATACACATAGTGCATTTGGTGCACATATGCACACACTCTTTGTTTGGGTATCAAACAAGCATAAAAAATTCTGAAAAAAATTCTAGATGTAGTTGATGGTGTTTTGTTCCACCCTTTAAAATTTCAAGTTCAAACTCAATGTATGTTAGAAGAAACAAAAAAGAGAAATTCACTGTAAATAGTAACATTTCCTGTTTTCTCTTTCCATACTATTCACAGTGAATTTCTCTTTTTTGTTTCTTCTAATATACATTGAGTTTGAACTTGAAATTTTAAAGGGTGGAACAACACACTATCAACTACATCTAGAATTTTTTTCAGAATTTTTTATGTTTGTTTGATACCCAAACAAAGAGTGTGCGCATATGTGCACCAAATGCACTATGTGCATAGGATATGCCCCCTGGTTTATGTCAGTCTTATGTCATGCTTATATGTGTGTGTACCGTACTGCCGACTCTAGAACCTTATAGACGTGCTGCCCTTTTGCGACCGATAAACAGCCACGCATTTAGGCAGTTGTTCAACGTGAAGCATCGGCTCTATCTCCTTTTACCATGTTCTTGTTCATATATAATGGTTGCTGGTGTGCTACATTCCATAGCTCGTATATGGATACCAACTCTTGTTGTGCTCTATGTAACAGTACATACTCTTTTTACCAATTAACCACCGCAAAACACATACCATCAACTCCATACACACTTATCCACATTTTAAGACTTACTCATTTATAGTTACATCAGCAGATCAAAATACTCATCAGGTTTATTAACATCCGAAACTTTACTCATGCATAGTTAGACCAGTTTACATATTTCCATCTCCCAGCTAACTTACTACCATGTACTTCTGTCCATATGTCACGTACAAGCTCTTACAACAGGTCATATATTGCATGTCCAGAATTTTCTCATAGAGGTTGCAAACAAAAGTACGCTGAGAGCCACCTGTTCGCTTATATGTCCATAATTCTCTTTCCCCTTGCCACCATCCCATGCGTTCACCTGTGGCGCTCGCAAGTTTCTAGTAAGTGGACAAGAGGGGGCGCTAAATCGACCCTACCACGTACGTACCGCCGGTGTCGGCAAGGTCACAAATGAAATGTTTTTTTTGTGTCCCTTTCCTATCGGAACAGACCAACCGGCCGGACGGACGGGCCGACCAATCCGATCGTGGTCTGTCGTCTGTCGCCTGCCCGCTTGCTTGCACGCCAACGTCAATGCGTTGGCGGGTCACGGCCACCGGCAGCCGTGGCATCTCGAGTGCTTTCCCTTGACTAGAAGAGCACCCGCGCTAGGCCGGCATGGGCCGCGAGACAAGGACGCACTTACGCGCGAGCGGCGAAAACGTTCGGAAGCGAGGCGCGCGAGCGGCGAAATTGTGCGGCAGCAAGCTTTTCCAGACGCGATCGAACGGGCGCGGCTCTCCGGACGTGACACGTGCGAGGCCACGTATTCCCAGCGAGCGCACCGTACGAGCAATGAAATCGGGCGATCGCGAGACGCGTGCGGAAGTGATCCGACGGACGCGGCATCCCGAACGATGTGGAGCGCGCGCTGTGGCTCAATCGGACGGTGCGGACGCGGACGCGGACGCGAACGCGAACACGGGACGATCCGATGGCTACGGTTTCAAAACCACGCCTGGGAGGACGCCTTTTCTCCTAGCTAGCTCTGTTTGGATGTATTATTTTGTTTCCAAATCTCATCAAAAACAGTACAGATAGCAGGGGATTTTCCCCCAGGTTATATTGACGTAGGTTGTGTGCTACTGCACATAACATGACATGACATGGGTGAAGGTGTTCTCGAACATGACGAGAAAAGGCCCGTCCACTATATGTTACTGCTATGAATGATAGCAAGCTTGCGTGCGGTGTGCATGTCGCGCGATCACTACTACTACCAGTAAACTTTAAAGTAGCGTGCTACGCTGTGTCCCTAGAAACAGGGCAGGTGATACGAACTTGATGACGAGATAGATAAACCATAAAATTAGTATACAGAATGATGATATGGGTAAAGTAAACAAAAAAATACATGATGACCCTAGGATTAAAAAACTATAGGACGACGTATACATGTTATTGCCCGCACTGTAGCCTGTTTTAAATAAATCTAACCAAGAATTGGCGACTGTAGCTTCTTCTCAAGTGACTTGACCATTTCGTAATTGACATCCAGGACCGTAACACGTTTTGCTTCAATTGTAGACCTGTGATGGCGGCATTTGCTGCATTTTCAGCGGCATCATATGCTGTCGCAGCTATTTCTCCATAGAAAGTTTTATTAGTTTTGCAGTCAGGTATAATCCTGCGAGGTAGATCCATTGTGATCCAACCTCTCATCTCATTGAGACCTTCTTCGACAATGCCCGAGGAGTGGATGTTTAAATGACGACGTGTAGCGATCTCAGCTAGAAGTATTCGTTTTGATATGTATGCAGTCTTTTCAGTCTATGAAAAATAAGGGTTGATTAGAAACTAAACAGATGAAACACAGAATTTCCGCAGCAGTATTGTTGAGTTAGATCAAACACTATTATCCCATTCTTATCTGTTAGAACTCTCCCTCTTCGTCAACTATACTAATCCATTGGAATGAGTGTTATTTTCAGAATGCTGGAGATAGGTAACGCAGTCTATGATATCCTGCACAGATGCAATTGTCTTGGCAGATATGTCAGTGCTAAAGCTTATGAAGAATGGAAGGTAACTAAGGGATAGGCAAAGTAAATTCAGAAGTTTAACAGCATTTCCTGTGAGTAAGATCAACGATTATTTTTTGCTATCAAAATATACATGCTCTGCTGGCTGTACAGAGGTAGCCCAGAGGGTGGTATAGACATGATTCTACACATGTGCAATACTATGCTAAAAAAACAGGACAGCATTACACTGCGTGAATACGGTGAGTACGGCGGTAATTGAAATTAGGCATCCGAAGGAGGTACTGTGTCTGAGCATCTATGAAGAACAAGGGAGAAATCTTTGATAGGCCAGATCTGTGGAAAGATGTAAAGGTGTATACAGGAAGTGAGCAAACTGGAAAGTATAAGTATATATCTTACTCCTGGGACATGGATATGGTGGTTGTGAGCTTGTCAAATATATTCTAGTGACATAGCAAATGGTAAGTGGGTCACCTGGAAAGACAAATTAAAGTAACGCAAGTAAGAATCCATCGTAAGCCTATGTTTATAATCATCATCTATTCCCTTGATCCATACATATTTGGTCTGCTTATGTTGACGCTGTAACAATTTCAATCAATAATAGTTACCCACTGCATTAACCAAGTACTAAAATTTCCTTTCAGCTATGTGCTAATGTATTAGGAAAAAATCATGCTAGGAAAGCACTGAAGTGGCAAATATTAATAAACGGCCCTCATATGTGTGCCGATGCCTCTTGTCTACATAATCGACATTGTGTCACCTAAAAAGTAAAAATAATTAGCGTCAGAATCCAACAGATCATTAGTTAGAATTCTAACAAAAATTTAACTCTAGGCCTAGAGCCACAATGAGTTACGCGGAAGTGGCTATATGCACTCACAATTTAGCAGACTTGGAATCGGCAGCCTTGAAAAATGTCCTCCTTGGTCCTACGCGCATTGTGCCACCCATATGCTTTTTGGAACCCTAAAAAAAAACAAAGCTATAATACAAAGATGATCTGCATGGACTGACAAAGTTTCTGTCTTGCCATTAAATTTTTAATGGTGGCCAATGCGATGTTTAATTCACAATGAAAATTGCAAGCGACTTTACAAAAGAATTATCTTAAGCATAACAATAGCACATGGTGTCTTGGCATTGGGATCAAATTCAGTGTTGTTTGTGCCAAAGAGATGCATGACATGGCGAGCAAACTCTACGACATCAATCTGCATCCGAAGACATACCGAAGTACGGGACATTGTTTTCATGAGCATATATAGCGGCCAGAATTTTCCCTTGAAAACCTCTATCTCCAAAGCAACCAGGTACTAAAATTCCATCGACACTCTGAAATGAAAGCTCTTCAGATAACCATGATAAAAAGTAAAATATGTTAAGGTAATCATATGTGCGTCAGCATTCCAATATTCCAAGTGTATAAAACATTTTTTTTATGCAAAATCCTCACCTCCAATAAATTCCATGCTGCTTTGTAACCATCAGGTGCCTAGAAAATTTAGCAAAGGCCAAGTAAGAAAAGAAAACAGCAGACATACCAGGCGGAGTAATAGGAGACTGGCAGTGGAGTCCTCAAGATCGGTAGAAGCAATAGAGGAAGGAATCGCAAAGCAACTATTTCTGGTATTGGCACATTTGGGTACCACAAATGATGAACAGATATGGTAATTCTCATGAATGTATATTACTTGCATTTCACATACAATGGAGAAGAATTTTTGTCATAGCGATTTACATGTAACATATGAAAGGTAGCAACAATATGTTTACATAGATCTTTCCAGTGGCGGACACAGGATTGAAATTTAAGTTGGGCGGAATAGCACGTTGCAATTACTTTCAATAGAGCATATAACACTAAATGGATATCAAAACTACAATCTGCATCTTGTGAACATACAAAGATAGGTCACATGTAGAAAATGTACCTCATCAATTGGTATACGAAGTGCAGGATCGGCAAAAATATGAACATCCAGGTTAAAATCCTTAATACCTTTAGTTTTTTTCCCGTGGTTGTGGTTGTTGTGCTACTTATGCATTTTCAACATTGATAGCTTTAACCGGTAGTACTTGCTCTTCTGTAGCTACCACAGCATTCCCGCTTGCACCGGTTCTTGGGGTCGACCCACTCGACGACGACGCAATGATAAAATAGCTCTTTAAATCTAACAAATCAAGTAATCAACCAATCACAATCCAATTCACCATCAATTATACATCAGTGTCACCAATTCACCATGACACCATCAAATTTACACATCATCATATTCATTCATCAATAATCAATTATACATTTATACATCATAGTGATTCAGATTCACATTTCACAGTTCGTTGATTTAGTGAGTATCACAATTCACACATCACAAATTCACAGTATTCATCATTCCATTCAGGGATTCACAATCCAATTCTTACTTTCGCCTTTCAACTTAGAGGAGCCATTTTGAATAGTTGATTTCTATTTTCTACCTGACCCTGCCCTTCTCACTTTCTCTTAGCCTTCTACTCTACTTTCTGGGCTTCTGGCCGAGCCGAGGCCGATAGGTGACAAGCCCTCACGGCACGTCGGCACGGCTCGATGGCTCACGCCACGCACGACGGCGCCACCGCCACAACCTCACCTCACCGACGTGGCGGCGCGACGCGCCGCCGCCCGCGCCCCTCTAACCTCGCTCGCAGACACGTCATGGTGCCACTTGCCGAAGTTGGTGCAGCAGGCCGCCACTTTCTTCTTGCTTGGTTGCCGCTTGCCGCCAACTGCCTGCCGGCTCGCGCCCTCACCTAGGGATGGAGAGTGAGAGTGGAGACTTGGAGTTTGCAAATTGGGGGAAGTGAGGAGGAAGACCAAAGGAGCAACCGAGCCAGCGTAGATGTATTGGTGATTTGGTGAGATGGGCTTAGGCACTTAGGTGGGCTGGGCGTAGCCCTTTCTTCTATTGTTTGGCACTTGGATTTGGTTTGGGTTGTGGCCTGTGGGCTTGTGGCATGACGCTAGCGCCGCGAAGACAGAAGAAGCAAGGAGCAAATGAAAGGTGGACGGCCAATGACGAGGGGGGTTGTTGTAATAAGAGCAGTATTAACAAAATTGCATAATTAATTCCAGCATACATAATTATGAGTAAAGCATAGTTCCCTAACCAATTAAATGCCACAATAGTCATAAGACTAAGAAAATCAATCAAGACATTTAAATGGAACAATATGCTCATCAAACACAATAAGTGTACACTTAAAATCAGCATAAAGCTAATATTTGATTGAATGATTATTGCTCTCAGAAAGCAAGTTGCACAAGATACAAACTTTGCCATCTCAGCACTAAGATCTATTCTCTTCACAAATTGGCTTAAATAACTAGCAAGCAGATTTTGAGCTCTAAACAAAGTTTTGACTATATTGACAAAATTAATCTCTAGCCCAATTGATAACAAAAATTATTTCTGTCAACAAATCACCTTAGAGAATCACATAAACCACTACTCTAAGCTTTAAGCCAATAAGAACTAGAGGATTCCGAAAATGATATAACATAGAGCTTAAAAGCCTTTCAGTTGTAAGAAGAACCAACTAAATAACTATGCAAGTAAACAGATAAGGAACCACAAGATGACAGAATCTCTAAAGACAATCTGTCAATAGCAAGCCAATCTCTTAGAGCTCAAAACTGAATAAGTTATTAAGTCAATTTCAAAATTAGATCATTATCATCATTGAGCAGGATTCACAAGCCCGCACCAAGCACTTTGCAATATCTCGGTACCAGAATCAAGCAGAGCACAGATGTAAAAGCCGAAATACTTACAGCACAGATGGTAATCAAAACCACCCAGAAGATATCAGGCAAGGCACGTCTTAAAGACGTTGTCCCAGAAAAACTATCACCTCACTGAACCCAGCAAAAACGAAGTAATCGGAGATTCAATGCCCCTCTTTGTATTTCGGAATCAACCGAAAATCAAAGGCGAGGAACAGGGAGATGCCGCACAAGAATCCCACAGTGTACTGGCCGAGTATACTCAACACCAAGCACCAATATCAAACCCACGATTCCTTCTTCCAAAGATCAAGCTCACGGTCGGTATCCCACACATTCAAAAGATTTGATTCCCCACTGTATCCTACTAAAGAGAAGGACCTAGGAAGAGAACCAACAGGATGTGCCAAGAGGGAATCGAAAGCTCACCAACCACAGCCAAAGGAATCACCACGGTGGCCTACAAGCTCAAGATCCTCTCGCAACCAGGAGCACCAAATCGGAGAAGAAAGCACACAGAAAAAGGAACTCTTAGATCTGTTTTTATTTTTTGGGGCCCCAAGAAATGAGAGAGATACTAGCTGAAAAGGGGTAGGAGCATCCCCACTCATCGCCGCCCACTCACGCCGGATCCAAGAGGCCTAAGAACCAGATCCCCCGGAGATCCCGCGTCGCAGCCAACCGCAGAGACCAAAAGAAGCAGAAGCCATTTTCTTCCTCTCAGCGTCAGTTGGAGTTTCACTCCACCAACTTTATCCTCCCCTCATTCCATATGACAGGTGGGTCCCTCCCAAATTCTTTTCTATTTAATCTTTTCTCAAGTAGAGAAATTACCAAATAGCCCCTCAAAACAACAGTCCCCACCAATTTATCAATTTGATAAAAGATGCTCAAAGTCTTGTTTAATATACAGCTGTTCGACAATGGGTACCTTGCGGGTTTGAACCCAAAGCTTGGCAACAAGGACTACGACTCTGCACAGACAAAGGAGGACTACGCCTTGATCCAATGCCTTGGTGTGAGAATTTTTGCCCAAGTTACATTCTGTACTGGGCGGCTTGCCCTTATCCCTCTCGGGTTGGAACGTTATGGTGATGTCCCCAAATCTAGCTCATGAGTACTCAAGGAAGTATACCCATATCTTCCTTTAATCGCGACCTCATGATCATACTCAAGTAGGTGAATTCTTCAGGGAATCCTGTAGGACAATTCCCGATACCATTTAGGTCTCGAATTCATTAGGAGCTATTGCTCCACCTCCCATACAGAAAGAGCACTGCAGCTAATGGGACCCTTTAGATGTGCTCTATAATCACACACAGTTTGTTGTCCTAGAGCCTAGTTCACGGGATCTCCGATCTCCTAGGATAGGTTACCACCAATGTGAGCCTTTAAACGGGTATGAGCCCCATTCCCTTTGATGCTGCAAGGATGGCCTTCCGCGCCAATCCTTTAGTGAAAGGATCTGCCAAGTTCCTTTCAGACTGGATGTATTCTACAGTAATAACACCCGTCTCTCTGGCATGCCTTACCGACTTAAGTCGTCTTTTAATATGTTTTGAGGACTTCATATTGTCCTTCCTACTCTTCGCCTTAACCAGAACGGTTTGGTTATCGCAGAGGTTATCTGCACCGAATTGGCTTTTCCAAAGACAGTAGGTCGAAGGAGCTCTCGATCCATTCGCCTCTCAAAGAAATTGAGTCTAGAGCTACCAAATTCGGCCTCCATGGGGATCGAGTAAGGATAGTCTGTTTAGAAGACTTCCACTAAAACAGCCCCACCTGCTAGAGTGAATATATAGCCACTCGTAGCCTTCATGTCATCTGAGTCACTGATCCAGTTAGAATCACTGAATCCTTCCAAGACTACCGGATGGCCAGAATAATGTATTCCCAAGTTAGAGGTCCCCTTTAGGTACCTAAGTACCCTCTCTAGTGCTATCCAATGATCATCTCCTGGATTGGATGTATAACGACTCAATCTGCTTACAGCATATGAGATATCAGGCCTCGTTGCACTAGTTAGATACATTAAGGATCCTATAATTTGAGAATATTTAAGCTGGTCTTTTCCATGTCCAGTGTTTTTATAAAGCTTAGCATTTGGATCATAGGGTGTGGCTACTGATTTATAGTCCATGAATCCAAATCTGGATAGGACCTTGTCCACATAATGGGATTGTGAAAGAGTAATCCCATTCTCACCTTTTATAAGCTTGATGTTTAAGATCACATCAGCTTCACCCAGATCTTTCATATCAAAATTCTGGGAGAGGAAAGACTTTGTTTTATTGATTGCATCTATATTGGTCCCAAAAAGCAATATGTCATCTACGTAAAGACATAGAATGACACCTTCGCCCCCCACTAAACCGATAGTAGACACATTTATCGGCTTCGTTCACACAAAAGCCGACCGAGGTCATAATACTATCGAATTTCTCGTGCCATTGCTTAGGAGCTTGCTTTAGGCCATACAAAGATTTAATCAATCGACATACTTTCCTCTCTTGCCCTTCAACCACAAAACCATCAGGCTGTTGCATATAAATCTCCTCATTCAACTCTCCATTTAGGAAAGCGGTCTTTACATCCATTTGATGTACTTGGAGTTTATACGCGGTAGCTAGTGCTATAAGCACTCGAATTGTGGGTAGACGAGCCACAGGAGAGTATGTATCGAAATAGTCTTCGCCCTCTTTTTGCGTGAAACCCTTAGCCACTAAACGGGCCTTGTACTTTTCAATAGTACCATCAGTCTCACGCTTTTAAAAGATCCATTTGCAGCCCACTGGCTTGAATCCACATGGGAGGTCCGTAACCTCCCATGTTCCGTTAGCTACGATGGAATCCATCTCGCTACGGACTGCTTCCTTCCAGTAATCCACATCCGGGGATGCGTATGCCTCTGAAAGGGTTCGTGGTTCATCATCCACGACATAGGTGACAGAGTCATCACCTAAAGACTTTTCAGTCCTCTGCCTCTTACTCCTCCTCAACTCCAATTCTGGAGCGGTGTTATCCACCCTAGGAAGAATGGAGTGTTCACTTGAACCAATAGGATCAATGACTTCATTTGGTCTCATAGGAAACACATGTTCAAAGAATGTCACATCACGAGATTCCATCACTATATTCGTAGCGATGTCATTTACCTTAGATTTGACCACTAAAAATCTATAAGCCGTGCTATTAGAAGCATACCCTAGAAAGACACAATCAAAGGTCTTTGGACCGAGCTTTCTTTTCTTCGGTAACGGCACATACACTTTTGCAAGGCATCCCCAGGTCCGAAGAAAGAACAAGTTGGGTTTTCTCCCCTTCCATCCTTCATAAGGTGTTTCCTCCTGATTGCGAGGTGGCACCCTATTTAGGACATAATTAGCTGTGAGAATTGCTTCACCCCACCAATAGTCCGACATACCTGAACTTTGTAACATGGCATTAACCAAGTCACATAAAGTTCGGTTCTTCCTTTCAGCTATTCCATTAGATTGGGGTGAGTATGGTGGAGTAACTTCATGAATTATACCACTTTCTTCACAAAATTGAGAGAAATCAAAAGAGACGTATTCACTGCCTCGGTCCGACCTTAATCGTTTGATTTTCTTTTCTAGTTGGTTTTCCACTTCAGCTTTAAAGATTTTAAAGTATTCTAGTGCTTCATCTTTCGACTTAAGTAAGTAGATATAACAATACTTAGTTGCATCATCTATGAGAGTTAAGAAATATCTTTTGCCACCTTTAGTTAATATTCCATTCATCTCACAAAGATCAGAATGGATTAGCTCAAGTGGAGAGGTGCTTCGCCCTTCAACGCTATGAAAAACTTTTCGGGGTTGCTTAGCTTGCACACACACTTCGCACTTTGAACTCTTCTCATAATTATAGCTGGGAATTAAATCCATTTTGCTTAACCGCACAATAGCTTCAAAATTAACATGACACAAACGAGAATGCCAAACATCATGTAATTTATTGCAATGGGAAACATTAAAAATGTTTACATTATTCGAATCAAGAATAGATAAGCTGAACATGCCTCCGCTATCATAGCCTTTGCCCACAAAACTACTAAATTTGGTCAACACGACCTTATTAGACTCAAAAACAAGCTTTATTCCTTGCCTACAAAGCATCGATCCGCTAATGAGATTGCGAGTCATTGCAGGCACATACAGTACGTCTCTCAGAATGAGTGTTTTGCCTGAAGTAAGCTTCAAGCAAATCTGCCCAATCCCACGTACTGTAGCAGTGGCTCCGTTGCCCATCAGGACGGATCCACCACCTTCACCCTGAAAAGAAGAGAAACAAGATCGATCAGCACAAATATGTCTAGTAGCACCTGTATCAATCCACCAATCTATAGATGGACTTGCCATAAAGGCCTTAGGTACATACCCTTCAGAACTGGTATTATCCAGAACGACATTCACCTCGGCCTTGCGGGCCTTATGCTGAGCTGGAGAAGGACCCTTGCCTTTACGATTGTGGCAATGGTTGGCTTTATGGCCAGCCACTCCGCACACAAAGCAGACAATGTCCTCCTCCTCCTTCTTCTTCTTCTTCATATTTTTTCCTTGAAGCTTGATTTTGGGCTGATTCTTGAATTTCTGATTCCCAGAGCCACCAGCACTCTTGACCTCCACTAGATGAGCTTGGACTTGAGCCTTACCTTTGTCATCATCGGCTCTTGCCCGCTCCTCGACATTGATAGCTGCTGACAACTCATTGAGTGTCAAGTGCTCCTTTATATGTCGTCGGGCGATCACAAAGTCACGCCACGAGAGCGGTAACTTAGCCAGAATGACATTAACTTGAAAACTCTCAGGTAGGAGACAATCGTACTGATTAAGATCACGTACATGGAGTTGAAGCTCATGGAGCTACTCCATCACCGACCGTCCATCTACCATCTTGTAGTTCAAGTATGCAGCAGTAGTAAAGGACTCATTACCATTATCCCCTTCGGAATACTTCTCATCTAATTCATCCCAGAGTTGTTTGGCATTAGTGAAAGTGACATATACGTCGAACAACCGGTTGGATAAGACTACTAACAACCTAGCTAAGGCTGGATTGTTCGCATCCTCCCACCGCGTCATCTCAGCAGTTTCCAAAGGGAACATCGGAGGATTTGACACGACCCAGAAAAGTCTGAGGTCGGTCAGCCAAAGTTTGGTTTTAGCTTGCCAACGCTTAAAGTTAACACCATCAAACACTTCCGGCTTAACGACATCTGAAGATGAAGCCATTTCTTCAAATATAGTTTTTCTGGATTGTTGTAATAAGAGCAGTATTAACAAAATTGCATAATTAATTCCAGCATACATAATTATGAGTAAAGCATAGTTCCCTAACCAATTAAATGCCACAATAGTCATAAGACTAAGAAAATCAATCTAAGACATTTAAATGGAACAATATGCTCATCAAACACAATAAGTGTACACTTAAAATCAGCACAAAGCTAATATTTGATTGAATGATTATTGCTCTCAGAAAGCAAGTTGCACAAGATACAAACTTTGCCATCTCAGCACTAAGATCAATTCTCTTCACAAATTGGCTTAAATAACTACCAAGCAGATTTTGAGCTCTAAACAAAGCTTTGACTATACTGACAAAATTAATCTCTAGCCCAATTGATAACAAAAATTATTTCTGTCAACAAATCACCTTAGAGAATCACATAAACCACTACTCTAAGCTTTAAGCCAATAAGAACTAGAGGATTCCGAAAATGATATAACATAGAGCTTAAAAGCCTTTCAGTTGTAAGAAGAACCAACTGAATAACTATGCAAGTAAACAGATAAGGAACCACAAGATGACAGAATCTCTAAAGACAATTTGTCAATAGCAAGCCAATCTCTTAGAGCTCAAAACTGAATAAGTTATTAAGTCAATTTTAGAATTAGATCATTATCATCATTGAGTAGGATTCACAAGCCCACACCAAGCACTTTGCAATATCTCGGTACCAGAATCAAGCAGAGCACAGATGTAAAAGCCGAAATACTTACAGCACAGATGGTAATCAAAACCACCCAGAAGATATCAGGCAAGGCACGTCTTAAAGACGCAGTCCCAGAAAAACTATCGCCAATAACCCAAAGAAAACGGCATCGGATGTATTTCGGAATCAACCGAAAATCAAAGGCGAGGAACAGGGAGATGCCGCACAAGAATCCCACGGTGTACTGGCCGAGTATACTCAACACCAAGCACCAATATCAAACCCACGATTCCTTCTTCCAAAGATCAAGCTCACGGTCGGTATCCCACACAGCCAAAAGATTTGATTCCCCACTGTATCCTACTGAAGAGAAGGACCTAGGAAGAGAACCAGCAGGATGTGCCAAGAGGAAATCGAAAGCTCACCAACCACAGCCAAAGGAATCACCACGGTGGCCTACAAACTCAAGATCCTCTCGCAACCAGGAGCACCAAACCGGAGAAGAAAGCACACAGAAAAAGGAACTCTTAGATCTGTTTTTATTTTTCGGGGCCCCAAGAAATGAGAGAGATACCAGCTGAAAAGGGGGAGGAGCATCCCCCACTGCTGCCTGCCCACTACGCCGGATCCGAAGAGGCCGGAAGAACCAGCTCCCCAGAGATCCCGCGTCGCAGCCAACCGCAGAGACCAGAAGAAGCAGAAGCCATTTTCTTCCTCTCAGCGTCAGTTGGAGTTTCACTCCACCAACCTTATCCTCCCCTCATTCCATATGACAGGTGGGTCCCTCCCAAATTCTTTTCTATTTAATCTTTTCTCAAGTAGAGAAATTACCAAATAGCCCCTCAAAACAACAGGGTTCGTCGGCGCCGGCTACCTTGAGCGGCCGCCCAGCCTCACCCTATAGCTGGGACCGCCCCCTGGATCTTTCACCAAGCTGACACGATTTTGTCTAAGCTTCAACAGTCAAGAGAACCAACTATTTCCTTCAGCAGTATTTTTCAGGAGATCGGAATTTTGCTTGCAGCCTACAAACTGAAATGACGTCCGAAAATAATGGAAGCACTGACAGGGCATCACAGTAAAGAGCAACACCATTTGCTAATGCATAAATCTATGCATACCAACATTGTAAAAAGTCGCACGCAAAATGCAATGCACTTCTGTTTCTATTTTGATCTGTATAGAAAACAAAAAGATCCGAGAGCCAATTTAGTGTATAAATTACCCCAGGAACATGTACATGTTGATGAGGCTAGCATCTGCTTGGATCTGTGGAGACCTATAGAAGGAAAAATGGTATGAAAATGAACAGGAAATTACTTAGCAGTATATAGCCCCATTACTACCACTCCCTAACTTTTCTTTTCGGAAGTAGGAAATATCAACTCCTTTCTTCATTTCATCATTAACGTACCATAATGCATCAGTTTGAGAATTTTTTTTAAATAATATTAATTTAAAAGATAATTACAAAAAATAGTCATTTTTTTTACAAAAATAGACCACTATCGCTATTTCACACGGTGACGGGCTCCTGTCGCTACTTGAAATGACGACAGGAAGTTATTTACTACCAATCACCGTTCCAATTCCCTATCGCCATTTGGACCGGCGATTTGCTTCGAAGAATGTGCAAATCGTCAGTTCAAATGGTGACAGGAATCTGGCGACAGAGGCGGCTAGCTATATAAACCCCAAAAATCGGATGAAAAGTCATTTTAATTCTTATAAAAAGAGAAGAGAGAGAGAAGAGAGGGGATGAGAGGGGAGAAGTGACATAACGAAGCCCTGCCAGTTCATATCGGAGGAGAGAGAGAGAGAAGTAGATCTGGTCGTCTATTTTGCAGGTAAATGTTCTTGCAACTTTGTACATAAATTCGAAACCTGTAGGATAGCAAATAAAAATAGCGCATAGAATTCAATGGATTAGACAATTCTAGCTGTATTGCAGTCTTATACAGTACTCAAATGATTCAGAATAAATCCACAAAAATACTAAGAAAACTTTGTAGGCTTTCATTTTTACACGATAAATATTTTGTTAATACCGAAAATACTTTTTTAACTAGAAAAATAGCAAGACACCTCTAAAATTTCTGTAAAAAAAAATGCAGAGTTGGTACATAGGGTATGTAGAGCTGAACTAAAATATTGTCAACTTAATTTTTGTTTTCGTTTGTACTCAGTAAATATTTTTTACATGCTGGAGACACTTTTTAAACAAGAAAAATAGCAAGAAACCTGTAAAAATCTATAAAAATTGCGGAGTAACTAAATAGAGTATGTAGAGTTGAATCAAAATAATTTCAACTTAATTTTTGTTTCCATTTGTACATGGTAAATATTTTGTTAATGCTGAAAATACTTTTTGAACTAGGAAAATAGGAAGAGACCTCTAAAAATTCTAAAAAAAAAAATCTAGAGATGCTACATAGGGATGTAGAGCTGAACTAAAATATTATTAACTTAATTTGTGTTTTCATTTGTACTCGGTAAATATTTTGTAAATGCTAGAGACACTTTTTAAACAAGAAAAATAGCAAGATACCTATAAAAAATCTATTAAAATTGCATAATAGCTAAATAGGGTATGTAGAGCTTAATCAAAATAATCCCAACTTAATTTTAGTTTCTATTTGTACCCAGCAAATATTTAGCATGAAGGCATGGAGGGTGGACCCACGTTGGGTTCCGAGGTACGTTTAGTTGTGACCCTCGTGTACTCAATTGCAGTCTGACTAGTGTGGGTGGACTCACGTATGTTCTTAATCCTTTCGACATAGGTTGAGAGCGGCAGGCCTCCTTCCACTAGCGAGTATGGTGGAGGCGACATGGGAGGACAACCAGGACTGCGCAAGTGGTGGTCGTATGTCTAAGCGATTTTTCATACGACTAGTGCCTCCTGACAGCACTGGTTGACCGATGGAGGCTAGAGATGCACACGTTCCACCTTTCGTGCGAGGCGATGGCGCCGACGCTTCAGGACATGACCATCCTGACCGAGTTGCCTTGCGTGGGCTTCCCCCTAGCGGCGCATGATGTCCTGGCCATGTGGTGTACGGAGTTCCTCGTGAGGTTCCAAGGGGTGCTGCCACCCAACACCGGCTACAGGGAGTTCAACAGTACCCACGGGCCATCGCTGAAGTGGATCTGCCAGTCCTACGTAAGTTTTTATAACTATTGTCTTTCTGCTTCAATTGCTTTGTGCAACTTAGTGATATGTCTCTGTCTTCTTGCAGTCAGAGCGTATGGCAGAGGATGCACCCGAGTACACAATGAGGAGGCACTTTGAGGCCTACTTGTTATGGCTGTTCGGGTGGGTGATGTTCCTAGGATCCCACGGTGACAGCGTCGATATGCACATGATCCGCTACGCACGCGACCTAGCGAACTTGGAGGTGGAGGCGATCCAGTCGTACACCTGGGGCCTGGCAGTGCTATGCGTGACGTACCACGCCCTGTGCGACACATCCCACTTGGTTCGGGATAGGTCCATCCTCTTCGGATGCCCGCTGCTTCTTCAGCTGTGGTCCTTCGAGCGTCTCCAGATCGAACGACCACAGCTAGACCTAGGAGCCTATAGCGGTGCCATGTACGCCAACGACGATGACGTGGACTGGCCGACCATGGGTACGATGTGGTGTCATCGACAGGTAAGTTTTTTAAACATTTATTCCTTTTTGTAATGTAATTGTATTTTTTGTGCTAAGTTTCTGCTGTTCCATTCCACATGTCACCTTCACTCCGATCGCTACGCACGTGTCCTACCCAGACTACGTTGTGATGTTCAAACAGTTGATGGATGACCACATCATCTGGACACCCTACACTCCCGACAGGGTGTACGCGCGTGCACCCCGAGGCCTATTGAGCCTGTGCACACGAGACCACGTGTATTGGTACACGTAGAGGAGCTTGGTGCACGATGTCTTTGTGGAGGAGTTCCACGTGCACCGGGTGATACACCGGTTCGGTCTGTGACAGGAGGTCCTAGTCCCCTAGGGGCAGTGATTGCCGCAAAACGTCCATGGGTAAGTTCATGTTTTATTTCTGTCCTAGCATTTGCCTTACGTACCTACGAAATAATCGTTTTGCCTTCCACGAGTACACTAGGAAGGGAGTACCAGCTATGACTTCCTAGGCTGACAGGATGCTCCCTTGGGTTGAGGGTTGGCTCCACGCCTTGGAGGACATCATCTAGGAGGATGCTCCCTACGACCCCAGGACGTACGAGGAGTACATCGAGAGGTACTCCAGTCGACGAGGGTTCATTGCGTTAGGGTCATGGACGACCCACCACGACATGAGGCCTCGACGACCGACACGTACCCCATCCAGCCGGACTCCGCATTCCATCGCATGGTACGCATTGAATGATCTGTACTTCTTATTTGCTTTTCAAGTTTTTTGTTTCTAACTTGTTAATTATGTGTACAGGTCGATCTACAATGGAAGATGCACGACTTGGCGACCTCCGTGCATCGTATGATGCTCGGGGAGCGCTTCAGCATGATGGCGTAGGAGATACGAGAAGTCATGGATCAGTTCATCGAGAAGACGAGGCAAGGCATCCAGCTTGCGTCTTGCCATCGGCCGAGGGAGGTGGTGGACCCACCTGTGCGTGGATGGGGGTGAGCCACGGTGCGTCACGCCCCACGACTCCTCACCCGGACGTGGCAGGCGGGTCCTCGTGGCACTGTGCTGGGAGTACCCTGGTACAGTTCACAGGTCAACATGAAACACTCTCATCTGGTTGTTTATTTTGAACTCTACTAGTTACTAATGGCAATTTTCTCTGATAGGTGCTGAGTTCCACCCGTACACGAGGCAGGAGTACACAGAGTCGTCTGCTGCCTTCGTGCGATAAGGTATGTCTATCTTGTTTGCATGCATAACATACTATTTCATTATTTTCGCCATGTTTACATGCATAACGTATTGTTTCACTGTTCGTACACCCCTTTGGGATGAGAAGGTGGTGTCGCATGAGGATTCACACTCCGGGGACTTTGAGTTTGAGCAGGCATGGACACTACGGCAACAGGGAGGTGGGCCTTCGAACAGCGAGAGCAGCTAGGTCTCTGTTGGGGCTTCATAGCTGCACGGTGTGCCCGGAGCGAGTCAGCCGACGCATCACCCCCTCGCGACACCCCCTCGGGCTACTCGTGTCAGTAGGGTACCTTGGCTGCCTGAGCCTTTAACGTACTCGTACCAGCGCCCACAGCCACCTTGGACTAGGCCAGGGGCCACATGTGGGGTACGCCCCAAGAGAGCGCGCGAGTAGATATTTGTTCTTGTAAATATCAGTCATGCCATGTAAATATTAATTTATGTACAACTTACATTATGCTCGTGTTTCGATACTATTTGTTCTTATGTGTACAGGTAACCATATGAGGGAGTCAGCATCGCGACACCCCACACCACCCTACTTGTAGCCTTTACACCCCACTTTTGCAGAGCGAGATGACCGCACATTACGATGCTATCATTTCAAACCGAAAAGACCGCACATTACGACGCTACTGTTTTAGACCGAAAAGACTACATTCTGACATGCCACCTTTTCAGACCTTAAATACCGCACTCGCTCACGCCACACACTACCACTTTTGCAGACCGAAAAGACCACACTCCGCCACACCACCTTTTCAGACCGGAAAGACCCTTATAAAAGGAGGAAGAAGAAAACTGGAGGAGAAGAGAGCTGGAGGAGAGCACTACACCACCATTTCAATTGGCGATAGGACCCTGTCGCCATTTTAATTGGCAACAGGGATCCACCCCGGTTAAAAAATTTTAATATTAAAATTTAGGACAATCGTCATTTCAAATGGCGATAGGGATCCCACAAGTCCCTAAATTTTTTAATATTAAAAGTTAGGAAAATCACCTTTTCAAATGGCGACCGGGATCCCGCGAGTACCTAAATTTTTTAATATTAAAATTTAGGAAAAATGCCGTTTCAAATGGCGGCAGGGATCCTGCAAGTCCCTATCGCCATTCTAAATGGCGGCACAATCTACCCTATAAAAGTCCTCAAAATTCTGGTATAACTCACTTTTATTTACAAAATAGAGAGAGAGGGGAGGAGAGGAGAGGAGCAGAGAGAAGTAGAGGGGAGGAGAGAAGCTAGCAAAGCACTGCCCGTCGGGTCGTCCACCTTTTAGGTAATTTTTTAACCAAATGGATTGCATAGTTTTAGTTGTATGGTTACATAGTGTAGTATGCTGTACATAATCCTTTTCGGTTGGTAGTTTAGTTTTAGACATCTGGTTAATCGTGAAAATCTTGTTTACAGTGCAGTACGTCAAATATGTCGCACGGCACCAATTTTAAAATTTACTATAGTCAAGGGACTATTCTGGAGGATCCCGAAAGGATTGATTTGCGTTATTTCCAATCGGCGATCATGACCCTAACAAAACCAGAGCAGTGTACATGGGGCGCTGTGATGCGGTGGTTGTTCCACACATTTGATTTGGACCATGCTACTTATGATCTGAGATTGAGTTGCCTTGCAAACCGAGCACCACAGGGCACATATTGGGAATTAGTGTAGCTCAAGGAAACAAGGTCATGGCAGCCATATGTACACAGGGTGAGGGAAGAACAGTGGGATTTGGTCCTTCTAGCCCAGACATATGCTAAGCCCACTCCTGCATCGGCTGCTGAACAAGCAAGGGGTGGTGATGCGAAAGAAGAAGTCGGGGACTCCAGCCACAGCACGGCGCACACAATGGCCGAAGGTCTGGGAGTTGTTGTTGCTGTCAATGAAGACCGTGTGGAAGAAGCTCCTTCAGTCAGGCAAGCTAGTGGGATTGTTGATGAGGGTGAGGAGATGGAAGCCCTAGCCCAAAGGATGGATCTCAAAGATCAGGGCTACCTGGCATTGTCAGAAGATGAAGGATCCGATGACAAAGATGTTGTGGAATAGTAGGCGGTTCTATCCGAGTGAAGCACATACCAGTTCAACAACCTTGTCATTAACAAAGGCTCTCGTGTGCCGTGGGAGTACGACCAGAGCGAGGTCAAGCAAGGAGCCATGTACAAATGCAAGGAGGTGGTCAAATTCTGGGCCTTGTCGGTGCGGCGTACATTCACAGTCGTCAAGTCTAACCCAAGACGCCACGACATGAATGTGACATAGAGGGATGCCTTTGTCAAGTGCACACATTTTATCCTAAGTGGGACACCTACTGAAAATGCTCTATAGTGGTCCCTCACACATGTGTCGTCGCTAAGTCAATGCAGTCCCCACAAGAACCTGTCATTAGGCTTCATCGTGAACATCATGTACGATGAGATTGTGGATAATCTAGATTTTGAGCCACGATCCATCATTCGGGCGATTGAGATAAGGTTCTAGTACACAATCAGCTATGCCAAGGCGTGAAGGGAAAAACAGAAGGCATTGAAATCAATATTCGGTACATTCGAGAATTCCTACCACAACCTGCCCGACCAACTCCGGGTCATATAGGACAGGAATCCCAGTACTCATGTTGCCATTGAAGATTCCACGCATCCGAAGTAGGGCAATAGGAGGGTACTGAAGCGAGCATTCTTCTCATTTGGTTCATGCATCAATACACTCCAGCACTGCCATCCGATCTTATGTGTGGATGACATATTCCTGACTAGAAAGTATAAGGGTCAGATACTGACTGCAATAGTGATGGACGGGAACAATTAGGTTCTTCCCGTGGGATTCACATTCATTGGAAGCGAGAACACGAAAAGCTGGTTGTGGTTCTTGAGGATTTTGAGCATTTCTATTGTACAGGGCCGTACAAACGTATGTGTCATACATGATTGGCATGCGGGTCTACTGAGTGCAATAACTCATCTACAACAAGAAGAGAACGAAGCACTTTCATGGGTGGATCTGCAGAGCAGGTGGTGCATGAGGCCCTTGGGTGCAAACTTCTACAAGCAGCTCCACAACAAGAACTTAATGAACATATTCAAGTAGCTGTGCAACCAGAACAAGTAGTGAAAGTTTGACGCACAGAAGGGAGGCAACAGAAACGGCTGCTACAAATGCTAACCAGGTCCCCGAAGTATTGCCATAGTTACCCACAGATGGTCCTAGTGTGGCGAGGAAGACGGGGGCACAGGTGAAATGCTTCTCAGACTGGATTGAACCCGAGCCTAAGGAGAAGTGGTCGCTACTACATGACAGGGGTAGTACTCTATATGGTGTCATGACAACCAATCTAGCCGAGGTGTATAATTAGGTCTTGCACGGCTCTAGGTGCCTCCCTTTGGTTGGTATTGTGGAGGCAATTCTTTGCGGTGTCACAAATTACTTTGTTGATAGAAGCAACAACGTGTGACTCTCTATGGCAAATGACAGAGTACTGTACTCCACCATGATCACCAAGTACATAGAGGAGAAGAGCAAGAAGGGCGAGATGCACTGGGCATTCAAGATGGGCACAAGGGAGCTTCGCTTTGAGATACTGTGCAGGGATAAAGGACATCGCGGGACGAACCACGAGAGGATCACTCACAAGTGCATGCTACGTCGTGCTAGTTTTATATGCACTTGCAACAAGTCTCTTCTTCTACATAGGCTCTGCTCACATATCATGGCCGCATGTTTGACGGTGGCACAGCATCCCAGCTAGTACCTCTCTTATTATTTCAAGAAGGAAGAGGTGATGCAAACCTGGAGTGCAGAGCTATATGGTTACGGCATGGTTGACCATTTCAGTAGCCATCTGACCTGGGAGCAACTTATCTGAGCCATGGACATTGATAGGCTGAAGAGAAAGGTTGGCCGGCGACAGGTACGACGTATCAGGAATGACATAGTCGAAGCAGAAGTCGGGCATCATACGACGCTCCATTTGCAAGGAGTCTAGACACACCTTCAAGAAATGCCCTACGAGAAATGCACAGAATGAAGGAGACATCGGTAGTCCGAATGGTTCCGCGGGGACCTCATCCGACCGCCCCACTCGAGACGGTCGACATGGCAGACGTTGAGGTGCACATGTATCATATGTGTATTTCGGTTTGTTGATTCATGCATGTTGGCGTTTCTAATGTACATAACCAAACCCAGCGCGCCATGTAATTCGCAATTAAATTATGAAGTTTTTGAAACCTACAGCTCTTTTCCCAAATATTTCGACTATTAAATATTACGTAATCTTTTCTCGAATGAGTCGGTTCTATGTACAATACAATCGGGACAACAACGCACATGGCAACCCTAAACTCAAATATCTTTTTCATTTCGCTCCGAATGGGGTTGTTTGTGTTATTGCGTTGCTGAACTCACGTTCCAAATTGTGCCACCAATCTCGCATTCTCTACTTCACATTTTGTTATCTTCTCCAATTTTGGATTCCGAACTACGCGGACACTTCAAGGTATTATCAAAAAACTTTGTAAAATATACTAAATCTTTAGGCTGAATTCTCTACACATAAATTAAAAAAGTAAATATAAGGTCATTTTGCCATTCCAAATGGCGACAAGTTCCTGTCGCCAGTTCAATTAGCGACAGAACTCTCTTGGCACTGTTTCAATTGACGATAGGGATACTATCGCCAATTGGAATAGCGATCGGATCATTTCGCCATTTGAAATGGTGATATAGGCCTATTTTTGTTAAAATAAATTGACTATTTATTTTTTAGTTATCTTTTAAATTAATATTATTTCAAAAAAAATCATCATTTTGCTGCAGGATAGATAATTTCTATCAAGCTAATGTGTGGTAAAATAGTCATGAGAACTTGTTGATATTTAGTTGAGCAAAATGCTCAGCTAGCTTAAATTTGTCAAACTGATTTTTCTTCTTCACAAAAGCAGTACCTCTGAACGAACTTCACAGAGCGCTTTAAGTATAAACAAACGTTTGATTGGATCTTGGTGCTTATATCGCCTCGACTTCTTTCCTGCGCACACAAAACAAAGTTGCTCCTCCTCCTTCCTCCTCGCTGCCGGCATGGCATGCCGCCAAAGATGCGGCGATGGCGGGGTTTCTTCTTCTCGGTAGTGGCTCTTGATCTGCATCGCGCTCCCAACGTTCGATGTCTGTCCACCGATTTCCAACGGTGTGGACTTTCGTCGGGGTTGGATCTGGGGCCCTTCCCGCTGGCTCGTCTTCGGGCGTGGCGATCCAGTGCCCTTCTCCGCCGTCTTCTTTCGGCGGTGTGGCTTCGTCGATGGCATGACGACGGAGGTGGCGCGGTGTAGATCCAGATTTGGCGCAGTTGGTTGAGATCGCGATGGCCCTGTGGCAGTGGCTTGTGCGGCGCTCGACTCCTCCCCAGTGGACGGCTTTTAACCGACCGACGCGTGGGCTGCGGTAGACGTCGTCTTCCTTTGGTGCAGGCGGCGGTTGGACGTTGAGAATGTTGTGGACGTCGTCTTGGCGATCTGGTCTTCATTAGTTGGATCCAGTGACGAGGTCGTGCTGTGGCGTGGTCTTGGAGCACTGGTAACTTCGATCCAGGGTGAAAACTCTTGATCTGGCCTTCGCCGGCTGGATCTGGCAATGACGTTGACCTGAGCGGTGTTACCTTCTTGAAGGCATTACTTTGGAGAACCGGTACCTGAGCTTCGGAGTGAAAACTCCTGATCTAACCTTCGCTGATTGAATCCGGCGACGACGATGTGAGTCGTATCCTTTCTTGGAGGCGTCATTACGGAGACTGACCCATCATCACCTCTTTGCTGCGTAGCTACTATTCACGTGTGGATGATCTCCTGGTTGGTCCCGGAGGTGGGGCTAGGTGGTCTTTTTTTAGGCTATCCTTTACATGATAATTTGTTTGTCATTGTTGGCTTTTAACCATTTTTTATTTTTAGCTTTTAGCTATTGGTGGTGTAATGGTTATGTACATCCCTAGTTAGTGCAGAAGCGAGGAGTTATACTTCCATTATCTAAAAAAAAGCCTAATTTACAATACGCCCATGCGTACCCTGGATTAGTTCTGAACGGATTTGCTCCTTCAGCATCCTGAAACCAAAATAATATTTAGGCCTAGAGCTACTCTATTTTTATTTACATTAGTGAAAAGGCCAAGCAATGCAAACATGAAACCTACCAATGACCACCAATCTGATAGTTTCTTGGCAGTTGCTATTATCCATCCATCATCAACCTTGAGATTTTTGTTAGCTGGTGTGGTATTCCCTGATACTTTTGGGCACTATGATGCACGGATATGGATACGTCGACCCTATTACCGCGACCACGACAATTTACACGAATTCGCCATTTTCTCAAAAATACCGATACGGCGACACGGCTATATATATTTAAATAATAAGAATAAATTACACATATGTATCATTTTTTATGTTTCTTCATGCTTGTCGAACTGAAATTTTGTAAAGTGTAATCAGTAACATACTAACATATTAACATGAGAACAAGCATCAATGCATCATTTATGTACTGATGCTATACTTGTGATACATAAATGAATTGATGCATTGATGTTTGTATACTGATGGCATCAGTACACAAACATCAATGCATCAATTCATTTATGTATCACAAGCATAGCATCAGTACATACTAAATCTGTCTCACTATCTCAGTGTATCACAAGTCACAACTCACAAGCAATCAAGCAAAGCATCAGTACACATGCAGCCTCCAATCCTCCATTCTGGACTACATACATACTAATTAGTAATTACTAACTACTAAGTCAAAGCATCACCATCACTCCATCAGTACACAACAAGCAAAGACAAAGCCAAAGCATCACCATCAGGCATCACCGCATCAGTACACAACTTCACCTGAGGGCTAAGGCTGGAGCTGCGGCGCGAGGCGAGGGAGGATCGGAGCCGGCGGCGCGAGACGAGGGAGGACCGGAGCCGACGGCGCGACCGCGTGAGGGAGGACCGAAGCCGACGGCGCGATCAAGACGAGGGAGCACCGGAGCTGGATCCGGCGGCAGCGACAGAGGAGGAGCCGCCGAGCTGGAGGTCGAGCGAGGGAGGAGGAGCTGCCGCCGAGCTAGAGGTCGCGCGAGGGAGGAGGAGACTGCCGCCGAGCTGGAGGTCGCGCGAGGGAGTACCGGCGGTGCCGTGCTGGAGGTCGCGCGAGGGAGGACCGAGCTAGATTCGGCGGCGCGACCCTCCCAAGCTCGATCCGGCAGCACGGCGGCGCGGAGAGGCCGACGGGCGCGGGATTCATGCGTGCGGGAGGCAGCGCCGCAGCTACTTCGCTTCGGTGCGGGAGGGGCTTCGCTTCGGTCCTCCCTCGCAAGAAAACCTGGCGTTCGTTGCGTCTGGGCCGGGCCGTGTCCTCATACGTGTTGGACACGCGGGCACGACGTGTCCGACACGTATCGGGAATTTTAAAAATTAAAATTTATTATAAAAATCGTCGATACTCCGCCGACACGTGTCGGAGACGTGTCCGACACGTGTCCGTGTCCGACACGCCAATTGACACGGATACGGCGGTTTTCCCAAGTGTCCGTGCTTCAGAGCTTTTGGCTATTACAAGTTAGCAGACAACATCTGGGACGAACACAGCATGGTATAACATAAACAAGTTAATACTTCGTTGTGTCAGAAGCAAGAATAATTCTACTAAAAAAAGGTTAAGTAAACATTTGTTCTCTGTAAATTCAGAGTGTCAATCCAACACAGAGTAACCGATGCAAACATTTGTTTACTAATATGCAAACCAGGAAATATGTCCCACACATATGCTGTTCAGAAATGCAGACAACACTAGCACGTTATGTCTACATGACTTGTGAGGTTTTAAACAAAGTTTGATCCGTTTTGTCAGACACAGAGTCTATAGACAATAGTTAGCGGAAAACCTTCACTCTAACAGCCTATTTTGCAGAATGACGGATAAGAAACTTGCAGAATAAAAAAGAACATCAATTTGGACCAGGTTAAAAACAGTGGTCAGACAAACATCTTGATGACTTGATGAAAAGCAAAAGGTCAGTAAATCAGATATTTCCTTATAGCTTTATACCAGACATATGCGCATAATTTTTAACTACACATCTTCTTAACTACAACATGAAACCAATCAGGTTGCAATTTTTTCATCAAACATTAAGCAGCAATAATTAAATGCGAATAATATGTAGTGGTTGAAAACAAAAAGGAGAAGGGAAAAGAACAAAAAAAAAAAACTAGATTTGTAACAACAATAACATCCCCAGCCCACCCCTACTACACACTTGGTTGAAACCTTCCTCCAGACCTCGCCTATGGCACTATGCGTCTAATTAGGAAGCAAATTACCAAGTTACACACACAGTCACACTGGTGGCTGAAACAAATCAGATGAGCAACCTATCTAAACATACTCTACAATATACACGCACTACTACAAAAAGGCTAATACTGAACGCCTCATCACAGACGGTTGACCAAAACCATCTGTATTACATGCAATCACAGACGGTTTTGGTTTAAAGACCGCTCATTCTTAACGCGCTAAAAACCGCTGTGAAGAGGTAATATCACAGACGGTTCATAGCTAAAACCGTCTGTGAAACATCACAGACGGTTTTTTGTTATAACCGTCTGTGATAATATCGCTCTGCCTCCCGCTTGAAGCCCGATGAGTTTCTTAAATGCCGATCGCCTCAATTAAATCATCAATACCGCTTTGGCTCCTCGATCGTCTCTTCGCCTCACACTCCAAATTTATCAAAGACGGTTCAATGGAACAAATTATATATATATATATATATATATATATATATATATATATATATATATAGTTAAATCAAATTTTCAGCAGATTTAAATGACAAAATTGACATATAAACATGTAATTTCTTCATGTCATGTAAGTGTATATACAAAATAAATATACTTGAGAAAAAACCATTTCACAGACGGTTCCATAATGGAACCGTCTGTGATATGTGACATATCACGGACGGTTCCATTGTGGAACCGTCTGTGTTAAGTATTGGTTAGTTCGAGAGGCATTACTACGAAGTGTTATATAGAATTAATGTGTACTAGCTAGCGAGTACCGGGAATTTTAGATCGTGTCGCAGCGTCCTTCCCTTGGATTTCCCTCCTTTAGCAAAGAACACGGTGAACGACCTACGTGATTCCAAGAAGTTAGCCTTAGCCATTGCAAAAAAAGGAAAGACTACAATAGAATTCTATGGAGGAAATGTGTTTACATGTTGATTAAATGTCGAACAACATTGAAGTCGTGTTTGGCCCTCTGTAGGGAATCTAGATATATTACCGTGTTCCGTCTTGGTATAATTACAATTAGAATCCAGTGGAACCTACACAGGTATGTCACCATGGTCATTAAACCTAAGTTCGTGTTGCTTATAAAGTACAAATCAACAAGTATAGCTAGTAGTACAACACTTACCCCTGGTTGTAGGGCAAAAGTATGAATTCCTTGTTGCGTTGAGCCAGCAAAAACTCTATAATGTAATCCTCGACGAATTTTGCATTCTCCTTGATGGTTTGCTCGGAGACCAAGTGTGGGTCGAGGAAACCTACCGGTGAATTCCTTAATTCGGCTTTAGAAATCATGTATCTACATACAAAAGCAAGGAGTTATATATAACATTTATTGGAATTACACGAACATTGACCGTGATTGTACACACTTACAGTGTCTAGCATCGCATGAGTGAGGCGTCGAGGTTGAAGAGACAGAACAAGTCCTCGAAGGTCACTGTGAAGACACAGTCTTGAGCCTCGTGGTTAAAATGAACCTTCTTGAACTTGACGGTGACACCCGAGCGTCATTGTTCATCTGTCTTGTTGGCCTGTTCCATGTATCATGTATGCAATCTCGTGCAAGCCAATCCTAGGGTAGGGCTGTCTAACCTCTCGACCAACGGCTCGTCTAGCATGAATTTCCGGGCCAACGGCAAGAAGGGGATATCAAAATAGGAGTCAACCGTCTTTGATTTGCCCTTGCTGCCTCGCTTTGTAGAGGTCGACTTTGTTGGGTTACGGGTAGGCCACGATAGCTACAAACAAAAATTTCTACCACGCAAACCAGGAAGCCAAGCAAGTAGATGATCACAGATCGTTACCACCAGACGCGCAGAGCAGCGGAAGAAGGGTTGGGCAACTGTCCAACGTAGCGCTGCCGATGTAGTGGTCGTAGTCGATCGTCCAATCGTCCTCACGAGTCGATTGTCTCCTCCAAAGAACATCTGCAGTTCCTTGTGAAGATCGCGGATCGTCCTCAAGCGCAACAGTCGCAATAGCACCTCTACAGTATCCACACGTCCAGAGAAGGAACAACCGTACGTCGGTGTACTAGCATCAAGTCGCACGGCAGAGCTCTCAGGAAGATGGCGACTAGGGTTTCGATGGTGTAAAAACTTACATCCCAAACAGCCTCATGCATCTCCTTATATAGTGCTCGTGACGGATCCTATCCGAACACATTTGACGAATCGTATCCGTACTGGTTTATTCCAACCTGTTAAGTGTGTGACCCTATAGGTTCATGCGTAATCGGTTGTGACTCAGAAACCCTTTTCGATCACGAGTCGTAGCGGCTCCTAGCAAAACATAGCGATTCCCGAATACACATAAATTATATCGTACGAACCATGATGCAATATGATCTATGACAAGGTCCTCATCACTTACGACCAGGTCTTATCTCTATACGACCAGTTCGTATTTGGTCACGACCAGTTCGTAACTCCTTACGACTAGGTTACGACCACTCTGTGATTACGTTCGACTAGTCTACGACCAGCTCGTATCTCCATACGACCAGTCCGTAACTATTCGAACTAAGCGACCTACTCGTGTATACTACATTTGCCTCACGATGTCTGGTTGAACTCCAGGTGAGATGTTGTGTCATACATGGACTGTTCAATACTTTCTCGATCGAGTGTTGGATAACTTCACGTGGTGGAACACTTCGACCACTAGTGGCATAGCCATGCACTTTCTTTATCCGACCACAACGAGGGGCCCAGAGACATCTCTCCTGTTATGTTAGGAGGGGCAAATCCCATATCCGACTAGTCACATTCCTCTACATGTTTCATAACATAGCCGAAAGCTACCTTTATAACTACCCAGTTACGGTGTAGCGTTTGGCAACTCCTAAGAGTGCTATTAAATATGTAGGAAACCATGCTGATCTCAGGTCTAAGGATTATACATCATCATTGCTTGAGACCAACTAACGACACATAGAATCATAACAATCTCAATAGTGTCTCAAGGTGGGTCTAATCCAACATCATGTTCTCTAACATGTGTTCATATTATTGGTTTGATATCTCCATATCCATGACCCATGAAACATAGTCATCAACCAATATATATGCTAGTCTATTCATATGTGTCCTCATATGTTTCCGACCAGGGATCGTATAAGAATAATTATCGTAGAAATGTAGAGTTTCACAATCAAGTCACATACTTGATAATAAATATTAAAAATATTATTCTAGGAACAAGATAACATATTATCCAATATTATGAACATAATGAAATATAATCATCTCTATGATTGCCTCTAGGGCATATTTCCAACAGTCTCCCAATTGCACTAGAGTCAATCATTTAGGTATGTAATACCAATAGCACTTGTGTGTGCCTCATGCTTTGACTGTGTGAGAGGCTTTGTCAACCGATCAGCAACATTCAAATCTATATGAACTTTGCATATCTTAACATCTCCTCTATCCACCAATTCACGGATAAGATGATAACGCCTGAGTATATGCTTGGACTTGATGGGATCTAGGCTCTTAGCTCACAAGAATGGCTCCATTGTTGTCACAATAGAGATCCATTGGGCTCGAAGCACTTGGAACCACACCCAACTCAGCAATGAAATTTCTTATCCAAACACCTTCTTTTACGGCTTCAGAAGCCGCAATGTACTCGGCCTCTGTCGTGGAATCAGCAACCGTCTCTTGCTTGGAACTTTTCCAGCTCACTGTTCCTCCATTCAAAATGAATACAAAACCAGATTGTGAACGATAATCATCTTTGTCGGTTTGAAAGCTTGCATCAATGTAACCATTTACAACGAGCTCTTCATCACTGCCATAAACTAGGAACACATCCTTAGTCCTTCTTAAGTACTTAAGAATATTTTTCACAGCCGTCCAGTGACTTTCACCGGGATTAGCTTGGTATATGCTCGTAACACTTAGAGCATATGATACATCTGGTCATGTACATATCATGGTATACATGATAGATCCAATGGCCGAAGCATATGGAATTTCACTCATTTTGTCTCGCTCATCAGTGGTCGTAGGACACTGATTCTTGCTAAGATTAATGACATGTGCCATGGGCAAGAATCCTCTCTTGGAATTTTGCATGTTGAACCGATTCAACACTTTGTCTATGTATATATCCTGGCTTAATCCAATTAGCCTCTTAGATCTCTCTCTATAGATCCTTATTCCCAAGATATATGCTGCATCTCCTAAATCTTTCATTGAGAAACTATTTCTTAATGAAGTTTTAACAGATTCAAGCATTGGAGTGTCATTTCCGACCAGTAGTATGTCATCTACATACAAGATCAGAATAACAAGCGTGCTCCCACTAACCTTCATGTAAACACAAGGTTCTTCTTTGTTCTTGATGAAACCAAACCTTTTGATCTCCTCATTAAAACGTATATTCCAACTCCGAGATGCTTGCTTCAACCCATAAATGGACTTTTGAAGTTTGCATACTTTACTAGCATTATTTGGATCGACAAAACCTTCAGGTTGTGTCATGTACACATCCTCATCTAGGTTTCCATTAAGGAAAGCCGTTTTGACATCCATTTGCTATATCTCATAGTCGAAATATGCAAAGAATAGCTAGAATGATCCTAACAGATTTAAGCATCGCCATCGTGAGAAAGTCTCATCGTAGTCAACTCCTTGAACTTGTCGAAACCCTTTTGCGACTAGTCGAGCCTTATGAATGTGAACATTTCCATCCATATCAATCTTTTTCTTATAGATCCATTTTCACTCAATGGTTTAACACCATCAAGTGGATCGACCAAGTTCCAAACCTGATTTTCTCTCATGGAGTCTATCTCGGATTTCATGGCTCCAAGCCATTTCTCAGAGTTTGGGTCCATCATCACTTCCTCATAAGTCTTAGGCTCATCATTATCCAATAATAATACGTCATGCCCATACCTTGTAGGCAATTGACGCGGCCTTTTAGATCTACATGGGGCTGGTGCCTCACAGGTTCAACAATATTGTGTTTATCCAGTAGAGGTTCAGTAGGAGTTGAAACACTTTCAGATGTTTCCTGAATTTCTTCGAGTTGCACCTTTCTCCTACTGACTCCATTTAAAAGAAACTCTTTTTCCAAAAAGACACCATTTCGGGCAACAAAAACTTTACCTTCTTCTTGGTTGTAGAAATAATATCCTTTGGTTTCCCTAGGATATCCTATAAAGAAGCATTTATCTAACTTGGGTGTGAGTTTGTCAGATGTCAAACGTTTAACATAGACATCACATCCCCAAATCCTTAGAAAAGACAAACTAGGACTCTTCCCAGTCCACATCTCATATGGTGCCTTATCTACTGATTTAGATGGTATCTTATTTAAAATGAAAGTGGCAGTTTCTAGAGTGTAACCCCAAAAATATAATGGCAGATCTGATTGGCTCATCATTGATCGAACCATGTCCAACAAGGTCCTATTACGCCACTTGGACACCCCATTCCATTGTGGAGTGCCCGGTAGTGAAAGCTGTGGAACAATTCCACATTGTTTCAAATAATTACCAAACTCATGGCTCAAAAACTCACCTCTACGATCAGATCGTAAAAATTTGATTGTCTTGCCAAGTTGCTTCTGTACCTCATTCTGGAACTCCTTGAACTTTTCAAAGGATTTCGATTTGTGCCTCATTAAGTAGATATATCCATATCTACTATAGTCATCGGTAAAAGTAATGAAGTACTGAAAACCACCTCTTGCTGTCGTGCTCATTGGTCCACATACATCAGTATGTATGAGTGTCAACTGGTCGGACGCCCTTTCACTCCGACCAGTGAAAGGTGTCTTGGTCATCTTTCCGACCAGGCAAGACTCGCATGTTTCAAATGATTCCAAATCAAATGAGTTTAGAGTTCTATCATCATGGAGCTTTTTCATGCGTTTCTCACTTATGTGACCCAAACGACAATGCCAAATGAAAGTGGAATTCATTTCATTAGGCCGAAACCTTTTTGCATTAATATTATAGACGGATGCATCAACAAGATTTAAAATAAACAACACATTCAAAACAGGTGCATAGCCATAAAACACTTCATTCAAAAATATAGAACAACCATTGTTCTCAATAATGAATCTATAACCCTCTGCCATCAAACATGAGGCAGAGATAATGTTTCTACTAATGGCTGGAACGTAATAACAATTATTCAATTCCATAATAAATCCTAAAGGCAAAAGTAATGGCAAAGTCCCGACGACTAATGCAGCAACCCTTGCTTTATTCCCGACACGAAGATCCATCTCGCCCTTTGCAATTCTCCTACTCTTTGTTAGACTCGCATCAAATTGCAGATATGAGCAACCGATCCGTATCAAATACCCATGAGTTAACAAGAGTCAAGAAGAAAACATCTATAACATTAATACCTGTAGTGGAAGTTTTAGTCCCACCATTCTTTTTCTGATCAGCCAAGTATTTCTTGCAGTTCCTCTTCTAATGGCCTAGCTCTTTGCAGTAAAAACACTCATTCTCTTGAGTCGGGCTGGACTTAGTGTTGGGCTTAGGCTTGTCAGTTTTGATCTCATCCGAAACTTTAGCCTTGCCCTTTTTCTTGACCCAAGTCTTAGCCTTCTTCTTAAAGCTTGTACTCTTTTGCACCATCATCACATGACTGTTGCTTTTCTTTATGTTGCCTTCAGTTGTCTTAAGCATCATATGCAGTTCGGTGAGATTCTTGTCGAAGCCGTTCATATGGAAGTTCAAAATGAACTGCCCATAGCTTGCATGAAGCGAAGCAAGAATCAAATCTGTAACCAACTCTTGACTAAGTGGAAAACCCAGTTTTTTCAAGCTCTGTGTGTAACCAACCATTTTGATCACATGAGGGCTCACCGGACTACCCTCAGCTAGCCTACATCCAAACAAGTTCTTTGAGATCTCATATCTCTCAGTTCTTGCTTGTGTCTCAAACATGCCTTTGAGCGCCACGATCATATCGTAGGCCTCAATGTTCTCAAACTGCTTCTGAAGGTCTGAGTTCATAGCAGCAAGCATGAGACAGCTAACATCAAGAGACTCATCACATGCCTTTTTTATAGGCGGTTTTAAGAGCAGCAGCAGCATTCTCTGTAGGCACATCTGGAATTGGTTCCTCTAGAACATGTTCATTTTTATCTTGCCTAAGAACAATTCTTAGGTTGCGGGACCAATCCGCAATATTTTTTCCATTTAGTTTTTTTCCCTTTCAAGTATCGAACGTAAAGCAAAACTGGATGTAGGTACAGTAGTAGGTGCCATGATCTACAACATAAATTATGCAAAACTAAGACATATGTTCAAGAAAAGTAACTTCTATTAAACAATTTAATAAAGATACTCCCACTAAATACCATATCCCTCTTATGACATTTTAGTGATTCAAGATCCATAATCATTTAATCTACTAGTGAGCTTTGGCATCATTGCTAGAAGACTAGTGAAAATGGTAAGCAACCCTTTGCTAATCATATCTCCATATGACTCTTGTTGTTGGGCAGCATCTCTATGCTTCGGCACCCAACCCTTATGCCCCAAGGTCCACAACTATTATGATAACCTTGTTAAGTTAAACCAATGCTCAGCGTGTAAGTGTCTGACACAAATCCATCTAGTCAAGTAGAGTTAATGGCACTCTGCTTTGGCAAGACCTACCATTAAAATACATGACTTTGGATGGTGCAGCATATTTGGGAGGGCATCAATTTATCTTAATATTATGTGAGAGGATTTTACTTCTACCATGTTAAAAGCATTTAAAGCAAAAACATGTATAGAAATAAATAAACAGGAATATAAAGGCATTCACAGACAATCAAATTGCATTGTGATATAGTATGACCCGTCTCCATGGTGATCTCCATCGCCATGCATCTTGTTCGCCGTGTCTCCAAGTGGTCAACTCCTCCAAGCACTCCCACTAAGCCATTACTCCTAATAGCACTAGTAATAAATTACAAGGAGTAAAGAAGCATCACAAGTCGACACGCAGGCCGTTATACAAAAATATAGACAGCCTTGGGCTACAATAAGCATGACACGTAGGTCATGAAAATTACATACATGCATGCATCTCATACATGAACCATTATGGGTCATACTATTCACATCAATCCCTGCAAAAACAAGTTATGCACAGAATCCAATTCTATTGGACGACATGAGCACACACTACCTATAGCGCGCGGTACGAATACCCAGCACGGCGGTCCCGCTAGCCGGTTAGCAGGCGGGGTTCGAAGGGGTTCGATGGCGGAATTCCGACCGATAGGAGTGTTATGCAGAGTGGTCGTGACCAAACGCAATAAACCATCTGATCCTTATAAGTTCATACCTCCTCGTAAACCCATCTATTGCCACCAAAAAACCGATCGATCTTATCGATCAGGGCCTAGATCGTTCCATCTATATGAACCGATCTAGGTTACCAAACCCTATCAGTAATAGATCCAATCTACTACTACCATATATTAAGTATATGCGATCGATCTAGATCAAAAACTAAACAGGATGGCTCTGATACCATTGTTGGGTTATGGGTAGGCTACGATAGCTACAAACAAAAATTTCAACCACGCAAACCAGGAAGCCAAGCAAGTAGATGATCACAAATCGTTACCACTAGATGCGCAGAGCAGCGAAAGAAGGGTTGGAGCAGCCTGGTCCAACGTAAAGCGCGTCGATATAGTGGTCGTAGTTGATCGTCCAGCGTTCTCGCGAGTCGATCGTCTCCTCTAGCAACCTCAACAGTTCCTTGTGAAGATCGCGGATCGTCCTCAAGCGCAACAGTCGCAGTAGCGCCTTTACGGTATCCACACATCCAGGGAAGGAACAACAGTACGTCGGTGTACTAGCACCAAGTCGCACAGTAGAGCTCTGAGGAAGATGGCGGCTAGGGTTTCAGTGATGTAAAAACTTACGTCCCAAACAGCATCATGCATCTCCTTATATAGTGCTCATGACGGATCCTATCCGAACACATTTGATGAATCATATCCGTACTGGTTTGTTCCAACCCGTTAAGTGTGTGACCCTGTAGGTTCATGCGTAATTGGTTGTGACTCGGAAACCCTTTTAGATCACGAGTCGTAGCGGCTCCTAGCAGAACATAGCGATTCCCGAATACACATAAATTATATCGGACGAACCTTGATGCAATATGATCTACGACCAGGTCCTCATCACTTACGACCAGGTCTTATCTCTATACGACCAGTTTGTATTTGGTCACAACCAGTTCGTAACTCCTTACGACCAGGTTACGACCACTCTGTGATTACGTTCGACCGCCTCTCGACCAGCTCAGATTCCATACGACCGGTCCTTAATCTGCTCGAACTAAGCGACCTACTCGTGTATACTCCCTTTGCCTCACGATGTTTGGTTGAACTCCAGGTGAGATGTTGTGTCATCCATGGACTGTTCAATACTTTCTCGATCGAGTGTTGGATAACTTCACGTGGTCAAACAATTCGACCACTAGTGGCATGGCCATGCACTTTCTTTATCTGACCACAACGAGGGGCCCAGAGATATCTCTCCTGTTATGTTAGGAGGGGCAAATCCCATATCCGACTAGTCACATTCCTCTACATGTTTCATAGTATACCCGAAAGCTACCTTTATAACTACCTAGTTACGGTGTAGCGTTTGGCAACCCCTAAGAGTGCTATTACATATGTAGGAAACTATGCTAATCTCAGGTCTAAGGATTATACATCATCATTGCTTGAGACCAACTAATGACACATAGAATCATAACAATCTCAATAGTGTCTCAAGGTGGGTCTAATCCAACATCATGTTCTCTAACATGTGTCCATATTATTGGTTTGATATCTCCATATCCATGACCCGTGAAACATAGTCATCAACCAACACATATGCTAGTCTATTCATATGTGTCCTCATATGTTTCCGACCAAGGATCGTATAAGAATAATTATCGCAGAAATATAGAGTTTCACAATCAAGTCACATACTTGATAATAAATAGTAACAATATTAGTCTAGGAACAAGATAGCATATTATCCAATATTATGAACATAATGAAATATAATCATCTCTATGATTGCCTCTAGCGCATATTTCCAACAGGCTTCACAAGAGTCGACTGAGCACAAGGCGTAGATGCATCTAATACACTAGGCCCTTGCCGCTTCAGTGTAGGTAGCTCCGGTGCAGTCAGCTCCTATGGACTTGACACCGTTGCAGGACATTCCTGTGAAGTTGACACCGGAGCAGGTAGCTCTAGGCAGATGTCCCTCTTGGGCCACTTGATGAATGCTCCAACGGCTTTCTCTAGAGTCATGACCTCATCGTTTGGGGGGGAATATGCAGTGGGACGACTGCGAAATTAGCATAAACACCATCCACATTCACTTTTACGAAACCCAGCGTTAGATTTACATCGTGCACCAAAGCCTCGACACCGGATGGATACACCTAGCCCCAAGCAGCATCTAGGGCAACAGAGGCATATCTCACTTGGAGCTTGCACTTCGTAGCCACCTACATAACGATACAAAATTAGCTACTCCAGCAGGCCTATCAATGGATCGAGCATTCCAGATATAATAATTATTACGGATGTCATCGACAGAAATCTGTAAATGCCGCCTATTGGGGTAGGGTTAGGGTTGGATGCGCAGCTACTCGGAAGTTTGGGGGGCTGGCTAGCACAGTAGGGGTAGGGGCTTGCAACTAATTTGGGACTTGCAACTGAACTTCCCTAATCCTTTTCTCAAAGCTCTCCATATGTCGTTGCGTCGCAGCTCTGACGCAATCATCGATCTCATCTCTGAGGGATTCAGTGATCTCATCTTTGAGGGATTCACGAATCTCCTCTCGTAGCTTTGCATCATGCTCAGCTTTGGCTCTCTTCCTACTCCGGTACGATTCGGAGTCCGCTCGGAACCAATCTTTCCTTGTAACATAAAGACCAGCGCCTCTCGTGCGACCTAGGTGCTTATTGTTTCCCAGGGCCGCGGAGAGTATATCTCTCTCCCTGTCTACCTGGAATGAGCCTTAGGAAGATTGTGCACTCAACATTACCTGCAATAGCCCGACATGTCATTTCACTTCTATCGACGATCGAGTCGCCGATCTTACGAAATAAAAGAGAAAAATGACATGATATTTCCTAGGATAGAATGGGGCTGTTCTTTATTGATATGAACTGGATTTACAGGGGGTACTTACGACCCGACCAGGGAATAATCCTAATGACACTGATATGAAGATTGCTATGCTCTAATCTGATGATGTTGTCTTGCTTGTTTCAGACCAGATTGTGATTATCGATGTGCTTCTCGATATCCTTTCGGCCTCTCTGTGTGTCTGCCTCTTGGTATTCTGTGCTCCACCCTTAAATAACTTCCGAAGAGGTGGCAGTTACTCCTGGAGAAGGCGTCCCTAGTGAAGCGTTGCGATTGGTCAGGGCGAGGCTTCAGTTAACAAGTGTTAACCGCTCTACGGTTAGGTGTCTTAGAGACACGCAATTGTATCGTGGTTGTTGTTAGTGTCTTTAGGACTATGTAACCGTGTGATATGAAGTATACAGCACATGCTATATCCATCGTACGGTAAGAATATACTTGGGATCAGTTATAGATACCAGTTCATAGCTTCTCCAAGCAGCTACCTGGTCGGAGACTAGGTACAGGACCTTGTTCGACCAGGGTACCCTTATGTAACCTCTGGAATCCTTACGACTAGTGAGGTCATTAGCCTTAGGGATTACGACCATGAAGACGTATGGTCTTTTATTATGTATTAAGATAATACATAGAGGTTTTAATCCTCGTCAGCTCGCCCCCGAACTTTAAATGAACAGGTCGTGTGAACACTTTTCTTCCGATGAAGTCGTATCGGGCAGACCCCATTTAATGTCGTGATATACGAAGTGGTATGTGTTCACTTTAAAGTTGAGAACTTGCCTTGGGAACCTAAGAGTTTTTCTGTCCGTTGGACAAAAAGAGGCTTTTGTCCATTGCACTTTTTCGATAACTCCAGATTGCAGTTAAAGACCTGAAGCTACAAAACCCCCATTGATGGGCTTTAGAGTTTTTACGCTTCCAAATCTTCTTTTGATCCTCTTCAGTTCTTTGCTAAGAAAATCTTTCCAACCTCTTATTGTCTTCCTGGCCTCAAAGCCTCCTCCGACCACTACTCATCCCTTTGAGAAATTTCACCATGTCGAAGCAAATCAAAAAGTGGATGGCTTCGGATCTGAGTGAGAAGAAGCTTGAAGCGCTGGAGAAGATGGGAATGTTCCCAAACAAGAATCTGATTGGATGGAGGTCAGCGGCCGGGGAGCACTTTCCGAGCCGCGAAGATGGGGAAATTCCAATCTTCCTTACCCACATCGAGTGCAGGCTGAGGGTACCTGTGCACAAATTCCTCCCGTGTTCTGGAGTATTACGAGGTGGAATTGGTGAATTTGGCCCCTAATTCCATCGCCAATATTAGTATTTTCATTTACCTATGTGAGGCGTACCTGGGAGTGCGTCCAAACTTGAAGCTCTTCAGGTATTTCTACCGGATGGCGATGTCGGGGAGATCCACGGGGGCTCCTAGATAATGCACGTTGCGCCTTCACGACGGGAAGGCCAATGAGTATATCCAAATGTACTCAAAATCCTCGTGGTCGTCATGGAAAAAGAACTGGTTCTACATGACGGTTACGAGGGATGATGGCCTCTACTTCGCCGGAATTAGGGCGAACGAGAATCCTAAGTGGAGGAAAACCGTGGAGAAGGCAGGGGTGGTCGGAAGATGGGTGGATGCCATCCATGATTTGAGGATCAAGGGCTTGACTTCCTACCATGTGGTGAGAGATTTCACCAAACGCCAGATTAGTCCTCTGAGGCTCCGGATTCATTCCCTGCTCTGGTCCATTGGTCGTGATGAAGCTATTTCACGAGGTGGTAAGTCTTCGAAAGAAGCTCCGACCAGTATGACTTATTTACTTGATTATTGTAACACCTTAAAATCTGCTCTTGTCTCCTTCCTTTTTTAAAAAAAGCCCTTTCTCCTGAGAAAATCAGAGAGTGGATCAGGATGATCTACGCCGGGGAGCCTGGTGAGAAGGCTACATTCTCCGATATCTTAGCAATAGTCTCTGTTGAAGAGAGACTAGCAAGACTTAAGGTAGATAATCAAATCTTTTTTTATCATGTATACATATTCTCCGATCAGTTTATTAATCTTGCTCTATTTTTGTAGGCAGTCGGATTGCGATTCATACAATCCGGTGAGGATCAAAATCCCACCGTGGTTCCGACTGATTCGTGCCCAGATGCACTGGAAGAAGATGAATCTCCCGAGGTAATAGAGCATTTTAAAAGAAGAATATATATACTTTAGATAGAAAATTTCATCACCTAACCAAACTTGTTTTTTGATTTAGGTGGAGAAGGCTGAAGGCCCGCCGAGCATAGCTACAGAGGTCGTAGACTCCAGATTGGTCGTTCACGATCTTACAGTTGTTACTGAAACAACTGATCTGGAGGTTGATGAAACCACTCCCTCCGACCCAATGGTCAGGAATGCAACCCTTGATTAATTGATTGAGGACATTGCTTCTGACATCATGTTAGAGGATGTGAGGGGTTTAACCAAACCTGCCGGTTCGAAGCCAGCGAAATTGGTTGAAAAGAAAAGGAAGGCTAGCAGTACAAAGTTTTCTCTACCGCAATTCAAAGTCAAATCCAAGAAATTAACTAGGTATGTACAAATGAAAATGGTCGTATAAGTGCATACCTTTAATAGTTCTTGGTGATTTGGTGTTTTGAACTTCCCTTATTTGTCTTGTAAAGGTCATCTGGCGTTCCGGTCGTTTCCGACCAGAATCTTCCTGAGGACCAGGCACCCATGGAAGTTCTCGTCCAAGAAACATCCCAGGACAAAGTTCCTGATGATAAAGTGGTCGAGATAGCCCTCGAGCAGGTGGTGAAGCCAATGGTCGAGCTGGATCCACTGGTGATCCTAACTCCGTCTGTGGAGGTAGTTGCCCCTGAAGACTCTCAACAAGTCCCAACCTCTATTGTTAATCCCTCCCAACCTAACAAGTTCCCTTTTGTTCCCCCGTTTTATCGAGAATAAGGAGCTTGATGAGGCATAGAGAAGAATATCGGACTATCAAATTAATATAGGTTCTGATATTATTTTTGCCGATTTTAACGAAGTGGCAATCTGGGTAAGTATCTATGACCAGTTTCATAATTTCCCTTTTAAAAGTTTACAGGAAACTTAAAGAGAAAATGCTATTTGTGTAGCATATGGTCGAGAACTTTGCTGTGATCGGAGAACTGACCCAGCAAATCAGGGACTTGGAGAAAAAACACTCCGAACTAGAAAGTAAGAACTTTCCTCTTAACCTTTTTCCTTCTTCAATACTTTGTTCTTCTCTAATTATTCTCCCTTATCATATTCAATAGATTTGGAGAAAATAAAAGAAGAAGTCGTAGCTGATAAAGCCAGAATAGCTCTGCTTGAAGAAGAAAATCAAGATAAGGACTGGTCGATTGCAGAGTCGTCGACCAGAAATGAGACTCTTAACAAGAAAATTGAAGGTAATAGGTCATAGACTTGACTTATTATCCTCCTCTGATCATGTTGTACTTATTGCTTGTTTTACTCGTGTAGAGCAAACGCAAGCGCTGAACAGAACAAAGAAGGCTCTGAAATTTGAGTAGGATAAGGAGGCAACTCTTGTGCAAAATCTTGATGAAAAGATTTATGCTTTAAACAAGATGATCTTTGATATGAGATCAGGATCAAGTGTGCCTGACTTAAGAGATCCAATAGAGAAAATGAACTTCTTGGGCCAACTTCTAGAAGATCTCAGTGGTCTTCTCAAGACTACTCGAAAGAATTATGCTCAGACTATGAAAGAAGGCGTTGCCAATAGAGTTAGTTTTGCACTGGCAAAACTGAAGGCTTCCGACCCCTCCATTGATCTCCAAGCCGTTGAAGACGACTTCAACTGCCTGCCTGATGAGGCAACCAAGTTTATGAAAGAACTAAAGCCGCTTAGAGACAAAGTTGTAGAGGAGATGGATGTCGGATCTCTATCAAGCAGTAATTAGTCTAGAGACATTCTGGAGTAGGACATTGTAATATAAGAATTATAAAATGTGTAAAACTTACCTTTTTGACATCAGCAAGTCTTTTGTTTATCCTTTTGACTTTTTGAAATCCTCGTATACTTCCTAGCCCCCGACTGCTTTGTAGTAGAAGAACCTTACTAGACAAGCAGTTAGCCAAGAAAGAGAATAAAAGTCGAAACCATTGTTTTGAAGGCATATACTGATCATAAGACAAAACTGATCGTAACAATACTAGAAAATCATTTTGGTCAGAACCAGTGTATGATTTCAACTAGTTATAGATCTTTGTTTGTCTTAATCGAAATACCCAACAAAACTGTACATGGTCGGAAAAAAGATTTGTTGGGATGACAAAAGTAGAAATGCAAGAATGTATGCCAAAAAAACGATGAGTGATCGTATTTATATATACAACCCAAAACTGGTCAAAAAATACTACTAAGAATAGAAGATATAGAAAAGCATTTCGCAAAACATGCTCAGGCTCAAGTCCGACTGGCAGCGAGGATCGTAAGAAAAGAACCGTCACTAGGAAGCTCCTTCCAGTGGGCAGGACTACGTGCGAAAAAGGAGAGACTTCGACTAGGAGGCTTTTCATGTCTCGACCAGTAGCCAAACGAGAGTAGAACAGAATTTTGAAATGAAGAAATATAGTCTTCACAATCTTAACAATATAAGGCACTATATGAAGTTATTTGTATTATGCTCTGTTTACTTGTATGGTCATGCGTGGAATCATTCATGAAATGATCATGACTAGGACCTATACAGCGTATGACACAGATGTCGTTGCCAAAAAGTAACAGAGATCCTGATAAAGGATATCGGAGAGAAAAATTGTCTTCTCCGACCATCTCAAATAAACAATAGTAGGTGACCAGAATATAGGCATAGATATATAAACCATATCACTCTCGTCGAAAAGAAATTAATGAATGTACTAATGAAATGAAAAAGAATTGAAATAATGTACAAAAGATTTAGACATAGAACTTACGCAATTGATCAATGTTCCAAGAATTTGACAAAACTTGCCTGTCCGACATGGCTAGTCGTACAGAACCTGGTCGGGTGACTTTGACCATAGTGTAAGGACCTTCCCACTTAGGGGAAAGTTTGTTGTGATTTGCTTGGTTCTGAATTTTTCTGAGAACCATATTACCTACAGCGAGGCTGCGAGGTTGTACCTTACGACTATGGTACCTTCGCATGGCTTGTTGATTGATCATGATCGTACCAAGGCTTGATTTCATCTTTCTTCAAGGAAATTGATGTCGCTGTCGTTGCTCATTCTGATCGTTTTCGTTGAAACAATCACTCCGAGCAGAGCCAATTTTTAGTTCTGGAGGAAGCATGGCTTTATCACCATAAACCAAGAAAAATGGTGTTTCACTCGCCGCACGACCGGTCGTGGTTCGAACGCCCATAATACGACGGAGTTCTTGAACCCAAGCTCTGACCGCTTGATTAATCGGTGAATACTCGGCGCTTGATCCCCTACATAATGATACCATTAGCTCGCTTAATCGCTCCGTTGTTCGCAGATGAGCAATGTATAAAATGAACTTTGATACCAAGTTCATCATGAATTCTTGGAATTGATTGCTGGAGAACTGGGCACCATTGTCTGTGATTATACGACTGGGTACACCAAATCGTGTGACCACATTTTTCGTGAGAAATCTCTTAGCGGCCTCAGTTGTTGTTTTAACAATAGGCTCAGCTTCGATCCATTTTGTAAACGTGTCAATCATGACGAAGAGGAATTCGAAGCCCCTGGGTGCTCTTGGGAAAGGTCCTAGAATGTCTAGTCCCCAGGTTGCAAAAGGCCAGGAAAGAGGAATTGTTTGCAAGGTTTGTGCTGGCTGATGTACTTGTTGGCTATGAAACTAACATTGTACGCACTTCGTCACGAGCTCTTTCACATCATGAAGGGCAGTTGGCCAATAGTATCAGCCTTGTAGATAATTGTAGATCGATGTTATCCAATCTCTACCTTGATCGTGACAACGCCAACCGTCAACGACCTGTGAGCATCCATATTTTCACGATCGGTTTGTACGACCTGTAGAGAATCATGTATGTTCTCGAAAGTCTCGACCACTGTCGGGACCCAAAAATGCAATTCTGGACCCTCTGTGTATATTGCACTAGTCCAGGATCACGCTAATGCACACAGTGACAACATCAGTGAAATATCAATTCCATATACAAAGATGACTAGTAAATAGGCAAATACAATAAATATCAGAGTAAAGAACTTAAGGTCAAAGCTTACAATTAACGCTGACGAAGATCTTGATACATCTTTGTGGCCCCGGGATGAATGGACAAAGGAGAATCATGGGCCTCGCGAAAGATGACATTCCACAATTCCATGTCCTTAGGAACAACAAGGCGCTTTTTGAACCATACAACACCATTGTCATCTTCTGAGAAGCACTTGGCTATTCCGTTCTTGATATTCTGCTTGATCTGATTCACACCTTCATCTGTTTGTTGTGCAGCCTTAATCTGATCTTCTAAGGTTGGTTGCACAACCAAGGAAGCGAGGAAACCTTGCTCAACCACTCCCAAGTTGAGCCGCTGAAATTCTTCATGAAGGGTGGGCTGCTGCTCCTTGAGCATCACTGTGTTGCAATAAACCTTGCGACTGAGAGCATCGGCAACAACATTAGCCTTGCCCGGATGGTATTGGAGACCCATATCATAATATTTAATCAATTTCAACCACCTTCTTTGCCTAAGGTTCAGATCCGGTTGGGTGAACAAGTACTTCAAACATTTGTGATCCAAATACACTTCGCAACGATTACTGATGAGGTAATATCGCCAAATCTTCAGTGCATGAACCACTGCAGCTAATTCCAAGTCAGGGATTGGATAATTGAGTTCATGAGGCCTCAATTGCCTTGATTCATAAGCCACTACCTTGCCCTCTTGCATAAGAACACAACCGACTCCTTGACGAGAAGCATCACAATAGATACCGAAGCTTCGGTGGACGTCGGGAAGAACAAGAACTGGAGCTGTGGTTAATCTCTTCTTGAGCTCTTGAAAACTCTTCTCACAATTAGCGGACCACACATACTTCTTGTCCTTCTTGAGCAACTCAGTCATTCGCTTCGCGATCTTGGACAAATTCTCAATAAAGCGACGATAGTATCCCACTAAACCGAGAAAACTCCTCACGTCGGTCACTAACTTGGGCTGACCCCATGAGAGCACATCACTAACCTTGCTAGGATCCACGGCTATGCCTTTTCCTGAAATAACATGGCCCAAGAATGCCACTTCCTTCAACCAAAACTCGCACTTGCTGAACTTCGCATGGAGTTGATGTTCGCACAGTTTTCCCAACACTAGCTTCAGGTGTTCAGCATGCTCTGTATCATTCTTCGAGTAGATGAGGATATCATCAATGAATACCACCACAAAATTGTTCAAATACTCCATCAATACCATATTCATAAGATTCATGAAAAGAGCAGGAGCATTCGTCAAGCCGAAAGACATGACGGTACACTCGTACAATCCGTAGTGAGTAGAGAAAGCTGTCTTTGGAATATCTTCAGGCCTGATTCGGACTTGATGGTAGCCAAATCTCAGATCAATCTTGGAGAATACCCGAGCTCCGGTCAATTGATCGAAAAGGTCGTGGATCCGAGGCAGCGGGTACTTGTTCTTTACCGTCACTGCATTCAACGGACGGTAATCAACGCACAAACGCAGACTCTTGTCTTTCTTCTTCACAAAGATTACAAGACAGCCCCACGGTGATGAGCTTGGGCGGATGAAACCCTTCTCTTGTAGCTCACCAAGTTGCTTCTTCAACTCCTCCAGTTCATTCGGAGGCATCCGATACGGCCTCTTTGAAATCGGGGCGGTACCAGGCAGCAACTCGATGATTAATTCAATATCTCTGACTGGAGGCATTCCAGGCAATTCTTTGGAAAATACATCAGCGAAGTCGCACACTACTGGGACTTCATGAATCACCATAGTTGGCTTCGCTTCAAGTGCATAAAGATGTGGTTCTTGTAGCTTCGGTGAAATTCCAACTTGCTCGCCGGCGGGACTAGTGAGGGAGATGAATTTCCTGGCACAATCGATTTGCCCCAAGTGTTGGGACAGCCAATCCATGCCAAGTATCACATCCAAACTTGCTGAATTAAGGAGGATAAGATTTGCCAAAAATCCCACTCCTCCAATCTCAAAAGAAATATCCCGACATTCATTTTCAGCTCTCATTTCCGAACCCGGAGAATGAATAATCAAAGGAACATGCATAGGAACAATTTGAAGATCACTTAGTGTAGCAAAAGACTTTGATATAAAAGAATGAGAAGCTTTGGAATCGAATAAAACAGTAGCAGGCTGAGAGTTGACAAGAAGCGTACCCAACACGACGTCGGGTGCCTCCTGTGCTTCCTCGGCTGAGATATGGTTGACTCGGCTGCTGCCCACATTCTGGGCCTTCTGATTAGCCTTCTGATCTTGACCATTTCCTTGCCCGCGTCCTCCATTAGGACGAGGGACCGCTCCAGTCTTCTTAGGGCAATGATTCGCATAGTGCCCCTTGTTGTTGCAGAAGAAACAAGTGACCTTAGCAGTCGAATTGCGAAGGCCACCTTGCTGCCCCGCAGGTGCACATGGTTGAGACACGGCCTGCGGTGGGCGAGGTACAAACACCGATGACCTCGGTGGTGGTGGAGCCTGAGAATGAGGCACCGGGGCTTGCCCGACGCGAGAACGGGGAAAATTGGCCCTTGCTGATTTTTGGGCCTCCCACTTGCGCTTGCGAGAATCGCCTAGCGCCCTTCCCTTGTGCTCGGCGACAATAGCCTTGTCGACCAATGTCTGGAAGTAGGGGAAGTCGACGATTGTCGACCAATGTCTGGAAGTCGGGGAAGTCGACGATAGACAGCTTGTCCTGAAGCTCCTCAGACAAGCCATCCATGAACTTCTCCTGCTTGGCCTCATCAGTGAGCACGTCCTCAGGGGCGTACCGAGATAGATGGTTGAATTCATGCAGGTACTCAGTCACTGATTTGCGCCCTTGCTTGAGCGCCGAGAACTCCTTCTTCTTAAGCTTCATCAATCCGGCGGGAACATGAGCCCGACGAAAGGCAGTACGAAACTCCTCCCAAGTGATGGCTCAGCCCGCGGGCTGCATGGCAAGGAAGTTTTCCCACCATGAAAGTGTTGCCCCCTCCAGTTGATGGGAGGCGAAGAGTGCCTTCTCTTGTTCTTGGCACTGAGCGACATTGTGGATATCATGGGGATATGCCCATGATCTTAGGATGATGAAACAATTAGCAATGTGGCTTTTGGTTTGAAGTTTCATGTGTTTTCGACAAAGTTTCAGATCTGTCTGGTCAGCGGCGGTCTGACCGGCTTTTGTGCTGATTGTTGATTTAAGTGGTGATCTGATTTTGGGATAGGTCATATCCTTGTTGATAATGCATATGTGTTGCATATTGCATGTTTTGGTCGACGTGGGTCAAGTTGTGAAGAACTTGTTCCCGGATTCGTGTTTGCTTGTCTATTGTCAGGCGGTGGCTTGCGTGTCAATGACGGTCAACGGCGAGGAGGATCGGGACTAAGCTTGGAGAGCCGAGGTCCGTAACGATCAAGGATGCCGGTGAGGTCAGTGACTCAAGCATGGCGCAGAATGGATATGGTTGACCGAACAGGCGGTTGGGCGATCGGTTGGATCAAGCGGCGCGGGAGTCGTTGCAAGTGCTCAGTGGTGCCGGTGGGATCCGGACGGGAGAGACTTGACGACATGGAGCCATTGATCAACCTACACGTGGCGAAGCAGGCGATTGCTTCAATAGATGGACTCGGTCTTTTGGAAATGATCGAGAAGGGTATTTTGGTAATTTCACCAAATACCATCTTGGTGACCTTTGACTAAGCCATGGCGCTGGTCGGCGATGGTGAAGCGGTTTAGATCAATCGACGATGAAGACGGCGCTTTGAAATGCGTATGCAGTGTGTTCCGCTGATGTTGGGCCTTAACGGAAGCCCATTAGGTTTAGCTCCAATTCTAAAAGGGTTTTAGGGTTAAGAGCTGCCCTATAAAAGAAAGGAGATGGAATATTCTCCTGTGGCCGCTGTGGGGTTGCGTGCCTGTGGCCACTGTAGGATTGGCGTGCCTGTAGAGCTGCCTTTGAAAAATCTAGGGGCTGTGCCTTGTTTGTCCTGGTGAGAAACCAGAGGCTTTGACGGCCAGCAAAACCCTTAGAGAGAAATCTGTGCACCTGTATGTGCGCCTGATCGCCTGGAGAGCGTCCCGTGATATCCAGATCTTGGCGGCAGCTCACTGTTTGTTCTCGTGTATCGGAATTCTCAGCTTTGAATCTGTTTTTTTATTGCCGATCTCTTTTCTCTTGCATTTAAGGGTCTAGTTCACTGTTTGATGTGAGAGAATCTCTGATTTTGTTGGCCTTTGAGTTAATGCTGGTTTTGATTGCTGGTCGGCTTGTCCACTTTTGATCTTTGGGCTACAGCGTTTGATCCTTAAATTGTCTTGGTCAGAATCAATAGAAAAAACCGTGAATGGCGGCATGCCCTCGAGACCAAGAAAATCGCTTTATGCGCTTTTTCCTTTGTCGGTTTGGATCTGCTCGATTTGATGTTGAAACAAATCTTGTTTGGTCGCTCTAGGAAAATCCTTGGCGGCGCTTTCCGAGTCACCAAAAAATCTGAGCTCGGCAGCAGCGCCTCCGCCTCAAAGATCTGGTCTTCGTTTTGAGTTCTAGCGATTCGCTGCTTTTGCTGTTTGTGTTGAAAGAAGCCGTGGCGCCTCGTGTTCTCGAAGAATCTCATGTGGCGAACTGCGTCAGAGAAACCGGAGAAAAATCTGTGTGCTTGTTTGATCCGGATTTCTTTTGGGCGACGGCTGTTCTTGCTCTGTGTCCGAAATTTTTATTGTTGGCTGCCCCATGCGTGTAGAGATCTAGCACTCAATCTTGTTGCTAGCAGTTTGTGCGGCGGCCATGTTTTTCCCGGCGTGAAAAAGAAATGCTCGGCGGTTTCGGCCTGTGTCCAAAAATCTGTGCGCCTGGGAGTGTTTACAGAGCTGGGCGTGGCCGATTCCTGTAAAAGATCAGAGCCCGTAGCAGCCTGCTGGTTATTGCTCTTGCGTGTAAGAAATCAGGTTACTGCTTTAGTTTTATTGAGTATCTTGGTCGCCATCTTGATTCATTTAATTGCTGGCTGTTTCATCTTGGAGAAAAATCGAGAGCCTGGTTGAGTCCCCAAACGTGAGAAAAATCGAGAGCCTGGTTGAGTCCCCAAAAATCAGGCTGTGCTCCCGCAGTCCAAATCATTTCCTTTGTTCGGCTTGTACTTGCCACTGCTGTAGCCCGTAGAAAATAGATGCTGTGGCGGAAGCCTCTCTCCCCGCAAAATCTTGCGCCTGTGAAATCTTGACGTCGGCTGCTTAATCAAGGTTGTCCGATTTTGCTTCTGGTGTATAAGTTGACACGCACCTTGTATGATTTGATGAATTGACAGAAGTTTTTGTTTGTTTATCTTGGCTGCTTTCTTGGTGCGTGTGAGGTGAATGCATCCAGCTTTGATTCGGTTCAATACTGCTCCATATTTTGATTTTTTACTGAGTGCCCGTGAAATTTCTGGATGTGTGGCAGCAGTAATATCCGGTTGTTTATTGCGAGTGAGATGTTTGTTTTTATTTCTAGAAGCTGCACCTTTTGCTTGTGTCGTGCTCTTGAATCGAGAAGTCATCTCAGATTTTGTGCATGCGGTTTTGAGCTGTTTTTAGACTTGTGCTTCGGGGTTTGATCGGATTCAACACAGGTCATCCACTGTGCCTGTATACAGATCTTCATAGCTTTTATAGCTAGTGGAGTGAAAGTGGTGTTGAGTTCGATCGAGGTGAAAAATAGAGAAAGCGTCTATTCACCCCCCCTCTAGTCACTTTTCCGGTCCTACAGACATCGAGCTTCCGCTCGACTAGACGCAACCAATCATCTGCGTCAAGGGGATCTTCGGACCGCGAGAAGGTGGGTGGCTGCGTGTGAAGGAACTCTGAGAGTCCTCCCCTCTGATGATGACCACCTCCTCCCTTTGATCCGGAGGCACCGGAAAGGTTGGAGGTATTCCGTGCAATTGCCTCAAGGATCCTTGTCTGATCCATGCGATTTCGCTCAATCTGAGCGAGAACCTCAGCCATGGTCGGAGGAGGCGGGAGCTCCTCTTCCTGACCAGCTGGCTGACCTGGCTGCCACGAGTTCTTCCAGCCATCCTGTTTCATTGAAGCGGGTTAGCAACAAAAACCCGAAAACTAGAGACGAAAGGTAGCAGTAGAAAAGCTATCGACTAGGGAAATGAGATATTACCCTAACCCAATTACAAACATAAAACCAACAGGAAATCAAGTCCAAATATTTGCAAAAAGGCATAAGATCCAACGCAAAACTTATAAGACATAAGCTCAACTTCTCGGTACGACTAACTCGTATTGAATGAACGAGCAATCAATTGAGAAGAAAATTTTCAAAACATAACTCAAGTCTTATCGCTTCTAAAATCATGGTAAAAACCATCCAAGGGTACTTTATACACTAGCCAACTAATATCACATCTTACCCTTTCAATTCCTATAAGTTTTAGTTGAATTATCCTCTCATTTTTAGCCCTAACAACAACTAAGTGCTTGCTGTCCAAATCTTACACTTGCTGTCCAGATTTTGTATCTAAGCTCCAAGCTGAATTTTCCATCTCCAAATGCTTATAATCTTCACTAAAAGACAGCCAACACTTCATATTCTCAACACTCATTGAATCCCAAAACCGAATTTAAACGGTAACAACTATCTTTTGAAATAAAGATGAGAGGAAACAACTTTTCAAATCTCAATCAAGAACAAGGTAAGATGAGCAAGCTAAGATAGGTAAGGAGTAAAATTTGAGAACTTACTTAAGTTTTCATAAACCATTTGTCATTTTGAAACTAAGTTTTTCAAAATATCCTAAGGACGACCAAGCTAGGGGTTTCTACGGTTAGTATGGCTCTGATACCAACTTTTGTGAGAACTCGGGGTATTTAACTTGTAATACTTAACCATCAAGATGATTCAAGCATTACAAATCAAATATCTCAACTCTCGGCGTATATGTACTTCCCAGAATTGCAGTATACATACCCCATACAAAAATTATGCATCAACTCCATTCAACACATAGAACCGAAGTACAACTAAGCAATTCAAAAGACATACATAATAGAGTTATTACAAAAGGGGCCGACCGACCAAATAACAACTAAAGAGTTAGATAAACAGCGGAAGCAAACAGCCATAAGATGGCGATAAACAAGAGCCAATTAGTGTGCCTTTAACCCACAAGGCAACTAACCGGGCCACCAACCTAGTCGTCAAACCCGCCGCACATCTCACAAAAGTGGATCCCTTGGGGATCAGCTTCCTCCTCTACAACAATTAGTTAAGCAAAGCAAATGAGTACAAAAAATATACTCGCAAGACTTACGTGTAGTGTAACAGGCCTATACATAGCTACATGCAAGCTTATTTAAGTGGAGGAGGCTCTAGACTCATTTTCAGCATAAAGCAAGTTTTCATTTGCAATAATGTAATAGATTTAAAGCAGTTTTACAATCTGTTTTTATTTGACAAAAACAGCGAGGTACAAGTAACAATAATAAAAGACATCCTGGAAGTGGTTAACCCAATAGCCACCACAACAATAGCATGAATTCCCCATTCATACCACCCACATCAAGTTTTAATTAAATGTTATAGTCTAGTTCTCACGGGGCGTATCCAAGCGTGTCCATAACCTAGGACGAGGCTATTCAAATAGATTATACCCTACAGGGGTGTGCCAATGTACCCACATGCCAGACCGCTCCTTATGCCACGCGATAAAGCACACTTCCGAAGGTATGCCGGCAGAGCTAAGTCCTACGAGACGTTTCCAATATTGTGTATTAACTATGAGTCGCCCGTATGGGAATAGAAACCCCCATACATTGTGATGGAGTCAACAGCAAAGAGAAAACTTACCGTTGCTCCTCGGGGTAGGGAACTTGGACTTAATACCAAACCCATCCCGTCATGCCCAACACACACATGGGATAAATCCTCTTTCAACACAACACAACCTCCTGCGACTCGGAGCTAACACACGCCAAAGTACTAGATCAAGAGAGGTCCTATATCCCTCTCATGTGGTTAGCACACAAATTGCTCGGTACGGTGGCGCAAGTAACTCGGTCCTTGATTGACTCGGGCACCATCCCAGTCACACCATAAGATCACACCATCAACCATTGTGCCCAAGTCTCAAACATTTCATTTTCAGTTTCAGTTTTTGACTTTACAAAGTAACAAAGCACAAAGTGCTGAGCATAATGATAATAATAATTTTGTGTGATCAAGGTTATCGACTAAGTCGATAACCACCCAATTCTACCGGTAGCTAAGCATTTCTAAGCATGACACCGTAAAGACAATAAAAGAGCATAATTCAACCACTGAGCTCTAATTCACCGGTGAGATTAATACCTTATGTTTAGTGGCAGGGGATGAACAATTTAAAGGCAACCATGCAATAGGAATAACTACCTCTAATCGGGAAAATAAACTTTAACACAAAAGCATGCATACATACAATTTGTAAACAAAGTATTAGACTTAAAAGTAATGGGATATTTATGATCAAACTGCTTGCCTTGCTGGGGATAACTTTCTTGCTTCAGAGGATCACTCGCGCATACAATAGGATCGTCGGAACCTACCGAAAGAATCGAAAGCACAATAAGAACGAATAATACCGAAAAGACCCAAAAATTCAAAGTCATCCAAAAATCATGAAAAATTCACAAAAGGTAGGGCATGATTTTAGGTGAATTTATCAACAAGAATCAATTGATTTGGATGTTCTATGCAAAAGTTATGACAGTTTGAAAGTCAGTTTTCCAGAAAATCCAATTAAATTGATACCGGATACTGTTCATCCGAATTAATTGTTTTGGTGAAAATTTCCAGAGGTGTGGTGTACTTGAAATTTTTATGGTAGGCAGAGCTCCAAATGAGATGAACAATGGAATTTGATTCGCCTCATTTGGAGCTAAGATGAATTTTCTATGATTTTTCAAAGTTATGAAAGTAGTACACAAGTTACATGTAAGATAAGATTTTTATTAATAGTATCATGCTCACAACATATTTTACAATAAACTACACTAACAGAGGATTCCAACAAAATTGAGTTTACTCAATTTGGAGTTACAGAGAAATACTTATGCATTTTTGAAGTTAAGGCAATTTTTAATGCAACAATATTACTAAACCTAAAGTAATTTTGCCAAAAGTGTTTTATTTAACAGTAAAATGAGTCATCCCATTTTTATATTAAAGTACATTTAAAAAGGAAACTAACAAAATTTGAATCATCAATTTTGGAGCCAAAATGAATTACTTATGCAATTTTGAAGTTTAACCAATTTTCAGTTGATAAATAAAGCATTTCAGATTTCATATAAACATAGAATACTTTTTATACCCAGATTAACCTAGCCACAGTCACTGACTAGTGGGGCCTAATGAATAGTGCCATTTTCCATTTTAATTTCTGGATTAGAAATTTGGCCTGACATGTGGGGTCCACCTGTCATACTCTCGGTCCACAGCATAGTGCATGGACCGAGGTGTAACACCCCAGCCCAACATGAGCCTGGGATGTTACTAAACTAACAATATAACAATTTAAAACTAAGACATTTTTACTAAATTTCGGCATAACCTCCTTTGTATATCTAAGGTCTACGGCCGGTTCACGGGCTCACAACTGTGTGCTTAAACTCCCGGGCCCACAAGTCATAGAGACTGAGTGACAAAACTCAGTGCAAAGCAATGATTTACCCAATGATTATCATTTACTCTGTCCTAATGACAGAGATTACGTTTTAATGACCCGCTACAGGAGCTGTCGGAACGAGCCACGCAGGTCGCACAGAGTCATGAAGTTTCCGTGGCTTGTTGGCGAACGAGCCACGGCGCGCGAGTGAGTGCTCAAAATGGACAGCCCGCAACCTCGCGCACCCGACGGCACCAGCGGCGAGGCCTGCGGTGGTCCGACGCGGCGGCGCGACGGCGAGGGGCAGAGTGGGAGCTATGGGAAACAAGGCACAACACGGAAAAGAGATGCCTACGGCAAAATAGCGCGCGCACGGGCAACAAGGGGGTTCTAGAAACTCACTGCGATGACCCAGAGGTGGGGAGGTTGCCAGAGTTGGGCCGGTGACGAAGAACAGCGGCGGCGGCGATGGTGCTACCGAGGAGAGCTTGCCCTGAGCAAAGAAAGAGGACAATAGATGTTGGAACCGCTAGGTGGAGTCACTGCAATGGTCACAGAGCGAGGAATTAGACCAAGGCTCACCGTGCCGTCGCCAGAGAAGAAAGGGGCTCTTGCGGCCGGGAATGGAGAAAAGTTTGATTCCGATGATTCCTGTGACCGAAGGTCAAAATTGGTTGAGGGGATCTCCTCCTTAGACTAAAAGGCGCACGGTGACACACTTAAGCAAGAAAGAAACTCACCGGGAGCGAAGATGGCACGGCGGCGGCGTTGGGTACACGCTCTGGACGCTCTCCGGAGAAGAAGGGGGCTCTCCTCGTGTTCCAGGGCCTGCACACAAGACCAGTGCTCAAACCGGCGCACAAGAGGGCGGTGAAGGAAGAGGAAAAAGGGGGAACCACACGGAGAAAGCTCACCCGAGAGAGCAGCTCGAACAAGCGTCTCCCTCCTCAGCCACCGAGAGGAGGAATGACCTCAAACGAGCGAGAGCGGGGGTATTATCCTCGGTTGGCAGACGGAGCAGAGGCGGCGTGAACTGGCGAAGCCCCAGGAGTGGTCAAGACGGGCGGTGGATTGACGCCGTTGCTGGGCGCAGACGGAGCAAGGTAAAGCGGCGCTGCCACATGGCGAGCGAGTTCTGCGCGAGTGCCAGCGCGAGGAAGACGCAGCTGACCGATGGGGCCCGTGGACGCAGCGATGACCTACCGCAGAGAGAGATCGAGTGAATTGTTGAGCGGCCGTTGGATCGAGATCCAACGGTCGACAACGTGCGAGAGATTTCAAAACTGGCCGAAGCGGTATGCGATCAGAGCCGTCGATGCACGATCGGACGGTTGACGCGAGGTGCGATTAGTTGGTTGGGCTGAGTCAAGAGGCTCGGTCGGAGTCTGACTCAGGTCCGAGTCCGAGGAATAGTGATATCTGATTTTGATTTAAAAAGGCTGAGAAGATAGGGAATTTTTAGATGTAGCTCCAAAGCTCCAAAAATTCTGAAATTTTTATGGAAACTTACTGGATCTGAGGAAAACCTTGTATAATTTTTCTATAAATTTTTATGCACTACATTTCTCTCTAGAAAATTCACAAGTGGCTGCCCTAAAGGTTTGACCAGAATTCTAACTGGTTTGACCAGAATTCTAACTGGTTTGACTAGCTCTTTAGAAATAGCAAATAAAATCTAAAAATTATGAGATTTTTCAAAGAGGTTACTAGGATGATCTAGAAGCTAGGAAAAATATTTCTAGAGGATTATCACAAGATTTAATTATGGAGTTTTCAAGGACTAAAGCTTCCATCAGCCCTCTTGCTTAGGCACAGTAATGACACACTTTGAAAGTCTATGGACCGGGATGACACAGCATAAAAAGTTTAAGGACTAATTTGAGACCCAAACAGTGTTTAGGGATCGGGATGACACACTTTGAAAGTCTATGGACCGGGATGACACAGCATAAAAAGTTTAAGGACCGGTAATGGACTTTACTCTAGAAACATTGATCTTAGAAAATAAGAAACCCTAGGGAAAAATTCCCAGGAAATTTCAAATGACATCATGAGGCATCAAAAGTTTTAATTTATCCTCAGTTTCATACATTTGAAACACAAACCAATGTTTGGGATTTTACATGCCCACAGGCAATCGGTTGGGGTGCGCGACCTAGTTCTCCATGATCCTTGAAGTAGACCTTGTTGACTGATGATTCCTTCACTTCTGCTTGATTTATTAAAGCAAGCATGAGTACACAACCGTACTCGCAAGTCATACCACAGAAATGTAATTATACATGCAGGCTTATTCCAAAGGAATGGCTTCTGTGGTTCTTTTGTAGAAATGCAACATTTGCAATTGAATACAAATAATAGATTGAAAGCATACAGTAAAACAAATAAACAATATTTAATTTTAACAGTTTGATTTCACAAAGATACACGGCCTAAACAGATTATTCACATAGGCATATGATTTAGATTACACAGCTCCCTTCCCAACTGTTTTATGAAAATCTACCCCTCGTGTGAAATCCCCGAGCATGTCCATGATCATGACGCGCTATTCAATAGATTGATTTAACACTCTGCAGAGTTTGTACACTTTACCCACAAGATGCAATCAACTTGTACGGAGCTGATCACAATAAAACATTTCAAAAACTTCATCTTAACATTGACACTCCCGATGTGCTTACGTCATACCAAACTATACACAGTGGATGGTACGATACACACCGTTGGACAGGGAAGCGGCAAACCGTCCCGCGATGCGACTACATGGTAGCACACACCTCCACCCTTTTCACATAGCCTAACCTACTGCCTGAGCAATCAATGTTAAGAATTCGTATCTTACTAAGTTAGGCCCGTCCCATACTAGGCATGTGGTTGTACGAGAGGCCCAGTTCAATGATGCACAAAGTTAAGCCCTTAATAGACCAAGGCAAGACTTCCAATTTCTAACTAAGGCGCACAGATTATTTTGACACACGGATTCATATTCCCATATCACATAGCCACCATATCACACAGTTTCCACCACTTGCCTCAGTCTAAACCTTTTCCCACCCAGTTGGTTAAGTGCAACACATGCCATAATAGCACACAGTACACATAGTTTTATCACATAGTTCCATAGTCACTTAGTCAAGTTGATAATTGCAACTTTACATGAAAGGTGATTCGTGGCATGGCTAAGCAATCCAATCGCATCTAACCAACCCACGTTGGTGCTACGATATTACCAACTAAATAAATAACCAAGCTAGGGTGACAAAAGATTATGACATATCAATTTAGACAAGGTGGGTATAACAAATTGGATTATTAACTAAACCCAAAAGCATTTAAATAAATACTTAAAGTAAATGCAATAATTTAATTCAAAGTAGTTTTAGAAAACTGGGATTCAACATGGTCAAAGGTATGACTTGCCTTGCTAGCAATGACGATCTTATTTAATCTTTAATCTTCTACTGTCTTGACCTTCAGCTCCTTCTTGATCAGCAATTCTCGCAGTATCAACGTCTACTCGCAACAAGTAAATAAACCAAATAAATAACTAACGGAGAACAAACAAACTCTAAAAATTAAATAATAATCTCAGATAATTAGATATTGAATTCAGATGAATTTAGGAATTTGAATGAACTCCATCAGAGTTCGGATTGAAAGGATATGACTCTCGTAAGAATCACAAGAAATGATGAAGTTGAGAGAGAAAAGAATATTCTTTTGGACTAAATAATTAAATAGAATTGGAGACTTACAAGTGGGGTCCACTGGTAAGCTAGAGAGAAAAAAGGTAGTAAATGACATGTGGGACCAATTGGATTTCAAAAATTAAATTAATTTCCGAAAAAGGAACAAAGTAACAAGCACAAGATGGACATAATGGAATAATAGTTTTTGTGTGATCAAGGTCATCGACATAATATCGACAACCGCCCATTTCTATCGTTATCTAAGCATTGCTAAGCATTATCAACGTAAACTACTAAGTGATAAGAGTCCATCCATCGAACTCTAAATCACAGCAAGATAATCCTAGGTTTAGTAGTAGAGAATGGACATTTGCCTACAGAATATGCATCTATAGGATTACTAGCGATATTTTAACACAAAGTAGCATGCATACATATAAGTGAAACAAAGTATTAAACTTTAAAGTAATGGGACAATAATGGGATATGATCAAACTGCTTGCCTTGCTGGTTTTGCTCAATATATTGCTGAGGATCACTCACGGGTTCGAAGCACTCGTCGGCACCTAACGAAAAAGCGAAAAGAAACGATAAGAAAGACGAAAACCACAAAGACAGCACAGCAAACCAACTCCGAATGCTCTGAAATTTCTACATCAGCAAGAGGATGATTTTTAGGGAATTTAGCAACAAGAACCAACCGATTTGGATTCTCAATGCAAAAGATACGAGCAACACAATTCTGCTCAGCCCTAAAAATCAAAACTGCCACTATTCACTAATTTAATTATTTGGCAACATTTTCTAGAGAGGTGGTGATACTGAGATTTTTACTGTAAAACCAGCACCTCATGAGATGAATAACACAATTGAGTTCATCTCATTTGGAGCTATGATGTATTTTCTATAGTTTTTCAAAAACAAGAACTTGAACAAAATTAAAATGCACAAGTAAACTTTTTGAAAATAGTGACATGCCTAAATCTTATTCTAACATTTAGAGCACTAACAGAGGAAGCCAACAAAGTTGGATTCACTCAAAAATAACCTACAGAGCAATACTTATGCATTTTACAAGTTAAATGAATTTTTAATGAAACATTTAAAGTTAGCTTTGAAATCTACTTACAAAACCATTTTCTGGAGCTGAACTGGGCTCATAACCAATTTTAGGTTAGAGTCTGGTCCAAACCAGAGCTGTAGCAATTTGAATCACCCTATTTGGATTTAAATTGAATTAGTTAAGCATTTTTAAAGTTCATACCTTTTTCGCTCATGAAATAACAGCTCTCGTGATTTTCTAAAACTAAAAAGACATGGGAGGACATGAGCCCTAGATCTTAAATCTAACACTCAAGACCTCCCAATGACCATCTTGTCTTGCAGCGCAACACGAAGGTCCAGAGGTCATAGGTCGTGGATCTTGGATCCAACGATCCATGTCCTTCCCCACCACAGACGCCTTGAAGCGAGATGGGGAGGTCGTGGCCGTTGATGCTGCATCCAACGGGCCACAACAATAGAGGGAGGACCGGGACGGTCCAGATCTGGCGAGAGAGGTCCTCAACGGTTGAGATGACCTCGAGGAGGTCCAACGCGGAGGTCTTAACGTCACAGACCTCCAGGGGAGGTCTGGACGGCCAAGATTGCACAAGGGGGAGGTCCTAGACGTTCAAGATCTCCTCGGATGAGGTCTTGGACGGCCCAGATCCAGCGCCATCGCACTCGCGTGCGCGCACTCACGCAGACAGGGAGTAAATGCGCGCGGGACACAAGGAGGTCCAGGCGCGAGGTCTTTAATGCGCGCAAAAGGGGGCGGGATTAAAGACGGTTAAGACAAAGCTAATGATTACCCAGACCAAGCAATGATTAGCGCATTTAAGAGAGAATCTTTGTCCAAAATGACACGCAGACCGCCGCTTTCATCCGACAAAAACCCGAAGAAGAAGCGGTCATCGCCGCGATGCAGACTCTCCATGCGACCACTAAGGGTACCATTAGTGCGCAATAGTGTTGCGACCCCATGGACCACCTCTCAACAGCCAAGCGACGGCCTTGAACGCCGTGAGCCGAGAGAGCACAATGGCCCAACACGGCCAAAATGACAACAAGAATATCGAGCTCATGAAGAACATACAAGCATGGTGCCCAAATTAAGGATTACCAGGGGATTACCGGAGGTCCAGAGGGATGAGGAGGTCGTGGAGGAAGGACCTGGTGAAGAAGGGTGCTCCACGGCCAACGCACCAACTCCAAGATCCACTTTGGCCACCTCTGAAAATGTCCCAACCAAAATAAGTTAGGGTTAACTCCAGAGGTTTGGGGAGCACAAAGTGAGCAAGAGGTTGAAGAGGAGCCATTTGAACACTTGTGCCACCGAGGAGCTCCAAGGTCTTCAATGGCGATTTGGGGAAGAAACTCGGCCAAGCACAGAGGCAAGGCAGAGCTCAAGGTGTGTAAAAGAAGCCAAGGGCCACAGTGGGGAGGTTTTATAGCTAGGGTTAAAGAGGTCATGGACCACGGGTTAAGCTCATGGTGAGCTTAGCCCATGCGCGTCCATGGCTTGGACAGACAATGGAGGTGACAGGAGTAGGTTAGGGCATGGGCTAGGGGCGGAAGATCGCCACGATTTAATGCTTGCGTGCTCAGAGTCATGGACAAGACAAGGCGCCGACCTTGCCTTTATCGCCATGGCACACGCAGCGCCCAAGCTAGGAGAAGAACAGGGCGAAGCTCTCCACCGCTGGATGAAAAGGATGGAGAGGTCCTAGCCCTCAGATATGTTTTTGAACCGTTAAGTTTTAAGTGACTGGGAGGAGGTCCCAGCCACACGATATGGACAGGGAGGTCATGGCCCTCCGATTTGTTTGCGCGGATGCGCAAGTGGAAAAGGGGACAGGAGGTCCAAGGCGTTGGATTTAAATCCAACGGTGCGGACCTCCTGGGAGGACTTAAGCTACGTGCAAAAATGCCAAGGACGTGGAGGTCATGGGCCGTTGGATTTAAATCCAAGGGCGCACAACAGATGAGGAGGTCCTAAGCTTGCGCTTAGCGCACCGGAGGTCATGGCCTTTAGATCTAGATCTAAGGGCTACAAGATGAGCTGGGAGGTCTGAGGTTTAACAGCGAGGGGAGGTCATGGCCATGGATCTTTGATCCAATGGCACAAGACCTCGATGGGGTGGAGGACCTCGCTGTGATGGTTTGCAGAGGAGGTCGTGGCCTTTGGATTGAATCCAACGGCTACGACCTCAAGTGAGTGCAAAAGGAGGTCTGACGCGCTTGATATAGAGGGGAGGTTGTGGGCTGTTGGATCTGATCCAACGGCTACGACCTCAACAAGGCGGGTGGAGGACTTTGAGGTTTGATAACAAGGGGAGGTCATGGCCATGGACCTTTGATCCAACGGCTATGACCTCAAGTGAGGTGGGGAGGTCCTTGCGGTGTTGACCGCGGAGGAGGTCGGGACTGTTGGATCTTGATCCAACGGTTATGACCTCCACAAGGTGGAAAGGAGGTTTGATGGGGTTGGGTTCAACCCAGAAAGGAAAGTGGCTCACCCAAGGAATGAGTATGGTTTTGAATTTCAAAATTAACAGCTGAGACTTTGCAGAATTATTTGAGATAGCAAATCAACTCCAAATTTTATGAAATTTTAACAGGAGCTTGCTGACATCATGATTAACCTTACATAAATTTTCCAGAGGTTTTTATGCATTGCATTTTTCTCAGGAAATTCATAAATGCTGTTCAAGAGTTTGTTTTACCTCCAAAAATTATCAAACAAGTTTTAGAACTTATGATATTTTTCAGAGGGGTCCCACATCATCTCAAGGACCAAGGAAACTATTTCCAAGGGTTTGGCATAAGATTTTAAGACAAGTTGAACAAGGGTTAGACTTTAGTCCACAGGAGGTTTAGGTTTTTGAACTCCACCACTTTTGATAAGAATTTTAGAGGAGTTCAAGATGTGAGAAAAAGTTTTATTTCTACACATTTTCTTACATTTGAAACACACACCTGTTTATACAGTTGGGATGTTACAAAATCTCCCCCCCCCCTTACAGAAATCTCGTCCCGAGATTTTGGCTTAGTTGGAAAAGAAAGAAGGGTAGTCCGCACGCAGACGATCTTCCCTTTCCCAAGTAGCCTCATCCTCGGAATGGTTCGACCAACGAACTTTAAGGAACTTAATGGAACGATTCCTAGTTCTTCGCTCACCTCTTCGAGTATGCTAAGCAGGTGCTCGCGATAGGTCAAATCTGGTTGACATCGAGAGTTTCCAACGAGCTTCCTCGCTTGGAACATGGAGGCACTTCTTCAATCGGGACACATGGAACACATCATGTACCCCCTCAAGTCAGCAGTAACTCCAACTTGTAAGCAACAGCTCCTTTCTTCTCGATAATACGGTAGGGACCCACATATCGAGGAGCTAACTTGCCCTTGACGCTGAAACGTTGATGGCCCTTCAAAGGAGAGACTTTGAGATAAACAAAGTCATTAGGCGCAAAACTCAACTCACGGCGACGGCGATCCGCATAGCTCTTTTGCTCGATTGAGCTGCAGCGAAGACGCCACGAATAAGTTTGAACTCGACTCTCAAATTTCATTGATCGAGTCCCACCAAAGAAAGGTTTTTTGCCGTCTCGCACCAATTCAACGGGTTCGTGACTTTCTCCGTATAAGGCCTCGAATGGTGCCATGCCGAGACCGGCCCGAAGTCATTGTTGTAAGAAAACTTCGCTAATGGTAAGCATTTCTCCCAATGCTTCCCATAGGAAAGAACACAAGCACAGAGCATGTCTTCCAAAACTTGGTTGACCCTTTCGGTCTGCCCATCAGTTTGGGGATGATACGTCGTGCTGAAAGAAAGGCGAGTTCTCATAGCCTCCTGCAGGCTATGCCAGAACTGGGAGGTGAAGATAGAGCCACGATCAGAAACGATCGTCTTCGGCACACCATGCAAACTCACGATCCTGGATACGTAAAGCTCAACAAGGCGACCGGTACGAATCTTGGTCTTGACTGGAAGAAAGTGTGCCACTTTGGTCAACCGATCAATGACAACCCAAATGGCATCATTTCCATTCGGTGACCTGGGTAGACTGGTAATAAAATCCATCCCGATCGAATCCCACTTCTACTCAGGAACAGGCAGGGGTTGAAGCAGTCCAGCTAGACGCTGATGCTTGGCCTTCACACGACAACACACGTCGCACTCGGCAACGAACTTCGCAATCTCCCTCTTCATTCGGGTCCACCAAAATCCCTGACGGAGATCTTGATACATCTTTGCGGCCCCGGGATGAATGGACAAAGGCGAATCATGGGCTTCGTGGAGGATCAAGTTCCGCAACTCCATGTCCTTTGGAACCACAAGGCATTGTCCGAACCTCACAACACCATACTCATCCTCAGAGAAGCACTTGGCTGTTCCGTTCTTGACATTTTCCTTGATTTTGTTCACTCCAGATCCGATTCTTTGGCGGCCTTGACACGATCCACCATGGTTGGCTGCACAACCAAGGTAGCGAGGGAACCATGCTCAACCAAACCCAAGTTGAGATGTTGAAACTCCTCAATAAGGGTGGGCTGAAGCTCCTAGAGCGACAAGGCATTACAATGCGCTTTACGACTAAGCGCGCGAAGAACTACATTAGCCTTGCCCGGATGGTAGTGAATACCCACGCCATAGTCTTTGATCAATTCCAACCATCTCCTTTGCACGAGGTTCAGATCTGGCCGGGTGAACAAATACTTCAAACTTTTGTGATCCGAATACACTTCACAACGATTACCGATAAGGTAATGTCGCCAAATCTTAAGTGCATGAATCACAGCAGCTAGCTCCAAGTCATGGGTAGGATAGTTGAGTTCATGAGGTCTCAATTGCCTTGATGCATAGGCCACTACCTTGCCTTCCTGCATAAGGACACAACCGAGGCCTCGACGAGAAGCATCGCAATAGATATCGAAGCTCCGATGGATATCGGGAAGAACAAGAACGGGAGCGGTGGTCAAACGCTTCTTGAGTACTTGGAAACTTTCCTCACACTCAGCGGACCACACGAACTTCTTGTCCTTCTTGAGCAACTCCGTCATCGGCTTCGCGATCTTGGAGAAGTTCTCGATGAAGCGACGATAATATCCCGCTAAACCGAGAAAACTCCGCACATCGGTTACCGAACGAGGTCGACTCAGATAGCACATCGCTGACCTTGCTAGGATCAACGGCTCGCCTCGCTAAAAGTACATGGCCCAAAAGGCCACTTCCTTCAACCGTAACGCAGACTTGTCGAACCGCGTGATACAATGGTGCTCACGCAGCTTTGCCCAACACAAGCTTCAGATGCTCGGCGTGTTCTCATCGTTCTTGGAGTAGATAAGAATATCATCGATGAAGACCACGACAAACTTATCCAAATACTCCATAAACACCGAATTCATGAGGTTCATGAACAAGGCAGAGCGTTGGTCAAGTTTAACGACATGACAAAGATACTCATACAAGCCATAACGAGTAGAGAAAGTCGTCTTGGGAATATCCTCGTGTCGGATACTGAACTTGATGATATCCCACTCTCAAATCAATCTTGGAGAAAACGGGCTCCGGATAAGCGATCAAAGAGATCGCCGATGCGGGCAAAGGATACTTGTTCTTCTCATCACTTCATTAAGCGGACGATAATCGACGACATGCAAGAAAATACCGCCCTTCTTCTTAACGAAGATAGCCGGACAACCCCACGGAGATGAGCTAGGCGAATGAAACCCTTCTCTTGAAGCTCATTGTTGCTTCTTCAACTCCACCAACTCATTCGGTGGCATCCGATAAGGCCTCTTCGAAAGCGGGGCAATACCGGGAGCCAACTCGATGACGAACTCGAGATCCCGAATTGGTGGCATCCCTGGAAGATCCTCGGGAAAAACATCCATGAAGTCACATACCGTTGGGACCTCACGAATATCCGAATCGGCCGCTTCAAGTGCGAAGAGATGAGGGCCTGGATACCGGTGAAAAGCGAACCCGCCACGGAGGGATCGTGAGATAGATGAGCTTCAAGCATGTCGATTGCCCCATGTGCTGAGACAACCAATCCATACCAAGAATCACATCTAAGCTCGCTGTGTTGAGGAGAATAAGATTCGCCACAAACCTTACTCCCTCGATCTCAATAGGAACATCCTCAAGACTCCAACTCGACTCTCAACTCCGGCAGGGAGAGCGAATGAGCAACGGACCAACAGAGGAGCAAAAAGAAGGTCACTAGCAAAGAAAGAAAAGACTAAGATACAAAAGAATGAGATGCTCTGAATCGAACAAAACAGTAGCAGGATAAGAGTTTACAAGAAGCGTACCTAACACGACGCCAGTGCCTCCTGTGCCTCCTCAGCTGAGATGGCGTTGACGCCATCGCCGCCCACGCCTTTGGGCTACGGGGGCGATCTTCCGATCCCGAGAAGATCCACCACCTTGCCCGCGTCCTCCATTAGGACGAGGGGCTGCCCGATCTTCTTAGGGCATTTGGTTTGCATAATGCCCTTCGTTGCAGGAGAAGCAAGTGACCCGGCACTGGGTTATGGGGCCACCAGTGGCTCGCAGTGCACGTGATTGGGGCACGGCTGCGAAGGGAGAGGGCGGTCAGAGCAACCTCGAAGTACTGGCTCTTGACGGTACCCCGAGACCGATCGCAGCGAGAAGAATCTGCCCTGGATGACTTGTGGGCCTCCCACTTGCGCTATGGAATCCACAAGCTCCCTACCGAGTGCTCATGACGATGGCCTTGTCCACCAAGGTCCGGAAATCGTGAAGTCGATGATGGATAGCTTGTCCTTAAGCTCCTGACAAGCCACCCCGAACTTAGCTTGCTTGGCCATATCAAGGCCACATCCTCGGGAGCATAACGAGCTAGATGGTTGAACTCGTACACATACTCTACGACTGAGCTACGCCCCTACTTGAGGGCGAGAAACTCCTGTTTCTTGATGTTCATCAAGCCGGCAGGGATATGAGATCGACGGAAGGCAGTACGAAACTCCTCCCAGGTGACGGTGTGGTCTGCGGGCTGCATGGCGAGGAAGCTCTCCCACCATGATAAAGCCGCACCTCCACCGGTGCGATGCAAGCAGCGCCTTCTCGTGCTCCTAGCATCACATGATGCCGAGCTTCCGCTCCACCAGACGGCCATCGTGCTCAGACGAGCGGTCCTCGACTCGAAAAGGTGGGGGCCGAGTACGAAGAAACTCAACGAGGCCCCCACGAGACTGATGAGCATTCCCTTGCCCGGATCCTGAGGCACCGGTAAGGGCCGAGAGGTGTTCTGCGCGATGACATCCAGTAGCACTCTCCTGTCATCCGCACGGTTGCGCTCTATCTGAAGAAGAACCTCGGCCATGATCGGAGGAGGAGGAAGCTCCTCGTCCGGACCAGCTGGCTGGCCTTGGCCACTACGAGTACGGCCCACCATCCTGTTGAGAGGGGAAAGAGGTTAGCAAACCAAAAACCCACAATTAGAAGCTAAAGAAAGCGGGGCTAACGACTAGGGGAATGGAATATCGCCCTAAACGAGAGCCCAAAACAGCAAGTAAGTGGACTTTAAACGCTCCTAAAAGACTCCAAAAACAGCAAGGAAACTTTAGGAAATAAGCTCAACTTCTCCATGCAATTATCCCGTATTGAACGAACGAGTAATCGGTAGAGAAGGGAAAATTTCAGCAAGCTATTTTAGCTCTATTTCTACTCAAAAGCAAGGTTAAACCAGCGAATTAAGTGTTAAATACTTAGCCAACTAGTATCATATCTTACCCTTTTATTCCCACAAGTTTTAGTTGAATTAACCTCTCATTTTCTACCTTAATCACTAGCTTGAGCTTTGCTGCCCTAAAATGCTTGCTTACTGTCCTAAAATTCCAGATTTGAATTTCAACTCCAAATACTTCCATTCTTCACCAAAAGACAGCCAAGACTTCAATTTTAGAACTCTCATAAGTTTCCCAAAACCAATGTTGAACGATAACAACTATCTTTGAAGGAAGGAGAGGTAAACAATTTTTAGAACTCAAATTAGAGTAAGATAAGAGAAGAAAGCTAAGATAGGTAAGGAGTAAAAGTAGAGACTTTACTTAAGCTTATAAACCATTTGATATTTTGAAAATAGGTTTTCCAAAACATCCTAAGGACGATCAAGCTAGGGTTTCTATGGTCAAGATGGCTCGATACCAACTTTAGAGGACCCGGTTTATTAGGCTTGTAATACTTAGTCATCCATTGACCCTAGCATTACAAACATAATAATCCGTGTTCTTGAGATATGTATACTTCCCGAATCAAGATACACACCCTTTACAAAATCATGCATCAATTCCATTCATGACATAGAACCAAAGCACGACTAGAATAAAAGACATACAATATATAGAGTTATTACAAAAGGGCCGACCGCCAAATACAACAATAAAGATAACACAATGAAGCAACATGTCAGAAGATGGCGATGAACAAAAGAGAGCCACGAGGTTTGCCTTTAGCCCACAAGGCAACCAACCAAGACGCCTAGCTCGATTCCCAACCCATGCACATCTCACAAAAGTAAAGCCCTTTGGGCTCTACCTCCTCTGCAACAAAATTATTAAGCAAGCAAATGAGTACAAAATGTACTCGCCAGACCGACGTGTAGTATAACAGGAACTATAAATAGCTACATGCAAGCTTTATTTAAGTGGATGAGGCTTTGGACTCATTTTAGCATAAAGCAAGCTTTCATTTGCAATAGTGTAATAGATTGAAAGCAATTTGACAAAGCATTTTAATTTGCGAAGAACACGATACAACAACAATAATAACAACAAGAACAACCTGGAAGTGACTCACCCAAGTCACCACAACAATAGCATGAATTACCCAATTCATACCACCCATCAAGTTTTAATTAAGTGTTTAGTCTAGTTCTTGCGGGAAATCACCAAGCGTGTCCATAACCTAGGACGAGGCTATTCGAATAGTTTTAACCCTGCAGGGGTGTACCAATGTACCCACACGCCAGACCGCCTTTTCGCCACATGATTTAGCACACTTCCTTTGGTATGCCGGCACGGCTAAGTCCTACGAGACATTTCCAATGGATGATGCTAATTAAGAGCCGCAACCCATGGGGACAAGGACACAATAGACAGCCTAACCGGTCTGCTAATGCTCCCTTCCCAACACCACACACACATTTTATTTTTAACACACCCACCAACCAGCTCATAATTAACACCTCCCAAAGTACTTAGTCAAGAGAGGTCCCATATCCCCCTCGTGTGGTTAGCACGCAAAAGTGCTTGGATCAATGGTGCAAGTAACTCGGTCCTTGGGGACTTAGGCACCATTCCGTTCACACCCAACAAATCACACCAACATCCATTGTGCCCAAGTCAAACAGCTTTGTTTTCATTTTTGTTTATTTACAAAGTAACAAGCACAAGATGGACATAATGGAATAATAGTTTTTGTGTGATCAAGGTCATCGACATAATATCGACAACCGCCCATTTCTACCGTTATCTAAGCATTGCTAAGCATTATCAACGTAAACTACTAAGTGATAAGAGTCCATCCATCGAACTCTAAATCACAGCAAGATAATCCTAGGCTTAGTAGTAGAGAATGGACATTTGCCTACAGAATATGCATCTATAGGATTACTAGCGATATTTTAACACAAAGTAGCATGCATACATATAAGTGAAACAAAGTATTAAACTTTAAAGTAATGGGACAATAATGGGATATGATCAAACTGCTTGCCTTGCTGGTTTTGCTCAATATATTGCTGAGGATCACTCACGGTTCAAGCACTCGCCGGCACCCCAACTAAAAAGCTTAAAAGAAACGATAAGAACGACGAAAACCACAAAGAAAGCACAGCAAACCAACTCCGAATGCTCTGAAATTTATACAGCAGAAAGAGGATGATTTTTAGGGAATTTAGCAACAAGAACCAACTGATTTGGATTCTCAATGCAAAAGATACGAGCAACACAATTCTGCTCAGCCCTAAAAATCAAAACTGCCACTATTCACTAATTTAATTATTTGGCAACATTTTCTAGAGAGGTGGTGATACTGAGATTTTTACTGTAAAACCAGCACCTCATGAGATGAATAACACAATTGAGTTCATCTCATTTGGAGCTGTGATGTATTTTCTATAGTTTTTCAAAAACAAGAACTTGAACAAAATTAAAATCCACAAGTAAACTTTTTGAAAACAATGACATGCCTAAATCTTATTCTAACATTTAGAGCACTAACATAGGAAGCCAACAAAGTTGGATTCACTCAAAAATAACCTACAGAGCAATACTTATGCATTTTACAAGTTAAATGAATTTTTAATGAAACATTTAAAGTTAGCTTTGAAATCTACTTACAAAACCATTTTCTGGAGCTGAACTAGGCTCATAACCAATTTTAGGTTAGAGTCTGGTCCAAACCAGAGCTGCAGCAATTTGAATCACCCTATTTGGATTTAAATTGAATTAGTTATGCATTTTTAAAGTTCATACCTTTTTCAGTCCATGAAATAACAGTTCTCAGGATTTTCTAAAAACCAAAAAGACATGGGAGGACATGAGCCCTAGATCTTAAATCTAACGGCTCAAGACCTCCCAGCTGACCATGCGCATGCGCGCTCGCGAAGGTCCAGAGGTCATGGGTCGTGGATCTTGGATCCAACGGTCCATGTCCTCCTAGCCACGCGCACGCGCGAGCGAGATGGGGAGGTCGTGGCCGTTGATGCTGCATCCAACGGGCCACAACAACAGAGGGAGGACCGGGACGGTCCAGATCTGGCGAGGGAGGTCCTCAACGGTTGAAATGACCTCGAGGAGGTCCAACGCGGAGGTCTTAACGTCACAGATCTCCAGGGGAGGTCCTGGACATTCAAGATCTCCTCGGAGGAGGTCTTGGACAGCCCAGATCCAGCGCCATCGCGCTCGCATGCGCGCACTCACGCGGACAGGGAGTAAATGCGCGCGGGACACAAGGAGGTCCAGGCGCGAGGTCTTTAATGCGCGCAAAAGGGGCGGAATTAAAGACAGTTAAGACAAAGCTAATGATTACCCAGACCAAGCAATGATTAGCGCATTTAAGAGAGAATCTTTGTCCGAAATGACACGGCCGCTTTTCATCCGACAAAAACCCGAAGAAGAAGCGGTCATCGCCGGCGATGCAGACCTCGCCAAGCGACCACTAAGGGTACCATTCATGCGCAATAGTGTTGCACACCCCATGGACCTCCTCTCAACGGCGCGATGGTTTTGAACGCCATGAGCCGAGAGAGCACAATGGCCCAACACTACCAAAATGACAACAAGAATATCGAGCTCATGAAGAACATACAAGCATGGTGCCCAGCCTAAGGATTACCAGGGGGATTACCTGGAGGTCCAGAGGGGCTGAGGAGGTCGTGGGAGGAAGGACCCTTTCAGAAGAAGGGTGCTCCACGGCCAACGCACCAACTCCAAGATCCACTTTGGCCACCTCTGAAAATGTCCCAACCAAAATAAGTTAGGGTTAACTCCAGGAGGTTTGGGGAGCACAAAGTGAGCAAGAGGTTGAAGAGGGAGCCACTGGAACACTTGTGCCACCGAGGAGCTCCAAGGTCTTCAATGGCGATTTGGGGAAGAAACTCGGCCAAGCACAGAGGCAAGGCAGAGCTCGAAGGTGTGTAAAAGAAGCCAAGGGCCACAGTGGGGAGGTTTTATAGCTAGGGCTAAAGAGGTCATAGACCACGGGTTAAGCTCATGGTGAGCTTAGCCCATGCGCGGTCCATGGCTTGGACAGGACAATGGAGGTGACAGGGAGTAGGTTAGGGCATGGGCTAGGGGGCGGAAAGACTGCCACGCATTTAATGCTTGCAGGCTCAGAGCCGTTGGACAAGACAAGGCGCTGACCTTGCCTACTGCCATGGCACACGCACACGCGCCCAAGCTAGGAGAAGAATAGGGCGAAGCTCTCCACCGCTGGATGAAAAAGGATGGGGAGGTCCTAGCCCTCAGATATGTTTTTGAACCGTTAAGTTTTAAGTGACTGGGAGGAGGTCCCAGCCACACGATATGGACGGGGAGGTCATGGCCCTCCGATTTGTTTGCGCGGATGCGCAAGTGGAAAAGGGGACAGGAGGTCCAAGGCGTTGGATCTAAATCCAACGGTGCGGACCTCCTGGGAGGACTTAAGCTGCGCGCAAAAATGCCAAGGACGTGGAGGTCATGGGCCATTGGATTTAAATCCAAGGGCGCTGTGAGATGAGGAGGTCCTAAGCTTGCGCTTAGCGCACCGGAGGTCATGGCCTTTAGATCTAGATCTAAGGGCTACGAGATGAGCTGGGAGGTCTGAGGTTTAACAGCGAGGGGAGGTCATGGCCATGGATCTTTGATCCAATGGCACAAGACCTCGATGGGGTGGAGGACCTCGCTGTGATGGTTTGCAGAGGAGGTCGTGGCCTTTGGATTGAATCCAACGGCTACGACCTCAAGTGAGTGCAAACGGAGGTCTGACGTGCTTGATATAGAGGGGAGGTCGTGGGCTGTTGGATCTAATCCAACGGCTACGACCTCAACAAGGCGGGAGGAGGACTTTGAGGTTTGATAACAAGGGGAGGTCATGGCCATGGACCTTTGATCCAACGGCTATGACCTCAAGTGAGGTGGGGAGGTCCTTGCGGTGTTGACCGCGGAGGAGGTCGGGACTGTTAGATCTTGATCCAACGGTTACGACCTCCACAAGGTGGAAAGGAGGTCTGATGGGGTTGGGTTCAACCCAGAAAGGAAAGTGGCTCAGCCCAAGGAACAGAGTATGGTTTTGAATTTCAATATTAACAGCTGAGACTTTGCAGAATTATTTGAGATAGCAAATCAACTCCAAATTTTATGAAATTTTAACAGGAGCTTGCTGACATCATGATTAACCTTACATAAATTTTCCAGAAGTTTTTATGCACTGTATTTTTCTCAGGAAATTCATAAAGGCTGTTCAAGAGTTTGTTTTACCTCCAAAAATTATCAAACAAGTTTTAGAACTTATGATATTTTTCAGAGGGGTCCCACATCATCTCAAGGACCAAGGAATCTATTTCCAAGGGTTTGGCATAAGATTTTGAGACAAGTTGAACAAGGGTTGGACTTTAGTCCACAGGAGGTTTAGGTTTTTGAACTCCACCACTTTTGATAAGAATTTTAGAGGAGTTCAAGATGTGAGAAAAAGTTTTATTTCTACACATTTTCTTATATTTGAAACACACACCTGTTTATACACTTGGGATGTTACACTCCAGTAGCTCACCTCGATCACAAAAAAGGTGTGAATGAAGTCGGGGAAGGTCCAAGGCAGCTAGTCATTGGTGAACAGAGGCGACGGCGGCAAGCTTCTCGCTGACAGATCTTCTCGATGGAAATAAACTGAAACCAAGCACATGCATAGCTTTACGGGGACATATAGGTGGGGAAATCGACCTTGGTGGGGTCGAGGACTCACCGGAGAAGAGTTGGCGTCGATAGCGGCGACGGTGATAGAGAGGTCCACGGTGATAGCTCGGCGTGGGTGACAATAGCTAAAATGGACCACACGAGCGGGCTCAGTGAGGTGAGGCGATACTCAAACCGGGCACGGAGTGGCGATGGACGCACCGAGCTTGGAGATCTCCCGCGATTACCGTAGTGCCAGAGATGGAGATCAAGAAGACTTTGTTGGGGAGCTATGTACATTGCACCGTCTGTGATGGTTGAATTATCACGGACGGTTTTCAACAAAAACTCTCTATGATATGTAGTAATATCACAGACAGTTCATGTTGAAATACTTCACAGATGGTTTTCAACATGAACCGTCTGTGATATTATCTCTTCACATACGGTTTTTAGCACGGAAAGTAACAAAAACGGTCGGTAAACAAAAATTGTCTGTGATTTTGTTTAATACAGACGGTTTCGATGAACCGTCTGTGATCAGGCATCTAGTATTAGCATTTTTGTAATAGTGGTGGGAGAGGGAGGAAGAAAGCGTGAGAGGAGCTAGCCGGGGCGGTGGCGGTGGCGAGGGTGGCGCGGGCGAAGGGGAGGAGGTGGTGAAGGAACACGGGTAGGCTACACTAGCGTAATTTTAAAAATCTACCGCGCAACCAAGGAACCTCCACTAGTAATAGATCATGGGATTACCACTAGATGCGCAGACCCACAGCGGAAGAAGAGTCGATGTAACACGTTGGTGCGGTTGTAGTCGTACTAGCCTCGCGCCTCCTCCAAGTGCTCCTCATGACCGTCACAATTTGTGGATCGTCCTAGCGTTGAAGCCTCGCAGCAATGCCTCCAAGGTATCCACACGTACGGGACATGGACACCACGCGTCGGAGTGCTAGCGTCGGCTGCACGGTTTTGGGCGAGGGAGGTGTGGTGGCTAGGGTTTTGGGAATTCCAAAATCACATTAACCCTAAGCCACCGCCCCTCTATATATAGGCATCCATGATGGGTCTCGAACTTTGAGGCCCATTAGGAACTCGTGGCCCATAAGAATTCAGATTACCATCCAAAACGTGTCCCGACCTTTTAAGCGTGCGACCCTATAAGTTCACGTACACTTGGACATGGCCCGAGTACTCCTACTCGTCTACTAATCGGTAGTGGCCCCTAGCAGGATGTGCCGACTCCAGAGTGTACGTAAAGATCACATCGGATGGACCTTAACAAATCTCATATGTATTTCCCTTTACCTCACGATATCGGTCAAACTCAAGGCGAGTATGTGCCATCCTTGGTTGTTAGCTCAACCAGTCTTTCTCGATCACATGACTCGAATTCCCTGACTATGGTTAACTCTTTAACTGCGAGTAGCATGGCCATGTATTTTTGGAATCCAATCACTCAAGAAGCCTAGAGATATCTCTCCCGTTGCATGAAGGGGCAAATCCTATCTTGATCAACCATACCTCGACGCATGTACCATGACAAACCCGAAAGCTACCTTTATAACTACCCAATTACGGAGTAACGTTTGGCAACCCCTAAGTAAGTCACTACACATATCGAGTACGTGCGACGATCTCAAGTCTAAGAATATAGCATACACATTTTAAATGAGACCAACTGATGACATATAAGAATACAATGTTCTCGTAGTGTCTCATGGTGGGTCGATCCAACCCCATGTTCGCTAACATGTGTCCATATTATTGGTTCGATATCTCCATATCTATGATATGTAAAACATGGTCATCAACCAATACATATGCTAGTCTATTCATATGTGTCCTTATATGTTTTCGACTAGGGATCGCTTTAGAATAATCATCGCAAAGATAAATATAGAGTTTCACAATCAAGTCACATACTTGATAATAAATATTAACGATATTATTCTTGAAACAAGATAACATATTATCTAATAAATTATGAACATAACGAAATATAATCATCTCTATGATTGCCTCTAGGGCATATTTCCAACGGGTGGGCGGCGTAGGCGTGAGCACAGTCGGGAGGGAGCAGGAGGGCTCCAAGCGGCGGCCTAGGAGAGGGAGGAAGAGAGCGAGAGAGGAGCGAGCCAGGGGTGGCGACGGTGGTGAGGGCGGTGTGGGCGAAGGGGAGGGACGGCGCACGAGCACGATGGCTAGGCAGGAGCGAGCACTGAGGTAGCTAGGGCTGTGGCGTGGAAAGGGCGTGCATCGCGATCTGACGGCCTCGTGCGGCCTCGATGCCCAAGTGCGTGCTGGTGGACTAGATGACACGCGTCGCCGCGCGATTGGAAGAAAATCGCCAAGAAACGTGGAGAGCACGCAATTGCTAGGCGCTGTAAAGAGAGTAATATTACTCCGTATCTACCCTTTCCCCTCCTTGATCTCATGTAATGACAACTAGGGAGGTCCCGCGCGCCTCGCCTGGGCGTGCACATGCAGGCGGAGGCCCACAGACGCATGGCCAGGCCGAGCGAAGCGGGAAGCGCGAGGCGCGTGGTTGCGCGAGAGCGAGTAGGGCGCATGGCTGCGCAAGGATTGGGCGGATGCGCGGCCGTAGGCGGGCGATCGGACGGTGATGTTTTTGTGGGCAACGTGGCCATACCCAGGAGCGTCGGAATCCACCAGCTTTACTAAATAGAACTAGCAGGGTGACCCGCGCATTTGCGCGGCTAGATTTGTTTTAAAGTTTGTAGTGATAAATGATATAACTTAGATGCTTCAGAACATATTTACGTATCTTGTTGCTATTTATATTTTTAAGATATCATAAATATTTGAAAATGGTAATAGAAGCTTGAAGGAAAATGCAACTTGAGTAACGTAATTGAAGTATGAGCTTTCATGGAAGAAAATCATGAGTATAATAAGTTAATCACTCTCCATTATGTATACATCATGTAGTTGCATACCCTAAACTCTTTTCCAAAATGTTTGCATGCACATGTACCTCTGTTAATCTCAAGCAATACATTGATTATGTGTGCAACAAAATTATCTTATTAGTTTACATAGTATTAGAGTACATTGTCCACATATACACCAATGCACCATGGACGACCTACCTTGAACTTATCTTTCCTTACGTAGATTGCCCCACCGAACCGTGTGCTTTCTATCTCTTCTCCCCACCACAATTTTTCTGCTTCAACCTCCAAGAGCCAGCCCAATTCTTGATCGATATCTCTCAGCTGCTACCATTTTCAATGCAATACTCTACCACATAGTTATCTTCTACTTCACTCCAATTATCGCTTAATGATGACCGTTGTGATATCTACACATATATGCATGCAAATATCGTTGATCTCTGCCGGGACACCCGTCGCACTCTCTCCAGTGGCCCCAAGCCTATTCCTTACCGTTGCGCCATCTCTACTCCGAGCTCTTTGCTCCTTTGTTTATGTACGCCCATGCCTCTATTCGTAGGATGCATGCATGTATATACACATGTACGATGGTAAACATGCCCGATGTCTTCTTCTCCTGTGTCAGTCACTCCTCTTCTTCTACATTGTCCAACTCAATGATGTGGCTTCCTCACTAACTATGACGACCTCCCATCTTCACTGATGTCGGTATGTCTGCCTTAATCTTTGTCTAATGTTAGGGAGAATCTACTCACCATCGTCGGTGATGCCATGTCACTCACCAATGATGGCATGCTTCTAGCTATCTGATGGTCACATATCGTCGATAGCTCGTTTTTAATCCAAAACTTCATCTCCTCTCTGCTATGTCTTCCCCATTATCGGATTTCTTTGGCCATGGACTTCTTCAATAACGCCGATGCTCACCATTCGTCGTCATAGCACTTGTCTCCTTTGACTACTATCTTTCTCTTCAATGGCCCCAGCGAGCAGCACAACATTGTCCCTATCGAACAGCTAAGGTGAGCAACATGGAATTGTTCTCATCTTCGTCGCCGTTGCCTCGGCTATTCGTTTCCTTGTGGATCAATGTCTTCTTGTAAAGCAGATCGACGCCATTGCACTCTTTTGTGGTCTCATCCAACACCATTCACGATGTCCTCATTATAAGTTATATTTCATTTATTTGAAATTTTAGTTATTAAGAGATTTTCCTTCGGAATTCGTATAGAAATCAAATTACAAATTTTCTTTTATTTGTTGTCCCTAATTTCAATTATTTTATGTTGGAATCTGTAAACTAATATAATTGTTAATTTTTATGCTAAATTACGGTTATTTATATATTTTACTTGAAATTAGTGATCGAAATCAAAATGCTAGTTTTATTTTATTTTTATTCCAAAATCAATTTATTTTTTGTTGAAATCAGATACTAATCCAATTGCTATTTTTGGTTTGATTTTTATTCCGAGTTATATTTATTTAGGATTTTACTTAGGAATTAGTATGGAAATCAAATTAATGATTTTTTTTCTCGGATTCTATTTATTTAAGTATTTTACTTTGGAATTCATATGGAATTCAAATTGCAAATTTTATTTTATTTTTATCTCCATTTTTAATTATTTTTGTTGGAATTCCTATACTAATTCAATTGCTATTTTTAAATATATATATATTAAGAATTACAATTATTGGTGATTTTACTTTGGAATACGATCAAAATCAATTTGCTAATTTTATTTTATTTTTATTCTGAATTTCATTATTTTTGTTGGAATTTGTATACTAATGCGCTTACTATTTTTAAAAAAAATATTCTCAATTATGTTTATCTAGTGATTTTACTTAGGAATTCATGTCAAAATGGAATTGCTAATTTTATTTTATTTTTTCTTCCGAATTTCAGTTATTTTTCCATTGTACTTGTCATGGACTCTTATTTCTATATTGTATTTGACATGGACTCTTTCGTTTAATCTAGATCGTTATAATCTGGACCCAATATAGTCAATGGTGTAGATGTTTCTCTTTTTCCACCGATTAACGTGAGAATTTCTAACCCTTAAGAGCGAACGTGGTGTTAATAATATAGGGAAAGGCTATGAGTCGTACGTCCGGACGGGCTGGACGGGAAAAAAACAATTTTCCATTGAGTATATAGTTTTCCATTGAGATGGTGGGCCGGACGGGCTGGACGGTGTATATATAATATTTTGTTAGTGAGTTAGTTGAGGATATAGTTTTTCATTGAGATGACCTCTAATGACCTCACAGCAGGCAGGCAAGCTAGCTTCAACAGTGAAACTATTTTGCAAAAAAAATAAATAGTGAAAGCAGATCATGTGTACTATCATATAAAAGTTGAACTCCAAACTCCGTCAGTATTAAGAGAGCAAATTAGTGAAATATCTGAAACAAAACATAAACACAACGAAAAAGAAACAGAAAATTTGTAGCAGCGTACTTCTTTGCGATGTTGCATCTATATAAAAAAAATGTTGCGGCCCATTAAAAAAAGTTGCATCCATAGAAAAAAAATGTTGCATACTGTTTACGGTGATGTTGCAAGATTTTTTCAACGCGTTTTTTTCATATGCTTTGTTTTCATTTGTGATGTTGCAATCATTGTCCAGAGATGTTGCAACCGTTGTCCAGGGATGTTGCAACCCTTGTTCTAGGATGTTGCAGCCGTTGTCCTAAGATGTTGCAACCGTTGTCCGTGGATGTTGCAGCCGTGTCCGGGAGATGTTGCATGCAGCGACGTACTTTTTTGCGATGTTGCATCTATATAAAAAAATGTTGCGGCCCGTTGAAAAAAATGTTGCATCCATAGGAAAAAAATGTTGCATACTGTTTACGGTGATGTTGCAAGATTTTTTCAACGCGTTTTTTTTTCATGTGCTTTGTTTTGATTTGTGATGTTGCAATCATTATTCGGGGATGTTGCAACCGTTGTCTGGGGATATTGCAACCGTTGTCCTAGAATGTTGCAACCGTTGATTGGGGATGTTGCAACCGTTGTCCGGAGATGTTGCAACCGTGTTCGGAGGATATTACATACAGCGACGTACTTCTGCCTCTTTTATGTGGTGGCACATAATGCAAGCAAATTTGATATTTATAGGCTAGTATTTACTTCATTACTGCAGTTGTGGCATGCTATATTCTTAGTGCATGCCACATTTTGCAGAGAGAGAGAGAGAGAGAGGTTATTGTATGTTTCGTGTGTGTATCTGGTCGGGTTCGTGTTGGACCATACAAGCTACTGGTAACGAATGGCACAAAAGAATTAAATAATTCGAAAAAAAAAACTTGTCTCATATATGATACACGCACCTTCATTGTCGATAGAGCACTAGCCGTGCGTGCGACGTCAGTCCGCGCAAGGAGGTAAGAGAAAAGACACTAGATTTTAGAGACGTACGATGAGATGATTCTCATCGTAGAGTCTTAGTCGTTCCCAATAATATAATAGATAGATTGATAGGTGCCGACTCTCCACGCTCACGCGGCCTTCCGCCTGGGTGGCCCGGCGGTGGTATATCCTCCTCTGATTCCTGGGTCCTCACACGGCCACATACTAATATGCCAATCATGCCGCCATCGTCTCCACGTCCCGACACCAATCATGAGCCCCTTCTTGTCAGCTCCCTCATCTCTGCACGTACGGACCGAGAAAGAACTCTCCTCTCTTACTCTTCTCCCCATGTTTTTCCATGTCGAGTCCTAGAAACGTTCTACAAACTGCGTCTGCATTTGCTTCAAATCCAAGAGCTGTTTACTACTACAAGAGTGACATCGCCTTCCTTTCTTGGTTTCCTGTAATTTTCTTTTCTTGGAGTCGGTGATACTACTAGTTGTATTGGCGTCATGAAGTGCGAGAAGGGGCGGAACGCCTGCGAGTCGAACGAGGACGGCTCGCAGAAAGGCGGCCGCGACGCGCCGCCGAGCATCCAGCTGGACATCATGGAGCACCGTGGCGGCGGCGGCCTCGGGAGCGGAGGCGGCGAGGCGACGTCCTTCTTCGAGCCGAGGCGCGAGGCCACGCCGGGAAGCGGCAGCGGCCACGGCAGCTCGGGCAGGAGCGGCGGGCGCGAGCCGCTGGAGAAGCGGCTCACGCTGTTCGCGCTCCGGCTGGCCGTCCTCGAGAAGGCAGCGACCGGACTCGGGAAGCTCGACTTCGTGTGGGCCACCGTCGTGCTCCTCGGCGGCTTCGCGAGCTCCCTCCACATCACCGACTTCTGGTGCGTCACCGTCATCCTCGTCGGCGAGGGCGCGCGCGTCTTCAGCCGCAGCCACGAGCTGGAGTGGCAGCACCACGCAACCCGCACCTCCACCGCCGGCGGCGCGCTGCGCTCCAGCTCCCGCTACTTCCGCCGCATCGTGCATGCCATAGTCGACCCGACCGCCGCCGCCGTCACCGACGGCGGAGGCGACAACGAGCGAGCCAGGGCGGCGCAGTTCCAGAGCCAGATCGTCGCCTTCATGAAGCAGCGCACCTGGCACGCGCCGGACGTGTCGCTGCTCCCCTACACCGGCTGGGTCTTCGTCTCCAAGAAGATTGGCAGGCTGCTCAACTGGCTGCAGGTGCTCTCCGCGCTCACCTGCGTCGCGCTCTCCGTCATGCGCCTCTGGAAGCACGACTTCGGCGACCAATCCATTCCCAACATGCGGCCGGCGCTTCTGCTCTTCTACACCTTGGCTCTGGTGGAGGCGTTGCTCTTCCTGTTCGAGAAGGCGTACTGGACGTGGAAGATCTCCTACTGCAAGCTGCTCGAGCAAGTGAGCGCCGACTGCGAGCTCGGCGCGTACGGGCTCGTGTCGCTGACGCGCTTCTTCTACGACTCCTACTCGCAGTGCATCACGGGGAGCGTCTTCGACGGCATCAAGATGGACCTCATCACCTTCGCCGAGGAGATCATCATGTCGGACTTCCTCGACGAGCAGCTCATCGGCGTGCGCATCCTGCAGCAGTTCGCCAACAGCGAGGGCTCCGCGCGCGACACGCTGCGCAAGGTCGGAACGAGCCCGCGCTCCATCGAGCGGCTCGTCGAAATGCTCAACTGGAAGCGCCCCGACGAGGAGGAGGTGCGCCGGTGCGCGGCTGAGGTCGTGTCCAAGCTCGCCGGCAAGCGCCTGAACGCGCTCCGCGTGTCCGGCATCCCGGGCGCCATCGAGTCCATTATGTCCCTGCTCTACACCGGCCGGCGCGCGCCAGCGTCCGCGGCGCACCCGCACGGGGGCGCCGCCGACGAGCACGACCGGACCTACGACCACCTGCCGTTCAACCTGCTGGGCCTGCTCATCCTCAAGAAGCTCGCAAGGGATCACGACAACTGTGGCAAGATCGGCAACGCGCGAGGCCTGTTCCCCAAGATCATCGAATTCACGCACGCGTCGCCGGCTCTGCTCCTGAATCCGCTCGCGCCGGACTCGCAGGTACGCACCGTGAAGCGCGCGCTCCAGGTGGTCAAGATGCTGGTGTCCACGACGGGCAACACGGGCAAGGTGCTCCGGCGGGACGTCGCGGAGAACGTGTTCACGGTGAGCAACCTGCGCGGGGTGCTGCAGCACGGGCAGCAGCACAGGGAGCTGCAGAGGCTGGCTATGGACATCCTGACGGGGCTGGCCATGGACGACAGGGCCAAGGAGGTGATCGTGGGCACCGGAGGGGTGGTCAAGCTGCTGCTGTCGATATTCGTCAATGCCGAAGAGAGGGAGCTCGGCGGCGTGGCCGGCGAGGCGCTGGCGATGCTGGCCTTGGAGAGCGAAGCGAGCTGCGCGGTCATTCTCAAGAGTGCCGACGTGCTCGGTCAGCTCATGTCCGCTTTGGAAGACGACGACGCGCGCCGTCTGAACGCGGCGAGGGTGTTGAGGAACCTGTGCGCGTACTCGGGGGAGAAGCACAGGGTGCGGCTGAGCGCGGTGACCGCGGCGATGCCGGCGGTAAGTATCTTGCTTGGCATCTTTCTTACTCAGCATTGGACAGAGTTTTGCCCTTTCTTACAAGTACTCTGTTTCTGGATTGTGCATTTGGCACTTGACATTGCTAAGAATTTCGCCAAGTTTTATCCTAACGTTGACAGGGAAATGAAATTGACACCAATTCCATTAAAGCATTGCATATCGCTGCAACACAGTAGATGAAAAGATTTTAAATTAAAGTGTGAAAAGACATCCTCTTTAGCATAATCAGAAAAGAACATCACCGATTTGATTGGTGCTGCATCTCACTCTCCCTGAAATGGGAGTGGCAAAGGGAAGAAAACGACCACCAGTTCCTTTACTCTGAACATGAAACAAAAGTACTAGTAGCTTTTCTAAAGGGTAAAGAAAAGCAATACCTGTAGTAATGGAAATGATTTCATGGTCTGAAAAAGTTGCTCCACTAAATTACCTGTGTTTATGTTGACTAAGCTTCTACACAGTGCACATAACTTGTGATTGATACTGACACACTTTGACACTTCCATTTTGCATCCAGGTACTGAAAGCCACCATGACAGGAAGCGACAAGATCCTCGAGGTGTCCGTCGGCCTGACGACAGAAATCTGCAAGTTCATCGACTGCGGGCGGTTCACGGCCGAGCTGCGCGGCGTCGGCTTCGACGAGCGGGCGTACGTGGAGCGGCTGGTGAGCATCCTGCGTCAGCACAGGTACCCGGAGACCAGGGTGCCCCGGATGCGGCGGTTCGTGGTGCAGCAGGCCATCTGGCTCACGGAGTCGCGCTGCGGCAACTACGTCGCACTGCTCAGGGAACTGGGGATGGAGCGGCTGCTCGAGTCCATCGCCGACACCACGTCGGAGCTGGAGTGCTACCACGTCTTCTCCGGCAGCGTGGGCATCGGCAAGCACCGCGAGAGCTTCTCCGGCATCGTGGACACCGCGCTCGATCTGCTCGCTGGCGGCGGAGACGGCGGCGGTGCAGCTCGAGCTGAAGAGGAGTGAAATGAAAATGGTCTAATTAAGGGAGTTAAGCATTCTTTTCTTCTGTTTTGATTATTGCAACACAATAGGTTTTTTTAGAGAGAGCTGTCGCTAGCCAATCAGCCAATGTGATGGCGTGTAAAAATGATGAAAATATAAGAGAATAGGGAGTTCAGTATTATGTGTATAGTTTCAGGAAGGTAGAGGATACTGCCACAGTGGTATACCGGTAGAGCTTTTTTTTTTCTTCTTTAAAGTAGGTATACTGGTGTAGCTCAATTCGCCCAATTTGTATTGTACTACAGTGGTACAATCTGTTCATGCGATACATTGAAAAATACATCAAACACACGCATTATCGTTCTCCACCTTGTTTTTCAAAATCTTATATCTGGTACTATTTTTTTAGAGCATGTTTGAAACACAATAACTTCGTAGGAGTATCGTGCACGACACAAGAATTAGTTCCATTTCCGTACTAACATGGAGAAATCTTATATCCATGGGAAATTCCTCCTTTTTTTTGGGTAGAGTCCATGGAAAATTCCAGTGTTTTGTAGGATACCAATCCACCGGTCCAGTCCACAGACCACACTGCATCAGACGCCATCAGCCGGCCCAGCAACAGCCCGCCCAAGCACCTCGACTACAGTAGGCCAGTAGCAGCCGCCGGCGGTTTTTTGGAGATGGGCTACGTGGGCCGGCGGGCAGCCCATGTCCACTTGCATCCTTAGCAGCCGGCGCCAGTGGGATGACTGGCGGTCAGCCCGCACTTGTCCACTCTAGCTGCATATTGTTATGCGGGATTTGCGGTAGAGGCGTCAGTGGGTTAACCAGTTTAGTGGGTTTCGCGAACAGCCACTTAAACAAAGCGGCGAGCTAGAATGCATGGGCTGGAAGCTGCTGCCCATCCACTTAACGCTGCATGCTCCAGTGAACATCTATACCCAAAGAGCTCCAGTGAACAACTCTACCCAAAGCATTAACAAAGGATGAACTGACACAATTGACATGTAAATAAGAAAAAGCTGAATTCTATAATATACAAACTGTTTGTGTTGCTTAAATGTAAAAAAAGAAGGTCCAGCGAACATCTCTACTCAAAGCATTAACAATTGGTCCATACGAGTGTAAGCATCATCTTTTCATCTTTAATGGCAAGTTTACAATATGCATGAAGATCAACATGGAGTATTTGGGGCTTCATTGACTTTGCCTATTCACGTATGACTGTTTTCATGTTGCTCTTCCTGAGATAGATGGTAGCATCTATGTTGTTGATGACAGAATTGGGGTACTCTTTTGGAAACTCATTGTCGTCAGGTAAAGATTTCGGGGCTCGCAATCGATAAAATCACCTCAAACTTCACTAGACAAGGAAATAGCTGAGTGAATAAAATCAACCACTATTACCACCAATGCGAGACCACACCAAAGAAAAGTTTTAGATTTTACCTCAAGAAAACTTTGGTCCTGGAAAAATGCAAACATGGACGTTTTGTATCTGTCTGCGAGGATTCCGCTTGGAATTCCCTTCTTAATAGAGCTTACTCCTGCAATTGGTGTTCTGGCGTGAAGTGTATGGTAAAAACTCCAAATATGAAAATATGACTAGTTTTCACTAATGCGATATAGATGTAATGTGGTTTTTAATTTACTTGAGCTATGGTCGATGTTGTTGCTTTTCCTTCAAAGAAGTGGCCACCATTACCTTTGGATGTTGACACACTTACGACGAAAGGTGCATGATTACGAGATGCATTTATTGAATCGCAACACGGCATATACAAAATGAATTAAAACCTACAATCTGGTAAAACAGTTTATGAGACCATTACACAACAGAGTAACATCAAGCGATTTCATAACTTACTACAGCCTATGCAACATAACCAACTAAGCAACAGAGTAAACCATTAATCCCATGGTACTATCTCTCCAGCATTCTTGGACAAGGCACAAAGCGCTAGCACCACTCTAGAGAAAAAAAAGGGGGCTGCTGGACTCAAAGCATTAATCATGAACATGTAACCATTTAATACGCCAGAAAACCATATCTTATTAAGACACAATTAAACCATACCTGAGAATTCTAAGTTACAAATGCACTTCATCAGTCATCGCCATCATCCAGATCCTCTGTCGTGTTCTTTTGGTGAGAAGAGGCTGAAACATTGGAAAGTCATATATTTACGTATGATTATTTAGTAAAGTAAACTGACAAGGTTAAAAAATAATAATTAAAGAACTTACTATCTGCCTTAAGCCAATCTTGAAGACAAATCAAGGCCTCAATGGTGTCGCTGGAGAGCCTGCTCCTATAATCGCTAACAACTCTTCCTCCAGTGCTAAAAGTGAACTCAGATGCAACAGTGGAAGCAGGGATAGCCAATACGTCACGTGCCATACAAGAAAGGATGGGATACTTTGGAGATTGTACCGCCCACCACTGTAAAATATCAAGGGCTTCTCTGCGAGGGAACAACTCTTCCTTCAAATATCTGTCAAGCTCATTGCTTGCTTGACTTTTTTTCGCACTTAAATGCTGATCCCAATCGGCAAGAGGATCATTTTCAGCCTCTACATCATCACCATTTGCTCCTTGTGATGAATGCTCAAGAGAGTCTCTCATTTTAGCAGCATATTCATCGAAAAGGACTCTGATAGCTTCATAAACCTCATCGAGATATTTTTCAGCATGACATCCAAACGCTATCTTCAAGCGAAACTCAATGTAGTCGTACTTGTACCTCGGGTCAAGTATGACAGGTAAGCAGTTTGTCAAATACGACTCTTTCCAGTACTTGTCAAATTTCTCTTGCATTTCTTTCACCATAGTCACAATGGTAGGGTTTCTATTTGTAGCTTCATTTTCCAAGGTTTTTTTAACTAACCACACCTCATGGAAGTAACGGTTGGATGTTGGATATTTTGAACCCGAAACAACTTTAGTAGCATTGTAGAAAACTCTCAACAGATTAACAACATCTTCAGCCCTTTTCCATTCTAAAGATGTGGGAGCATATTTGTAATTTGAGTCTTGCTTTTCTAGGGCGTGAAATACTGCCTTGAAAGGTAACGCCGACTTAAGCATAAGAAAAGTTGAATTCCATCTTGTGGCTACATCAAGTGAAGGGTGCTTCTCAAATACTCCCACCTGTGCAATGATCTCTTCAAACCTCTCTTCCTTGATTGCGAACTCTTGACATACTTGACACTATTTCTAATGTTATCAATCATAGTATCCATTGCCTTTAAACCATCTTGGACGATAATATTGAAGACATGAGAAGCACAACGAATGTGAACTGGGTTCAGTCTCAACTATTACATTGAAAATGTGTCATGCAGTGGGGTGGGGGCAATTTGATTATGTCGGTCATCGGCACATCTTTGAACCAATCCTTTTAGCCTTATTTTTATTAGAGAAAATCGGGGCTTATTTGCGCTTAGTATCATATCTTTGGGTAATTGTCGAAATTTATGAAATCAAACCAAAACATTATAACTTTTTCCAATAAATTATACACTTGTACTAGCTAATCCATGTGTTCACAAACATCTTCCTCGAGTACCTCGACCGTAATTAGCACACAAAAGACCGGAGTAGCCGTTTGGTGGGAGAAAATCAGTGATATATGCATGCATGGATGGATCATGGATGGATGATGCAATTTACTCTGAGAGAAAATTACTCATCTATCTAGAAATAGAAAATTATTCAGGGCACTACAGATGCCCTTGTCACCGCTTCTCCTCATCTCGCTAATTTTGCTCATGTCATGAGATGGAAAATGTTGTAACTAACACACCAATCAAGTTCGGTTAGATGCTAACAAAGGAATCAAACTAACGATTGACCAAACGTTTCTTGAAGATTCAAGAAAACTCGGTTAATTCACTCATCATTTTTATGAATAGCTATAGCTTTGGACTAACAAAGTTCATGTACGAAATTGAAACAAAGTCTGCACACTAAATCTATCTTGAGATGTGAGTACAAGGAGGCTAGTGCCTTTCACTAAAATAAGAACTTTGGCTCCATTTGCCAAGAACAACAAACACAATTACGAATTACGCCGAGGATTTCAATTCCTTTCTTTCCAAAAAATGTATGCAAAGCGAGCACACTCACCTTGTTCGTCTTCGTCTCCTGGGTCGGCTATCCTCCTCCACCTCTTCCTCTTCTCCTGGGTCGTTTTCTAGATCTGCGGCGAGCAAGCACACGCAACAACAAATCAAAAGCGCACACGCAACAAAAAACTAGCAAATGATGAATCAAGAACTGCAAGAGGAAGGGAGGATGCAAACTTCTTGGATAGTGGTCGCTCGCGGATCGCGGACCTCGCCGTCGCCTGAGATGTCGTTGTTCATCGCCGCCAACCGCCGCTGACTCTTCCCGCCGCTGCAGAGAGCCCCACCTCTGCCATACCATCGGCACCAGCAGCCCGCCGGATCCGCCTCCCGTCGCCCTCTCCGTCACGCCGGTTGGATCCGCCATTCCGCCGCCCGTCGCGCAGATCTGACGCGATGCAAAGCGGCTACGCGGACACGGAGCGGCGTCCGCAAGCTGCCGCTTCTTTCTCTGGAACTGCCGTGGGTGTTCGCGAATAGGTTTTTTGGAGATGGGCTACGTGGGCCGGCGGGCAGCCCATGTCCACTTGCATCCTTAGCAGCCGGCGCCGGCGGCTAAACTCCGAGACCCACTCCGCCCGTGCCGCGGACCGCAAAATCGCGCAGATGGAGTCCGCGGATGGCGCAGAAGGTGCGGTCGGCGGCGGCCGAGAAGAGCCGCAGCCGCCCAAGACGCTGGTTGACTGGGCGCTGGAGATCCTCGACACGGCCGATCCCGACGAGAAGGCCCGCCTGGGGGACCTCGCCGCCACCCAGTGGTTCAGCGGCGCCATCCCGCTCCCCTACGATCCGTCCCAGCCACCGCGCGCTCCGCCGGACCGCCCGGCCCGGAGCGAGGCGGTGCGGCTGCTCCCGCCCTCGCGGGCGCCGAAGCTGGGGAAGGGCGGAAGCTCGCAGAGCCGGCTTGCGCTGCTGCACTCGCTGGCGCACACCGAGAGCTGGGCCGTCGACCTCTCCTGGGACATCGTCGCCCGCTTCGGCGCGCGGCTGCGCATGCCCCGCCAGTTCTTCGACGACTTCGCCCGCGTCGCACAGGACGAAGGCCGGCACTTCACGGTGCTCTCCGCGCGGCTGCGGGAGCTGGGGTCGCACTACGGCGCGCTCCCCGCGCACGATGGGCTCTGGGACTCGGCGATACGCACGTCGCACTGCCTCCTCGCGCGCCTCGCCATCGAGCACTGCGTCCACGAGGTGAGGAGCCTGCCTCTGTAGTCTGTCCTACCTTTATTTACTTCTAATTCATGGGCATCTCAGTATGAACTATGGAGACACTAATTAGCGTATCGTTGCCAAAATCGAGTCAATACGATTATTAGAGTGAGCTAGAGCCTAGAGGTTATCTATATGCGAAACAATTGTAAGCTTAAAGCCTTAAAGGCTTAAACAGCCAAAGCCTTGAAACATCATGCCTTTCTCGAAATTCCGGTGATAAACCACTCATCGTTTAATTTTCTTCATTTCTGGTTGGTTTGGTTGGTTGTGGATTTGCATTTTACGAAAAATTTATATTTGGAAGGCCAATGATCTACTTGAAACCTGGAAGCTTGAATCGAATAGGCAGGAAAGCTTACTAGAGAACTATACTCTCTAACCTTCTTGTATCAGCACACTATCATACTAGTAGGTCTAACTAATATATACTTTGTTGTGACTGGTCCAGTATAAGGATTATGAAACCTGTATATCTTGTTGTGATCTTAATGCAAGAAAATGAGCTACTTGCCATAATCCCATGGACCTCCTAATGGTTGGTCATGACTCTTCTGATATGCAAAACTTCCAGGCGAAAAGTTAGAATTGGGATGGCCACAGATCTACCGAATTAATTTGCACCTTTTACTGTTCGGTGTTCGGCGATTATGGTAGTATGAACGGAATTGAGTATTGAAATAGGTCAGCTGACAGTGGCTAATAACCAAAGATAAGAACTAATTGATACACTTTTTTTTGTTTGTTTCTTTCTTATATTTCAATTCTGATTGGTTCACAAGGTATATATCAGGACATTTGCAATTTGACATGGTGTTTGAACTTTGGGCTATGGTAGCGGACGGATCTTATTGTTGTATAAAATGCGGTTTTAGCAAATAAACACCATTAATCCCAGCAAAAATAAATGACAAAGAAGCATAATCTAACAAGCATTTAAATGATGAAATCAACATATACATATGAAGTTTCTCCAAATCATTTAAAATGAATAATATGCTCAACATATACCACAAGTATATTAAAGAACTTAGCATAAAGCTCAGATTTAAGATTTTAAACATTGCTCTTAGATGGCGAGTTTCACAAGATACAAACTTGGCCATCTCAGCACTTAAGACAATACTCTTCACAAATTGAATATGACAATATTGATTTAAACTTTGAGCTTTAAACATTACTTTACAAATCTGTCAAAAGATCTAAAACAATAAACCACAGGCAATACTTTCGGCCAAACAGAGGAGGATCACAAGTGACCACAAACAGTATTCCAGATTATTAACAGAACTTGATAACTCTCTGAATCAAATGAACACAAGATCACAAGATCAACAAAATGCCAATTGACTGACAGGAGAGTAATCAAACTGTATTACTTGAGATCAATAGAACAAAATGTTCAATTCAACCTACCACCAGAAAGTAACAACTGATAGATAACCAAATGGCAGAAGTAAGTAATCCATTTAGAGCTCACGTCTAATCACTTTTATCACTTCAATTTCAGTATTTGACTAGCAACATCATTGAGCTAACTGAACCCATAGAATCACTAGCAATATCTTCCAGTACTAACAACAAATCAATTCTAGATTTGAACCAGTACAATACAAATATATATACAAAGTGACTTGCGGGAATTGGTACAAAAATACTCACAAAACCGGCAGTACTCAAAACCACCGAGAAGCAATCTGGACAAGGCACGCCACAGGGCGCTATCTCAGAAAACCTAGCGCCCCGCTGTGCCGCGGTGAGATGACGTGGTCGTCGGAGATACAATGTTTTTCTTCGCACTTCGGGACACACCGAATCACGAATTTGAGGTACCAAGATATGCCACACAAGACAATTAAGAAGCACTGGCCGAGTACTCTCAAGAACACCAGTCAACAATCAAACCGAAGGTAACCTCCCTCTCCAAGATCAAGTCCACAGTTGGTCAAAATCACCAACCGGATGCACAAATCCCCGATTCCCCAAACTCAGCACCAACAAAGAGATGGCACCAGAGATAGAATCGGCCGAATGCACACCAGAATGGGTTCAGATCTCACCACCAATGACACCGAGTTACACCCGGCAACACAAGAGATCAATCACCCAAAAATCAAAAATCGTGAGGAAGAACACAACTTAAATTGGGAACTCACTGGAATATTTCTCGTCTCAGAAAAGATCAGAGAGCCAACCTTGCAAGAAATATAGGAGGGGAGATGCTGTCGCCGCCAACCGACCGTCCGCATCGCACGCGTGCAGCTCACCTTGACCGCGTCGACCGCATCGCCCGGAAGCAGGCGGCCAGGCCGAAGGCCAACTAAACGCACGACGCCATTACCCTTGGTTGGAGATTCCATCACCTAACCTTATCTTTTCTCTTTTCTAAATGACAAGTGGGCCCACCTATTTCCTTTTCTTTTATAATTCTTCTTTTCTCAAACTGGAAAATTACCAATTAGACCTCAATATTCCAACAGTCCCCACCAATTTATCAGTTTGATAAAAGATATTCAAAGTCTTGTTTAATATACAATTGTTCGACGATGGGTACCTTACGGGTTTGAACCCAAAGCATAGCAACAAGGACTACGACTCTGCACAGACAAAGGAGGACTACGCCTTGATCCAATGTTTTGGTGTGAGAATTTTTGCCCAAGTTACATTCTGTACTAGGCGGTTTACCCTTTTCCCTCTTGGGTTGGGACGTTACGATCATGTCCCCGTATCTAGCTCATGAGTATTTAAGAAAGTTTACCCTTATCTTCCTTTGATCGCGACCTCACGATTTACGCAAGTAGGTGAATTTTTCAGAGAATCCTGTAGGATGATTCCCGATATCATATAGATCTCGAATTCATTAAGAGCTATTACTCAACATTCCTTACAGAAAAGAGCACTACAGCTAATGGGACCCTATAGATGTGCTCTATAATCCCACACAGTTTATTGTCCTAGAGCCTAGTTCACAGGATCTCCGATCTACTAGGATAGGTTACCACCAATGTGAGCCTTTACACAGGTATGAGCCATATTCCCTTTGATGTTGCAAAGATGGCCTTTCGCGCCAATCCTTTAGTGAAAGGATCTGCCAAGTTTCTTTCAGACGGGATGTATTCTACAGTAATAACACCCGTCTCTCTGGTATGCCTTACCGACTTAAGTCGCCTCTTAATATGTTTTGAGGACTTCATATTGTCCTTCCTACTCTTCGCCTTAACCAGAACGGTTTAGTTATCGCAGTAGGTTAATATGGTTGGAATTAGCTTTTTCAGCACAGGTAGGCCAGAAAGGAATTCTCTAATCCATTCTGCCTCTACAACTGCTGAGTCTAGAGCTACCAGCTCAGCCTGCATGGTGGACCGTGTAAGGATAGTCTGTTTAGAAGACTTCCACGAAACAGCCCCACCTGCTAGAGTGAATACATAGCCACTCGTAGCTTTCATGTCATCCGAGTCACTGATCTAGTTAGAATCACTGAATCCTTCCAAGGCTGCCGGATGGCCAGAATAATGTATTCCCAAGTTAGAGGTCCCATTTAGGTACCTAAGTACCCTCTCTAGTGCTATCCAATGATCATCTCCTGGATTGAACGTATAACGACTCAATCTGCTTACAGTATATGAGATATCAGACCTCGTTGCACTAGTTAGATACATTAAGGATCCTATAATTTGAGAATATTTAAGCTGGTCTTTTTCATGTCCAGTGTTTTTATGAAGCTTAGCATTTGGATCATAGGGTGTGGCTACTGATTACAGTCCATGAATCCAAAATCTGGATAGGACCTTGTCCACATAATGGGATTGTGAAAGAGTAATCCCATTGTCACCATTTATAAGCTTGATGTTTAAGATAATATCAGCTTCACTCAGATCTTTCATATCAAAATTATGGGAGAAAAAAGACTTTGTTCTATTGATTGCATCTATGTTGGTCCCAAAAAGCACTATGTCATCTACGTAAAGACATAGAATGACACCTTCGCCCCCACTAAACCGATAGTAGACACATTTATCGGCTTCGTTCACACAAAAGCCGACCGAGGTCATAGTACTATCAAATTTCTCGTGCCATTGCTTGGGAGCTTGCTTTAGACCATACAAGGACTTAATTAAACGACATACTTTCCTCTTTTGCCCTTCCACCACAAAACCATCAAGCTGTTGGATATAAATCTCCTCATCCAGCTCTCTATTTAACAAAGCGGTTTTAACATCCATTTGATATACTTGGAGTCTATATGTAGCAGCTAGTGCTAAAGCACCCGAATTGTAGGTAAACGAGCCACAGGAGAGTATGTATCAAAATAGTCTTCACCCTTCTTTTGCGTGAAACCCTTAACTACTAAACGGGCCTTGTACTTTTCAATAGTACCATCAGGTCTACGCTTTCTTTTAAAGATCCATTTGCAGCCCACTGGTTTGCATCCACATGGAAGGTCCGTAACCTCCCACGTTCCGTTAGCTATGATGGAATCTATCTCGCTACGAACTGCTTCCTTCCAGTAATCCACATCTGGGGATGCGTATGCTTCTGAAAGGGTTCGTGGTTTCATCATCCACGACAAAGGTGACAAAATCATCGCCTAAAAACTTTTCAGTCCTCTGCCTCTTACTCCTCCTCAACTCCAATTCTGAAGCAGTGTTATCCACTTTAGGAAGAATAGTGTTCACTTGAACCAATAGGATTAATGACTTCATTTGGTCTCATAGGAAACACATGCTCAAAGAATGTCGCATCACGAGATTCCATCACTATATTCGTAGCGATGTCACTAACCTCGGATTTGACTACTAAAAATCTATAAGCCGTGCTATTTTTAGCATACCCTAGAAAAACACAATCAACGGTCTTAGGTCCAAGCTTCCTTTTCTTCGGTAATGGCACATGCACTTTTGCAAGGCATCCCTAGGTCTGGAGAAAAGACAAGTTGGGTTTTCTCCCCTTCCATCCTTCATAAGGTGTTTCCTCCTGATTGCGAGGTGGCACTCTATTGAGGACATAATTAGCTGTGAGAACTGCTTCACCCCACTAATAGTTCGACATACCTGAACTTTGTAACATGGCATTAACCAGGTCACATAGAGTTCGGTTCTTCCTTTCGACCATTCCATTCGATTGGGGTGAGTATGGTGAAGTAACTTCATGAATTATTCCACTTCACAAAATTGAGAGAAATCATAAGAGACGTATTCACCGCCTCGGTCCGACCTTAACCGTTTGATTTTCTTTTCTAATTGGTTTTCCACTTCAGCTTTAAAGATTTTAAAGTGTTCTAGTGCTTCATCTTTCGACTTAAGTAGGTAGATATAGCAATACTTAGTCGCATCATCTAGGAGAGTTAAGAAATATCTTTTGCCACCGTTAGATAATATTCCATTCATCTCACAAAGATCAGAATGAATTAGCTCAAGTGGAGAGGTGCTTCGCCCTTCAACACTGTGAAAAGGTTTTCGGGGTTGCTTAGCTTGCACACACACTTCGCACTTTGAACCCTTCTCATAATTATAGTTAGGAATTAAATCTATTTTGCTTAACCGCACAATAGCTTCAAAGTTAACATGACACAAACGAGGATGTCAAATATCATGTAATTTATTGCAATGGGAAACATTAAAAATGTTTACATTATTTGAATCAAGAATAGATAAGCGGAATATGCCTCCGCTATCATAGCCTTTGCCCACAAAGGTACTAAATTTGGTTAACACGACCTTATTAGACTCAAAAATAAGCTTTATTCCTTACCTACAAAGCATCGACCCGCTAATGAGATTGCGAGTCATCACAAGCACATACAATACGTCTCTCAGAATGAGCGTTTTGCCTGAAGTAAGCTTCAAGCAAACCTGTCCAATCCCACGTACTGTAGCAGAAGCTCCGTTCCCCATCAGGACGGATCCACCACCTTCACTCTGGAAAGAAGAGAAACACGATCGGTCAGCACATATATGTCTAGTAGCACCTGTATCAATCCACCAATCAATAGATGGATTTGCCATAAAGGTCTTAGGTACACACCCTTCAGAACTGGTATTATCCAGAACGACATTCACCTTGGTCTTGTAGCCCTTATGCTGAGCCAGAGAAGGACCCTTGCCTTTACGATTGCGGCAATGGTTGGCTTTATGGCCAGCCACTCCGCACACAAAGCAAACAATGTCCTCCTTCTTCTTCTTCATATTCTTTCCTTGAAGCTTGATTTTGGGCTGATTCTTGAATTTCTGATTCTCAGAGCCACCAGCACTCTTGACCTCCACTAGATGAGCTTGGATTTGAGCCTTACCTTTGCTGTCACCGGCTCTTGCCCGCTCCTCGACATTGATAGCTGCTGACAGCTCGTTGAGTGTCAAGCGCTCCTTTATATGTCGTCGGGCGGTCACAAAGTCACGCCACGAGGGCGGTAACTTAGCCAAAATGACATTAACTTGAAAACTTTCAGGTAGGAGACAGTCGTACTAATTAAGATCACGTACATGGAGCTGGAGCTCATGGAGCTGCTCCATCACCAACCGTCCATCTACCATCTTGTAGTTCAAGTATGCAGCAGTAATAAAGGACTCGTTACCATAATTTCCTTCGGAATACTTCGTCCCAGAGTTGTTTGGCATTAGTGAAAGTGACATAAACGTCGAACAGCCGGTTGGATAAGACTGCTAACAACCTAACTAGGGCTGAATTGTTTGCATCCTCTCCCCGCGTCATCTCAGCGGTTTCCAAAGGGAACATCGAAGGATTTGAAACGACCCAAAAAAGTCTGAGGTCGGTCAGCCAAAGTTTAGTTTTAGCTTGTCAATGCTTAAAGTTAGCACCATCAAACACTTCCGGCTTAACGACATCTGAAGATGAAGCCTTTTCTTCAAATGTAGGTTTTCTGAATTGTTGTATAAAATGCGGTTTTAGCAAATAAACACCATTAATCCCAGCAAAAATAAATGACAAAGAAGCATAATCTAACAAGCATTTAAATGACCAAATCAACATATACATATGAAGTTTCTCCAAGTCATTTAAAATGAATAATATGCTCAACATATACCACAAGTATATTAAAGAACTCAGCATAAAGCTCAGATTTAAGATTTTGAACATTGCTCTCAGATGGCGAGTTGCACAAGATACAAATTTGGCCATCTCAGCACTTAAGTCAATACTCTTCACAAATTGAATATGACAATATTGATTTAAACTTTGAGCTCTAAACATTACTTTACAATCTGTCAAAAGATCTAAAACAATAAACCACAGGCAATACTTTCGGCCAAACAGAGGAGGATCACAAGTGACCACAAACAGTATTCCAGATTATTAACAGAACTTGATAACTCTCTGAATCAAATGAACAGAAGATCACAAGATCAACAAAATGCCAATTGATTGACAGGAGAGTAATCAAACTGTATTACTTGAGATCAATAGAACAGAATGTTCCGTTCAACCTACCACCAGAAAGTAACAACTGATAGATAACTAAATGGCAGAAGTAAGTAATCCATTTAGAGCTCAAGTCTAATCACTTTTATCACTTCAATTTCAGTATTTGACTAGCAACATCATTGAGCTAACTGAACCCACAGAATCACTAGCAATATCTTCCAGTACTAACAACAAATCAATTCTAGATTTGAGCCAGTACAATACAAATATATATACAAAGTGACGTGCGGGAATTGGTATAGAAATACTCACAAAGCCGGCAGTACTTAAAACCACCGAGAAGCAATCTGGACAAGGCACGCCACAGGGCGCTGTCTCAGAAAACCTACCGCCCCGCTGTGCCGTGGTGAGATGACGTTGTCGTCGGAGATACAATGTCTTTCTTCGCTTTTCGGGACACACCGAATCACGAATTTGAGGTACCAAGATATACCAGACAAGACAATCGCGAAGCACTGGCCGAGTACTCTCAAGAACACCAGTCAACAATCAAACCGAAGGTAACCTCCCTCTCCAAGATCAAGTCCTCAGTCGGTCAAAATCACCAACCGAATGCACAAATCCCCGATTCCCCAAACTCAGCACCAACAAAGAGATGGCACCAGAGATAGAATCGGCCGAATGCACACCAGAATGGGTTCAGATCTCACCACCAATGACACCGAGTTACACCCGGCAACACAAGAGATCAATCACCCAAAAATCAAGAACAAAAATCGTGAGGTACACATCTTAAATTGGGAACTCACTGGAATATTTCTTGTCTCAGAAAAGATCAGAGAGCCAACCTTGCAAGAAATAGAGGAGGAGATCTTGCCGCCAACCGATCAATCCACATCGCACGCGAAAGCAACCACCTTGACCGCGTCGATCGCATCGCCTCGCGCGGTGACGGTAGAAGGCCAACTAAACGCACGACGCCATCTCCCCTGGTTGGAGATTCCATCTCCTAACCTTATCTTTTCTCTTTTCTAAATGACAAGTAGGCCCACCTATTTCCTTTTCTTTTATAATTCTTCTTTAATCAAACTGGAAAATTACCAATTAGACCTCAACATTCCAACACCCTATCTTGGTAGGCGTGTGAGCATACCGAATCGACGATGGACGAGGTCAGTAAAGTGCCGCCAGTTAGGCATACCATCCATACACTCCACTCGCATGTACCACAGATGTGCCACGCCTGTCATGTGGTAATGTGGCGAGCCACACCCTATCTTCCATAGGTGTTTGTTGGTATGAAAAAAATTGTTCGCAATTGTTGACCCATGGAATTGGATCCTCCTTCTTTGTCGAAGGGCGGAAAGTTGAGTTTGATGTAGCGCGGCGGGTTCCGAGGCTGCCCGGCGCCTGGGGCAGTGTGGTAAGATGGCGGAGGGTGAGGAGGCAATGTCGCGGGGGCGATGCCCGAGCTTCTTGGCGGCATGGTCTTGGCTCGGCGGCAAGACTCCTTCGTTCTGTCCATGTGGCAGCGTCTCCGTCTTCGCCGCCCTCCTTGTTGGAGGGCTGTCCTTCCATACGCGCCAGTCGTTGATCGTGCCAAGACAGCCGATTGATGTTGGTCTCAATCAATCCATCATGCCGAGCGAACTGGTCGTTGAGACTTGCAAGGGATTTCACCGTGTCCTCGGCGAATTGGCGCATCATCTGTTGGAAGTCCTCGTTACCATCGTTGCTAGACATGGTGGAAGGAGCAACGGTTGGCTCTGATACTAAGATGTCAGGGGACGAGCGTTGGGAGCGGAGGCGAAAGGGAAGAATCAACTCAGGCGGATGAGGATTGTGTCGGGATGCCGTGGCGGACGGCGTGGATGAACAGTGTGATGAACAGTCACGGGTGATGAACAGTAGCACAGGCAGGGTTTTGCGCAAGGGAGATTGGGGAATAACCCAATCCTTTGCTGATTTTCAATTAACCTCTTATCTCCTATATATAGGAGTACAATCTGATTACAAATAGGACTCTTATCCTTCCTTAACTATGACTCTTTCCTAAAGGGATATAAACTGATTTGGAAAGTATTATCTTTCCTAATGCAAACTTCCCTAATGAGACTTTTCTATAGTAAACTTGCCTAATTGCAACTTCCTAATTTGAGGATTCCTAAACTGCCGCTAGGGCCGGCTGCGCCTCCTAAACTGCCGCACATGACATTATGACCTTCCAAATCAAGCTTTCGGAATGTTAGTCTACACAACATCTACTCCAGGGAAACAAGAAAGCCTTGCAATGCAGTTTCTTCAGTAAACTTACAAATGATAGTCTCCAAGCTAAACATTTCATCGCTTTTGTTGCACTTGAGATGCTTTTTTTTAAGTTCACTGTCCATCAGATGTTGCTTTCTATTATGTTAAGGTATCTGTTCTGTATGATGTATCAATAACCCTCATTTCTTGCCTGTGATAAACTCTGATTAACCATACGTACATATTCATGACTGATAAATGCCTATCGGAATACAGGCTAGGGGATTAGATGTCCTTCCAACCACCATATCAAGATTCCGTGCTAATGGGGATGAACAAACAGCCATACTACTAGAAGATGTTATTTATCCTGAAGAGATAACACACTGCGCGGCTGGTGTTAGATGGTTCAGATACTTGTGCCTCCGGTCCCGCAATGGTGATCCAATTGCACATCCGGTTCCTCAGTCTAAACCCCAATGCTCTGAGCTGCCAGAAGATGGTACTTGTGGTGGTAAGATTTCTCAAACGGTGGAAGATGGATTGACAGACAAGCTGGCACAAGGCGTTAACGGTCATGATAAGGCGGTTCAACAGGTGGAGGATGGACTGGCAAAGTGCAAACTAGGCAACAACGGGGACGACGATGAAGCAGTAGTCATCAGGACTTTCCACAGCGTCGTCAGAGAATATTTCCGAGGACCCCTGAAGCCCCCCTTCAACACAGAGGCGAGGAAAGCCGCTGGCTTCGAGCCTGCCTGGTATGAACCCCTGGCAGTGAAGGAGGTAGAGAGAAACAATTGAGTGAATTGTAATATTTGTGCTATTTACTTGGTAGGCTAGAAACAATTGAGTGAATTGTAATATTTGTGCTATTTACTTGGTAGGCTAGAAGCCACACAGTGGATATTACACATCTCTGTTGAACCTGGTTTTGGTTTCCTTTCGTTGGCACAGAGGCAGTGGTGAACCGGTGATCCTGTTTTGTTTACCATAGCCAGACTGAATGGCCTATGGAAGTGGACCAACATGGCTTTTGGTGTCGGCAACTGATCAATAAATGACGTAAAGTCATGAGTACTTTAAAGTACTCAGCAAGTCGTAGGGAAATATATAAAAATAATATTCATGCAAGACTGGACCAGGATAGCATTATGGCTATTTTTCATAAAATAGTATTAACAGTAAATACAGTAAGTAGATTGTAAAGCACAATTTAAAATATTAATACATAAGTAGTCAATTTTCTTTAAAACAACTAGTGAACACCTCATTTACTTCCCAACCATCACCTAAACCATCTACTCGGATCCACGCAAACCCTTCCAACATTTTGATAAAGTCTACCCCTCATGTGAAATCACTAGACATTATCCATAACTGGGGACACGGCTATTCGAATAGATTTACACTTTGCAAAGATTGTACAGCTTGATCCACAAGAGATAATCATCTTATATTGTCCGTTTAACACACTTCCGAGGTGTGCGACTAAGTGATTATCACAAGACTTTTACAAAACTCTATTTTGACTCGGTTCTGCTCGCTAAGGATTCGCCATCTCGGCCCCCTCTTACGCCACTTATCAACCCAAACAGATCCGACTCAAAATATTGCTAATTAGTTAGTCTGATCTCCCCCATAAATAGACTTGTGGTTGTACGGTATAGCCCAGATCAATGGCGCACAAAGTTAAGTCCGTAGTGACTCCTCAGGTGAAACATCCTCATCCCAAATGTGCTTCCCACACCCCCTGTACTGTACAATCATTCACCTGAGTATGAAATCATTTTTTGTTCAACTCGACCAAATAGCAACCCTTGCCATGGCACAACATCTTTTTAATAACAATGGCTCCGTCACAATTCCATATATCATTTAATCAACTTTAATCATTCTTTGAGTATGTGATCATGAATCCCATCGTGACTAAGTATGACTAAGCATAATATGACACATGTTGGTACTATAATAATGTCCAACTAATAATTAATCATCCTATGCTGTCTAAGGATTTATGTCATTCAAGGGTACATGTCATTCACAATTTATCAAGGAGGCGTAATAACAATTAGGCATTTAACTATTTCCAAAATCATTTATTATAAAATTAGCAATGCATGTTGATATAAATCAATATAGTTTTATAAAATGGGTACGGCATGATTAAAGGTCTACGACTTGCCTTCATTGAAGAGTTGAGATGCTTCGGTCGTTAGGTCCACGAATTCTTCCGAAACACTGGAATCTATACGTGTGGACAAAGCCAAATAAATAAAACAATTCCAAATAAAATCAAAAAATTATAACGTAAGCACCAATAGAAAGAAAATGAATTTATATGAATTTAGAAATTTGAATCACTCGAATCGGAGTTCGGATGGAGGAGATATGACCTTTGGAAGTTTGAAAATACATAAAATGATGAAATCTGGATTTTTTTGATTTATTTTCTTAAAGGAAAATCATTTTATTGCAATCACATTGACGTCAGCCCTGAGGATTTGTTTTTTGGCCGGATTATTTTTCAATGGAAAAAAGAAAGAAAATGCCACGTGGGCTACTGGCGGGGCTGCCACATCATTAAAAGGGGTGACATGGCGTTGACGGAGCGCCAAGGTGGCAGCCATGTTGGACCCGAGCGGTGGCGCGCTCAGCCCGACGGCTCGCCGGCGAACGGCGGTGACTCCGCCGATGGCGAGGACACCAGAGGGAGGGGGGACGAGGCAAGTCCAAAACTCACGGTTTCGTCGACGAGGAACAACGATAAGGCCGGTGGCGAGGTGGATGAGCGGCGGCGGTGGTTGAAGGCAGCGGTGGTGCTTCGGGGGGCTTCCGGTGAGGAGAAGGTGTGCACGGGGTGGCCCGTGCCCTTGCGATGCCGGAGGTGGAGGTGGAGGCAGCGGAGGAGGCTCAGTGGCAGCGCAAAAGGCAGAGAGACGAGCTTCGGGTGGCGGCGGCGAAGCTTGAAATACGGCTGGAGGAGAGCGAGAGAGAGAGAGAGAGGGAACAGGGGGAAATGAAATAGGGGCTCACTGCGCTCCCGGTGCTCACCTTAAATAGGCTCGGGGAAGATCGGAGGGTGGGATGGGTAGCGGCACACTTCATGGCCGCGCGGCATGGGAAAGGGCACGGCCGGCATAGGGGCAGGTATGGGGAGTGGGTGGTGGCCACAGGTGTGTCGGGACCCAAAATATGCAATTCTGGACCCTCTATGTATAATGCACTAGTCCAGGATCACGCTAGTGCACACAGTGTCAACACAAGTGAATATCAATCCACACAAGCGATTAATAACATAAATGAGTAATTTGATAACAAATAGGGTTTTGACCTTATGGTCGAGTTTACAATTATTAAGCCACGCAGGGCTAGCAAAGAAATAAAATAGCAGTGGAACGAAGAAACTTCAGCGGAATCCCATCAATTCACCACAGGCAATTGGTGGGATCAAGACCCTACAATCAAGCACCTTGATGAACTCCTCCTCGGCGGCAAAGAAGACTCCTCCTCTTCATTGCATGTTTTACAACAAGCATGAGTACACACCGTACTCGCAAGTCATACCACAGAAATGCAATTATAGATGCAGGCTTATTCCAAAGGAATGGCTTCTGTGGTTCTTTTGCAGAAATGCAGTAGTTGCAATTTAAATACAAGTAATAGATTGAAAGCATAACTCAAAACAAGTAGACGATAATAATTTGACAGTTTTAGTTCACAAAGACACACAGCCTAAACAAGTTATTCACACAGCTGCATAAGTTATCCCACACAGCTGTCCCATCTCAAATTTTATGAAAATCTACCCCTCGTGTGAAATCCCCGAGCATGTCCATGACCGCGGACGCGGCTATTCGAATAGATTGTTTAACACTCTGCAGAGATTGTACACTTTACCCACAAGATAAAACTAGTGTAGCTAGCACTAGCCGTAACAAAACAATTTAGAAACTTTATCTTAACATTGACACTCCCAGTGTGCTTACAAACCGTTAGACAACCCCACATAGGAAGTCAGTCCGACACACACCGTTGGACAGGGACACGGCGAACTGCCCCGTGATGTGACTACCTGGTAGCACACCGCCACCCATGCACATAGCCTAACCTACTACCTGAGTAATCAATGTCAAGACTCCATAACTTACTAAGTTAGGCCCGTCCCATACCAAGCATGTGGTTGTACAAGAGGCTCAGTTCAATGGCTCACAAAGTTAAGTTCTTAATTGACCAAGGCAAGACTTCCAAATAAACTACAAATCCCTATGCACACAGGTTATTAAGCCCACGCACATAGCTCCACCAAAATATCACACAGTCCACTTGCCTCCATCTAAATCCTTTCCCACCCTGTTGGTTAAGTGCAACATATGCCATCAACGAGTAATAGCACATAGAGCACACAGTTTCTATCACATAGTTCTATAGTCACTTAGTCAAGTTTATATTTGCAACTTACATGAGATGATGACTCGTAGCATGGCTAAGCAAACTAATCGCATCTAACCAACCCACATTGGTAATACACTAGCACCAACTAAATTAACCAAACTAGGGTGACAAAAGATTATGGCATACAATTAGACAAGGAGGTCATAACAGATTCGACATTAACTAATCCCAAAAGCATTGAAATAAATAATTAAAGTAAATGCAATACTTTGAATCAATATAACTTTTGAAAACTGGGTTCAATATGATCAAAGGTATAACTTGCCTTGGAATAGGTCTAAGTACTGATCTTGCTCTTGAGGTACTCCTTCTTCTTCAAATCTTCCCGAAGTATCGATGTCTACTCGCAAACGAAACAAACAAACAAAGAAAATAAATAAAAATAGAGGCAAAACAAACTCCAAAAATTAAATAAAAATCTCAGATAGATAGATCTTGAATTTAGATGAATTTAGAAATTTGAATGGGCTCAATCGGAGTTCGGATGCAAAAGATATGGGCTTGGGAAGCTGGAAATCTAAAGAAAACCCTAAAACTGAATTATTCCAAATTATTTCTTAAAAGAAAAATCGGATTATTGCGCCATGATGACGTCAGCGCTCGGAATAAAAGAATTAAAAAAAAGAAAATCTGACATGTGGGACCCACACGTCAGCGAGATGGCTCACGGTAGACCCAGTCCACCGAGCCGATTGGATCTGGAGTTTGCTCGGGTGGCAAATCCGCACATACGTGGCGCTGATATGGCGCCACGCACGTGACACGTCGGCGACAGCGCCGCGCATCGCCGCCGAGATGGATCTTGACGCTGGCCGCCACGTCGGATCGGCGGCGGAGGCTCGGGAACCAAGGGCACGGCGAACGGCGGCGCTCCGGCGGGTGTGGATGGTACCAGCACATAGCTGAGGCTATTGCGCACCTCCTGGTGTACTCCCGGGTGGTCGGGGACGACTGAGGCGGCCGGCGGCGAACTCCAAGCGGCGGAGAGGATCGGGTGTTGTCGGACGGCTGCTCCGGCGAGGCTCCAGCGATGTGGGTGGTCCCTGGAGGTAGCCCACGCGACGGTGAACACGGCGGTGAAGACCACGAGAGCAGGGTGTCACCGGTGGCGGCTGAATTGGAGAAAAACCGACTGCGGCGAAAACCCTAAAACTTGGAATTGTGGCGGCGCTGGGGTGATTGGAGCTCAATGGGTGGCGGCTTTGGATTGTGGACGGCAAGGCGAACCTCGAGGACCTATTTATAGGGCTGAGGCGGCACGGGATAAGGAATCCCCAATTCATGTCCGAGATGAACACAAGAGGGAATCCCGGAATTCTTGGAGATAGAGGCCGAGACGGGATTTGATTTTACCAAATTCGGGCGCGGGAGAGATAAGGGATAAGATTCGGCGCGTTTTCTAGAAGAGTTCAGATGGAAAACTCCATTGTCGTATGGAGCTCGGAGCCCTTCAATGGCGGACAGCGAGCGCGGCTTCGCGAGGACGAAACCGAAACGGAGACGATGACCTCGGCGGGCCCACACGACAGCGGCATGGGGCGAGGACGCGCGCGGGCGATCACGGGTGCGCTGATCCAACCGTCCCGCGATGATCCGACGGCGGAAAACGAATGGGCCGCACAGCGACTGGGCCAGCTTGGAAAGGGTTTGGGTTTCGGCCCAAAGGAATTATTTGAGATTTAAAAACTTTTTCTTTTTAAGAAAATACCAGAAATCCAAATAAGCAATAGCAAATAGCAAATGAACTTGGAAAAATTCTAGAAAAATCTAGAAAATATATCCAAGCCCAAAGAACCCAAATAAAATAGTTTTGACCATTGTTGATGTTGACTTTAATCATATTAAATTGTTTTGATGTGCAAAGTCCATATTAAGCTTTGGATTTAAATTCAAATAACATCAAATGGTGAATTTTATCTTACTAACTATTCAAAGGATTTTTAAAGCTCGTAAAATTGGGATGTTCTGGTATGCAGAGCTGGGATGGGCGAACAACAGTTGAGGGCGGGAAGCGATGGGTGGTGGCGCCAAAAGCAGCATGTGATCGTTGACGCCATAGCTGCGCCAAGATGGTATTGATCACCAAGGAAGAAGATGACCAGGGGTGGCGGGTCGGTGACGCAAGGGGCCCTTTGTCAACGAGGAGGAGGAAAGCGCGGTTCTTGGTGAACGCATACCTAAGCGGGCCGTGGAGGAGGCCGTCTTGAGCGGAAAAGGAGCCTCGGGAGGAATTCGGCCCAAAGCCGGAGAGAGAGAAAAAGAAAGGGATTTTTGAATAAAGAAATCCTAGAAAACTAAAAAGGCTTTTAGAAAATAGCTAAGATAGTCCAAAAATTCTAGAAAAATACACAGAAATTCCCATAAGCATTTGGAACTTAATAAAAATACTTTTAACTTAACTTTAACTTTTTATTTTGTAAATAAATTATTTTTAACTTCGGACAAAAAAGAAAACCCTTTTTAAAATCCAAGAAAACTTAAATAAACCAACTTTTAATTAATTGAAGTTTGATTAATTCAAATTAAACTGCTTTTATTTCTAAATTTTCAAGTTAAGCTTTAGCAACTTAATAAAATCAAATGGTTCTTTTTAGATTTTGAAAATTTTTAAAAAAACCAGAAAATTAGGATGTTACATTGCTGTAGTGCGCCTTGCTCCATAAAGGTGTGTGTGTGTGTATGTATGTATGTATGTATGTATGTATGTATGTATGTATGTATGTATATATATATATATATATATATATATATATATATATATATATATATATGTGTGTGTGTGTGTGTGTGTGTGTGTGTGTATGTGTGTGTGTGTGTGTGTGTGTGTGTGTATGTATATATATACATATACATAAACATATATATATGTATGTATATACTGAATAGCTATTTGTGTGTGTGTCGTGGCCTGGTAGCCCACGCTTCCCCCGCACTACGCGTGATTAGCCAACACCCCGCCTCCCGCTCGAGATCGGCTGTAAAACTCACGCGCACTCGTGAGGGTCGGTGGTAAAAGTCTCGGTGTCGCCCAATACGATAGTAAAACCCAATATCAAAGCGAATATCGGTAAAATTGACAGTAAAACGAAGATCACATGTCACCTAAATTGGTAGTAAAATGACTGTTACTACCAGAATCGACAGTAAAAAACCAAAGAATCACTAGTACGTCGCGGGTCAGACTGTAGTTAATAGTAAAGCTACTACCGGGGGGCACTGGAACGGTTGTAACAAAACTACTGATAGACTCACATGTACCCAGCTAATTTTACTACTGTCTCACTTATTGTTTACTATCCTCTCGCCTGTTTACTGTGTTCAACGAGGTTTACTATTTTATTCCTGCTAAATTACTGTAAGTTCGTGAATTTTTACTATCTTGGATGTGTATCTAATTACTAAACCTATTGGCTAGTTTTACTTCACACCAAAATGAATTTAACTGTAATACAAACTTATCGATATGACCACTTGATCCCCCATTTGTTTGGACAAAAAAAATGCTCCCGCGTATCCTCCCATGGCGCAAAGCAATAAAAAAAGGTGGGAGATCCCATCCATCCCACTAAACGTGCTCCCCATGTAACCGATCATAAAATCTGGCCCACCTCCCCCCTCCCCACGTTCATTTGGTCATTATCGCATCTCCCCCAGCCATCCCTTCCGACGATAATGACTACTAGACGTCTACCCCATGGGCGCGGAGGAACCCAGCTCAGTGGTGCTTGTTCTCCTTCACCAGTGTCGATCAGATCATCCTCCAATGCATGCAGATTCCCACCGACATTTATTACCATGCCTGGCGGAACGGCGGACGACCTAGGTTTCTCCACACAGATGGCTACGCCGCCGATTAACGCTATACCGCTGGTTGTAAGCCCCCGGACAATCGGGATCCTCTCATCCACGCCTCGATCCTCACGCCACCCCCTGTTGTTTCTCCAAGCGAGATGAGGACACCCGACGCCGATCAGACGTACACCCACGTATGTGTGTTTTACTGGTCTTTGCCTGCCATTTTTACTACTAGTATGTCGTTCATTTACTGTGTTTTGCACAATTCGATATTTATTGTCCTATCTAGAGTCATTTACTTGTTTGCTGTTGTATATTACTGTGTTTACTATGTTTTATTGATGTCAGGATGAGGACTCCCTAACCATATGGTGCCCCAGGTCTGCATGAAGTTCGATAATAGGGTGATGCTTACCAGTTCTACTATCAGTACGTCCAAACTTGCATAGATGGCAAAGACCCCATCTGCATGCTAACTAGTGATTCTCATACCGTTCAAACGTAATTACTGCATATGGCGATTAGGTTTATTGGCTATCACACGTGTGCTTTACTGTGTTCTCTGTATCTGGTCTGGAATGTATTGTCCATGTTGGTAAAAAAAAAATACTACGTCTCTGCCCGAGTTTTACTGTCTAATGTGTTTTATTATACTGCAGATCAGGACCTGGCCATGGTGGCTGCCATCTCAAGCGTCTTCCCCCCGCACGCAGCATCGGTTGTGCAGGTGGCACGTGCTGAAGAAGTACAAGCAGAATCTGAACAAGCTATATGCAGAGCACGATGGGCTGAAGGAGCATTTGGTTTCTGTCATAAACCATCCGCTTACTCCTAGATAGTTTGAGAATGCATGGGAGAATCTGGTAAGAGAGTACCGCCTCGAGTAAAGCCAGGCCATTGCTAGCCTCTATGACCTTCGCGAAAGATGGATCTCCGCGTACTTTAAGGATGTGTACTACGGTAGGATGACATCCACGTAGAGAAGCGAGAGTATGCACAAGATGGTAAAGCGGAACTTCGTGGATAACATGACATCGCTCTACCAATTCGCGCGGAAGATGCACCGTGTGCTGCAGAAGAGGAAGCACTCCGAGGCTCAAGAAACACATTGTTCCACAGTACGTGGATAAAAAAGGTTTACTTTGTCTTACATACACATTTACTTCAATTTCTTCCATGATTTACTGTTATCTGTCTTATTTTACTTCGTCTCTCGCCCCTCTTTCTTTTTATTGCAATCCATGTATGTCTTTACTTCTTGTCCTTTATGTACCTCCTTCATGTCATATACCGTCTTGTGTGCTATCAGAGCCAACCGGTGCGAGCCACTCTATTCTCGTTCGAGGAGCAGTTGAGCAGGGTGTACACGTCTGTGGTGTTCAAAGAGTACAAGGAGACCTACTATACAAGGAGACCTACTTCTCTAGTACAGCCTTCCGCATAAGGGCGGACACAACCCGAGATGGCCTATTCCTCGTGTTTCACAGGAAACAGTCTACGACGTTCGCGTGGTCGCAACACGATTTCAAGGTAGCGACCAAAGAGGAAACAAGTACATATAGCTGTGAATGCAAACGCTGGCAGCACACGGGTACTTTTGCTGTCTCTTGGCTAGTTGATATTGTTCAATTTATTATACTTTTACTGTCCAGTGCGTGTAGTCAGTTTACTGTCGTCGATGCGTATTTACTGTTAATCCATTTTTGGTTTATCGCCCGTAGGGCTGTTCTGCACGCACCTGGTGTGGGCGTTCACCCACTTGCAGGTTGAGCGTATCCCTAGATGCTACGTGCTCTGTAGGTACACTAGGAATGCTAGGATGGATGTGTCGTACGACAGACACGACCTCATACAGGTCGGACCCGACGGAACGACTGAGATGTATCGGCACACCACCTTACTGATGGAAGCTATGGGCGTGGTGAGGTTAGGGTGCAGATCGAGTCTTGCATCTGATAGAGCCATGTAGGTCCTCAAGATGCTTCGCATGCAGCTTGATACCGTACCCAATGATGTTGGCCCGGTGGCTGATGAGACCGTTGAGCCCGATGAAGCGGACGACGATACAATCAACCCATCAGCACCTCCTCTGCCACAGACCAAAGGTCACAAATGTGCTGATGACGAATCAGAGCAAAGTTCTGCATCAGCGGGGAAGAAGATGGTGAGGGCATGCAGCATATGCGCCTTGAAAGCCGGTCACAACAGTGCTACCTGCCGAACCCTACCCCAAAACAAAGGGCAAGGGGGCAGGAGTGGCAGTGGCAATGGTAGGGGGAGGGGGAGAGGAAGGAGGGGGCGAGGAAGAGGAAGGTCTGGTACACACCACCAGCTGATTCATGGGGACGAAACAGAAGATGACGACGCTGGTGGCTGTCTTCCTGCAGGGTCGGATGATAGCGGTACATGCAGAATAGCCGTGTTCTTTACTTACATTTCAGTAAACCATTTACTACATTATCGTATGTGTGTTACTATGGTGCGTCTGCTAACTGGAAAAAAGAACTCGCTATTTGGCTCGCCTTGCATGTTTTTACTGTATATTCGAACTCTCTTACTGCAAATATCACATCGTATTATTGCTTGTTTTTTTACTGTGTTGACCATAATATATTATTGCCTTCTGTATATTGGTTACTGCTTTTTTTGGGCTAAAAGAACGCAACGATCAATTGGTCATCTTCATTCTACTGACACATGGTGGTTGTTTTACTATACGATACCAATAACGTTACTAACGTATATTTTTAATATTGAATTACTGCATGCATAAAAAAAAGACTTCACTTTTGAACTGTACACACTACCGCTCCGTCTCCCTGATGCATCTCTTCGTCTCCCCCTCTAGACGACTTATAAATATCACGTATCATCAGCTTGCGAAGCGTTGCATACGTGAGATGCCCCCAAAAAAAGCCTTCCCCCTAAGTAAAACTTCGAAAAAAAAAGCATAGCACAAGTAAAAAAAACAACAAAAATGACTCCAAGCTCTTCTTACGCTCCACTGCAAACTATAGTTCTAAACTACCTAGCACTCATATACGATCGATTGTCTTGGCGAAGCTTGATCGAGGCTGCGGACCATGATTATATCCGCAACCTCCTCCATGCTCCGCCACTGTGTCTACCGGAGAGGGTGACTGCAATCATCCACACTCTGTGTCTTCTGCTAAGCTAGACCAATGTACTTGTGTCCGACGGACCAACCTCGTCCTGGACATTGTTCTCGCGAACTACGTGGATCGAGTCAAAGCATCCATCCAGAGGATCGAAGACTACATCGGTTGGCAAGATGAAAATGTCGACGACGTCGAGACCGTGGAAGAGGCGAGCGTCCTCATCTGGAAAATCGTCGACAAGCTTCCTTCGCTCAATCGGTGCCAAGCTCGGCTCGCCGCCATGAAGGAGCACATGGAAGCGTATCTCCATGTATTCCCTGATCCAGCCCCCGGCGAACTCCACCAGCGGGCTTACGAATGACATAGGGCTGCAATAGGGTCCTACCTTGGCCACTAGGGCCTCCTTTCTTTTCCCTTTCTTCCCTTGTTTTGTTATTGTCGGGCAATGTAAACAAAAAGAAAAATGCGACTGACCACGCTATTTTGGCCGAATAATATTTAAGAATTTTTATCTCTTGTTCTTTACTGTTATGTACATATAACATTACTGCAATGTTTTGTTTTGGTTTACTGCCAGAACACACAAAAAAAGGATACGGTAAAAATGAAAACACGACAAAAAATATACGGATTTATTACTTTATAATGATCGTTTACCTCTTCCTACATGTGCTTTTACTGTCACACTACCTTTTCGCTATACTACTCGATGAACATTTACTGCAAAAATATTATGTGATAGCTCTTCACTGTAAAATGCGGGCACAATTACTGAGCTTCTTTTTTGTTCGTAATTACTACATACGTGTCATGTTTTACTACATTGTGGCCTTACATTTTATTGTACTACCTTCGCACTCCTTTGTTTTGTATGTTCGTGTATGCATAGTTGAAAACACGGTACCAAATCAAGCAAAACCATCATTTTTCCCAAAAACAAATCGTACAATGCCGCTTGGGCTACCCGATGCGTCTCTTCGTCTCCCCCACTACGACTTATAAGGATGTTCTCGGCAGTAAAACATATTATAACTTTACTGTCTTACTGTTGTGTTTTTACTATCAAATAAATACATTCTCGAATAAAAAATCACATGCCGCACGAAAGGCAGTAAACTGATTCATGAATTACTGTCACGTCTCGTGTTATTTACCATCAAAATCGAATCCCGCGCGCGGTGCGTGCGTTTCTGGACCGACGACTGTAGTTCGTGGGCCGTCATATGCTAGTTGTGCGCCCGTGCGTCGCGTCTAGCCTGCGTCACGTGCGATAGACTGCCTAGGCGTAGAATAACTATTCTATGCTCGGCTATATATATATAGTAGTGAAGAATATATTGTTTAGTTGATGTAACACGATCTTTTTTGGGGGACGCGACTAGTGCTCAGATGTATAGTCTGACCACTAGCGTCGTACACCATGCTACGCCGTCCATCTCATGCGTTAACAAAAAAGCTTCTCCTGGCACAATCTTGCAACATCACGCGCATCCCCCGACAATACTATGCAACAGCACGCACACCCGACGTAACAAAAAGCTCCTCCTCCACCTGATATCCTTTGGAAAAACATTGAGAAAAATAGCACATTCTCACCAAAATTGCATGGAAACCATCGATATAAAACCTAGCTGCGCTTAAAACTAATTCAAATATACCAATCAAATAAATTTCGATGTTACAACATTGCAACATTTTAAAATAATAGTTGCAACATCCGACAATAATTGTTGCAACATCAAGAAATTACAACATTTAAAACTAACATATGAAACATTTCGATTTCATGTGTGCAACAATCGACGACAATTGTTGCAATAAAAATCCTTCTCCTACAAAAAAATCAGGAAGAACTTTCTGCAACAATGGAGAAAAGTTGTTACAACAATTCGAGAGAATGCATGCAACATTTAAATGGTAAAGGGCTGCAACAATCAAAAACACCATTGCAACATTTGAAAATAACAGTGGAAACATCCGAAAATAATTGTTGCAACATTTTTTGAATAAAGATGCAACAATCAAAATTGCAACATTTCAAAATAACAGTGGAAACATATGAAAATAATTGTTGCAATATTTTGGAACAACGATGCAACAACCGCGAGAGAGAGAGAGAGAGAGAAGTATCCATGCCACACCCCTTCCCACGACTAGGCCTGAGCACATGGAGGCGGCGATGCTCGGAGCTCAGTCCTCTTCATCTCTTCTTCTCGACTCGACATCTGGTAGGCCGATGGCTCTTGTGAAGACGGCGACCTCCAGGGCCCAGGCATGGTGGACTAGCTCCCCCCGTTTTGGATCTGGGCGGCTGCAGGGCCGAAGCAGCGGCGTCACCACCTCTCTCCGCCGACCATGGTGGAAGTCGACGGAACCTCAGCGAACTCTTCCTCGGTATCGCTGCTATCGGGAAGTCGAAAGGTCGCCGCAGTGGTGGAGGAGAGGGATCTCGTTGAGGATCATCTCCATTTTCTAATCAAGCTTCATCTCCAACGCGTGCGGCGGCTTGGCTAGAGTTCACTCTTGGCATGCGTGGTGAAGGAGAGAAATGAGTGGCTGGCAAATGGTGTGTTCGATGAGGAAAAACATTAGTGGAAGTCTCTGTTGGGTTTATTAGTGGGTGTGCAGTGCGTTCGTTGGATTAAAATATTGAGACTGGATGGAGCATAGAGCTTTTTTAATTTTCTAAATCTATTTTTTAAAAATATTTTAAAGATAACATCTCCCTAACTTTATTTCCAATTCTGACCCTTTTGGTCACGCTATGACCCATGGCATGACCAAACTGTGCTGTCATGCCACCGACCACGGTGTGGCCAAACCTGCCACGATAGCCCTTCGAGCTAACACGTGTCCGATGTTGGGCTAAGTCCTGTTGCCGAGATCCGTGGCGTGTGGTGTGGTTAAAGAGATCAGAATTGAAAATAAAGTTAGACAAAAGTACTTTTAAAAAATAGATTAAATAATAAAAAAGTTCTGGAGCGTATGACAAGTCACGTCCGAAATATGGTGCATAGAATATCCATTTTTTTTAGAGGAACAGACTGTAACACAGTAAAGAGCCTTCGAGTTGCTAGTAGGGATGGCAACGGGGCCATTCCCCGTCGGGGAGTGGTGGACCATCCCCATCTCCGTGACAAGAAAAAATCCCCATCCCCGTCCCCATCCCCGTCGTCGGGTACTATTCTTCCCCCATCCCCGTCCCCGTCGGGTTATCGGGGCCCATCCGTCGTCGCTTGCATCGCTATTTCAATTTAACCGCAGGAAAGAGAAATTTCTCAAGCTATGGATGTGGGGGCACAAAGGAGTGAATGGGAAATGGGGTTAGGGACTTAGGGTTATGACTTATGCTATGCAGCGTGCAACACAGGAATGATGCACTCGGTTGGTGGGCTAGGCTATGCTATGCATTGTGTTATCACCTTATCGGGGCCATCGGGTAACGGGGATGGGGAGCAGGGGAACATCCCCGTCCCCGCCAAACCCGATGGGGAATGTTTTTCGTATTAAGATCCCCGCGAACGGTTGATCCCAAACCCGTCCCCTAATAGGTGAATTCCCTATCGGAGAATGAGGAATGAGGCTCCATTGCCATCCCTAGTTGCTAGCCGTGTTGTCGTGGGCTTGCAGATAGTCATACCTATACGGGCCGCCGGTGCGTGACGGCGGGCTTAAAGATGTCCAGTTTCGGCTGAATTGGGCGATTTAGTCTGCCCGCAAGGCCGCAAGTAGCAGGCCGTTGTCAAGGCAGGGCTAGCTTGTCGTTGGCAAGGGAGGGAGGGGGATAAGCGAGGTTGAACCAGGCAGCAACAAGAAGAGGATGCTGCTGCTGCGGGCTGCCAGGCTGTCGGCGGCCGCCGCCGCCGTCAGGAGGAATCACACCCGACTCCCCGCCATCGCCGGCTTCTCCTCCTCGTCGTCATCATCGGGTGGGAGGAGGAGAAAGGGCCAGCGGCGGGGAGAGGCCAAGCCCAAGCCCCAGCCCCAACCCCGGCACGGCGAGTTCCCGAGCAAGAAGAAGCCTAGCGCGAGGCCGGTCGAGGACAAGAAGGATCGCGTTGTGGAGGCACAAGGGTCTCAGAGGCAGGAGAGTGAGGCGAGGAAGAAGCAGCAGCAGGAGAAGCCGAAGCGGGTGGTGCGGTGGAAGTGCGCGAGCGGGTGCGGCGCGTGCTGCAAGCTGGACAAGGGCCCCGACTTCCCCACCCCTGAGGAGATCTTCGCTGACCACCCCGACCACCTCCAGGTAGCGATAGCGGCGTCATTTGGCAATAACCAACAAAGGAATCAGTTCTTGTTCATATATGCAAAACTTCGGTTAATATAACCTAGCATTTTTTACTGTAAAAAATGCGAGCAACGGAACGATGCTCACGGCCTCGCAACACTGTTACGCGTAAATCAAGCAACCGATGTTCATGATGATTCATGCCTGCAGCTGTACAAGAGCATGATTGGCTCTGATGGATGGTGCACCAACTATGACAAGTCCACCCGCACCTGCAACATCTACCAAGGTAGTCGCAAACTCAGGAATCCTCTTTTACTCTCTGTGCAATGCACATTTAACTTGACGCCATTCTGGCTGGTTTGTGGCGATTGTAGACCGGCCATTCTTCTGCAGGGTGGAACCGAAGGTTTTCGATGAGTTCTTTGGTGTGCCACGCAGCAGATTCGACAGGGAAGCTTGCAGGTTTGCTCTCCTATCATGGTCAATGCATCTGCAGGTTAGTTCTTCAAGGAGGTGATTTGATTTGTTTGCCTATTGTTTCCAGTGCTTGTGTGGATAACATCAAGATGGTGTATGGTGAGGACTCTGCGGAGCTCAGTAACTTCAAGCATGTCATAAGGGAGGAAAGTAATAAGCAGGAATCAAGCAAGAACCAAGATAAATTGTTGGACACCTAGCTCCTGGTAAGGATTTGCAATATTTTCTCCCAAGTATTTGCCATTGCATCTGTAAGTCAGATTCTGCTTAATTATGTCACTTGTACCACTACTCTCTGAAGTCTCTACCATTGCTAACTCTGCGAAAGTGCCAACGAAATCCAATTAGCTCTACCCGTTTGTCAGTCTGACAAAATCTTTGTCTGAAACATGAACAGCCAGTAAGGTGTAATCACGTCCTTTAAAGTGATTGTTGCTAAGAGCTTAACATGGAATAGTCGATCTTTTGCTAATCAGAAAGTTGCAGCAGAACACAGAGTTGCAATTCGTTTATAGATTATTTTGCAAAAAAACGTCACTGAAGTTTACTTTAAAGAATAAATTGAAGGTAGATTTTCTTACTGATTTGTGGGGCCACCTGATTTCTGAAGTATGTGTAATTGGTAAACCTTAGCGAAGTTCCCCTGATCTGGCACCATTTTTGCGGCCAAGCTGGGCTTAGCATTATAGGCACAGTAGCAAATTGGGTCCAGCACAACGTAGCTCAAAAAAGGCATGTCCTCCTGGTTGGTGTATCCTGCAATGACCTGGTATGGCTGGCCTGACTAGGTGTTCAGGTCTATGCCAGGCCCGATAAGATCAACCTGAAAGAAATGGGCATTTCAGGCAGCCTGGCCTGGCACAGCAAGTGCCCAGACATAGCAATTGGGTAGATGATTCCTTTCAAGACATTAGTAGTTAAATGAGCTGCCTCAGTCATCAATATTAATTTTTCATTGGTTTTCGTCTCTCGTGAACATTACTCTTCTAGTAGTGGTGTATACAGCATGATGATGTAGATAGTTTTTTTGGATTTATTACTTGTATGCCCCTAGCCCCCTAGAGTTCATAAAACTGAAATTTTGTGTGTCGAGGGCCAGTGGCTCACGTCCTTGTTAACTTGAACATAGCCTTGAAGATAATCTTGCAGATTCCACATCATGTTTAGCCTTTTCATGACATCTTTGCTAATGTATATAGGTTTTTGTTTTCAGGTAAAACTGAGAGAAGCTAACTATGTTCTTATGTAAAGGTCCGCAGATTTATGGTACCTAATTTATTGCGTGATGCGCGCCTGAGCTGGTGCTATGGCAATTCTGACCAATGAATGTATACTCCAGTTCAGAAGGCTGTACAAGATACTTCAGTTTAGAAGCCTATTCGGTTCAAAGTTGGTGGTATTCTCTATTTAATGAGAAAAGGTTTGCCACAGCCAATTCTGTCAGCCAATTCTGATGATACCATCTTAATGTCACCCAGATTTGGTTCTGCCCTGTTTCTTTTGAGATTCTCCTTGAGAAACGCTCGTTATTTACGAACAGATGTATCGCTCTTCATACCCCTTACTAGCTTATTGGAGTCGGTGTTCCCCTAGGCGCTTGGCAGGCCGTCTAAACGGCCGTCCAGCCTTGTCTAGGCGGTGATTAGACGCTAGACGCTGGTATGTCGTCCAACTAGCGTCTAGGGCAACACTGATTGGAGTACTAGAGACGACAGTTCTATGGTGCTCCCTCACCGTTCTCGTTCTAGATCTGCGGCCGCCATCAATCTAAACAGAGATTTGAACACTCCGGCCTCCAGGGCATGAGAACCATGCTGTTCCTATATCCCTCTGTTACCTTCACCCAAGTAGTTAATTCTAGCTTGCCCAGTTGCCCCCATTTAGTCAACTGTAATCGCCCGTAAGTCCATCATGTGTTGTCTCCCGCCTAGGGCAAGAAAAGCTCGCAGCTTTCCTTCTCTTGCATTTCTTTTCATCTCCGTTTATCCCATCTTCTACCGGCAAATTATGTGGAAACATTCCAAACTGTCTTTCTTCCACCCGGCAGGCAGATTCAGCACATAATGCAACATAGGTATATTTCGATCGATCACAGTAAAAAAAACTTCCCTTAGCTTGGGCCCCTTATGTTCAGTTCAGGGCTCTGCCTCTGATTCTAACAAAGCTTCAAGCGCGACAACACCGGCCTGAATCTGAATCAAGTATGCGTTACTAACGAAGGAGCAATCGACGACAGTAGAGAAACAACCATGCGTGTCCAACTTTCTGCATTCACGAGCTCTGCAGCATCGGTTCCTATTTAGGCTACCATCCTTTTGTTTGGACCGTCATATTAATGATATACAAAATTACAAACCACAGAGGCAACCAACGGAGATAATAAAAAGCATTGAGTAGACAACATACAGACACCTATGCTTTGCTAACCCATGAATAATTCCACAGTTCTACTACCTCCTTGATTCCATGCAGGCAACGCACGATAGCAAGATTTTTTTTATATATAAAGAAGAATGATATGGGTTGGCCATGTCAGATAACTTTTCTTAGAAGTTAAAACTGTAAAGAGGGGAATATCCAGAACTTCAAATGGACAAACAAATAACTTGGACTCACATGACAAACTAAATGATAATAAGACTATCATGATCAGTTAAAGATTGATTGTACTCGTAACAAATAGAAAGAAAAAGAAGATTGAAGATGGCAACTCAGATTATTTTCCAGTAGAATCAATTTATATATAAATTAAATGAACAACGACTCACACATGGATATGCTACAATGCTCTGTCCCACTGTTCCAACAACTCACAACAAATATGTGCTAATCTTCAAATTGAGCTTCTAGATTGTTCAGGAAACTCTTCCATCCAGCAAGGTGTGTATGGGAAAGCTGCATCTATTCCTGCTGCTTGGCCGGCAATTTCATCGTAATCTTTTGGGCATAAGTTGCCAAGTCCTAAAACCTCGAGTTATTCCAATGATAGGCCACTGCTCTACCCAATGATACATTCAAGAAGACAATCTCTTTGTAAGGATGAAATCCAAGGGCATATGCATATCCATAGTAGCCGTCTTCAACCTTATCTTCAATGTCAAGAGCATTATCATTGTTAGAGTTCCATTCATATTTCTCTTCCACTGTTGCTTCCTGGTTATCATCTTTACAATAATATTTGTAATGGTTACAATCCTGAATGATCCAGGGTCCACCAAATTGTTGATCATAGTTCTCAAGTGCATGCAAGATTAACGTGATGCTTCAACACCCACTCCATTTGACTGGATGATTCATGAAGCAACCAAACCTGAAGTTATTGCACCATATCGTCCTAGGTCAAGGTTTGGATATCCCTTCAATTGGTCAATACCTTTAGGCGATTTAATTACTCGGTACTTGTCATTTGAAAACGATATTCTGTAAAAATCAAATCATTGCAAAACATATTAATAAATCATATAACTGAATCATTGTTAAGGAGAAAAAAAATATCCAAATGACGATTAAAGAGTACCTACCTCATAACAAAATCATTTTGACAATGGATGTAAAGCGCTCCTCGCCAGTAGACGGTGTGGAGCATGGATGACCATGGACTCGATCCCATGTTGGCGACGCAGCCTCCCCTTCCCGAACAAATGTCCTCTCCTCCCACTGCTCCGTCGTCGACGAGAAAACTTGCAGCACGCATGACGCCGGTGGCCATTCCGATGCCACCACCATGCACTACCGGAATCCGGCACTTTGCCGAGTGCCGGAGGCTTTGCCGAGTGTATTTTATCGGGCACTCGGCAAAGACGGTCTTTGCCGAGTGCCAAATAAAATACACTCGGCAAAAAAAACACTCGACAAAGATGGCTTTGCCGAAAGTGCCTTTTTCGGGCACTTTCGGCAAAGATGTATTTTGCCGAGTGCTATTTTCGACACCACGGCAAAATCGTCTTTGCCGAGTGCCTTTGATTTGGCACTCGGCAAAGAGGCATTTTGTTGTGTGCATTTTTTTTGGCCCTCGGCAAATCATTTTTTCAAAGCAATTTTTGAGGCCCTAAATGAATTCAAATGAAAAACTTTTCAACTACAAAGTTGTATAACTTCTCAAGATCTACAAAGTTTATTTTGGTCATTTCTTCATTTGACAAAGCGACAATAACGTTGTTCATAAAATCTACATCTCTCTCATATTAGTTTCATGAAAGTAGAAGAGAGATATATAAGATTTGTGAACAATGTTACTACCACTATGTCGGATGAACAAATGACCAAAATAAACTTTGTAGATCTTGAGAAGTTATGAAATTTTGTAGTTGGCAAAATTTTGATTTGAAATCATCTTGTCATGCAAAAACGACGTTTGAATTTGAAAATTTGAATTTTTCAAAAGACCTCGGATGGAAAAACTTCCTAAATTAAAATTGTAGATCTCCAAAAGTTATGAAACTATGTAGTTGACAACTTTTTGATTTGAAATCATCTTATCATGCAAAACTACGTTTGAATCTCTCAAATTTGAAATTCGAATTTTTCAAACGACCTCGGATGGAAAAACTTCCTAAATGAAAATTGTAGATCTCGAAAAGTTATGAAACTTTGTAGTTGACCACTTTTGATTTGAATTCGTTTAGGGCCTCAAACAAGCAATTTACTCTCGGTTTAATATAATATATGAGGATAGATAACGGAATCTAGACATAAGTGACAGTGTAGTGCAGTGGTAGAGCAGCAGACACGCGAGGAGAGGTCGTGAGTTCGAATCCCGCCGCGCGTTAACCGCAATTTTGCTTAAAAATGCAAGTGACTTCGATGGAGGCAGGCGAATGACGCGGTGGTGGCCTCCTCGGAAAAAAAAAAATTTGCTATTATTTTTGGGTTTTTTTCGCATTTTCATTTTGTCGAGTGCTTTTAGGCACTCGGCAAAGGCTTTTGCCGAGTGCGGACAAAAGCACTTCGGCAAAGGCTTCTTCTTAGAGTAATTTTTGCCGAGTGCCCTTTCTTGAAGTCTTGACTTTCGGCAAAGCCTTTGCCGAGTGTATTTGGGCTTTCTTAGAGTGCCGCAGCACTTCGGCAAAGAGAGGGTGTCCGGTTGTGATGGGATATAATTTAGCCTCGGGCTGGTAAGGGATGAAGGGGATCAGAAACACCACCTCGTGTGGCGGCGATGGTAAGGGACGAGTCGGGGAGGAGGTCGGACGCCTTGACGGCCGTGAGCGTCGGCGATGTCGCGCCACTCCTTGCAGAGGCACCGGACGGGAGAGGCAGCTGGCCTTGGCGACGGAGGACGTCCTCAGGTAGCTCCCGACCTAGGGCCATCTTTCTTCCTTAAAGTGACATGCAAAATTTGATATATGTCAATGAGAAAATTGACACTTTAAGATATGTAAGTCAGTATCACGAAATTAGAAATACATCATTTCAGATTTTTGTTCATTTGGAATTTTCCATTTTCTTTTCTTTTATCCTATTTTCTTTTCTTTTATCCTATTTTCTATCAGTTCCCAATCTGAACTTCTCCTTTTGCCCCTCCTGCTCTGCCCCCATCTACAGAAGCGGATCTAGACCTCGGACAGGGTGGGCTATAGCCGGAGGTTCAAAGAAAATAACAGTGGAAATTTTTTTTACATATAGGCTAAAAATAGCACCGTGCAACATTTAGCCCGAGGCCTCAGCAAGTCGGCCCAGCCCACGCCTTGCTCCTTCCCCCACTCCATCCAGTCCAGGCCAGAGGCCACCAGTGTGACCTAATCCCCTATTCCCTGCTCCAGGCAGTGGTGTCCAAATGGGCCGCCCAGCCCGGCCCAAGACAAAGCCTAGCTAGGCACTACCATGGGTCAGGCGCCGACCAGCACTACGGCAGTGAGGCATTCGTCTTGGTAGGCCGGCCGAGTTTGGCTGTTGGAAAAAAATCCAAAAAAATCCAGAAAAATTAGAAAAATGTGTAGAATTCAGAAGTAGACATGAAAATTAAAAAAAAAGACAATCATATTGAAAATGTAATAAAGAGCTTTATTGATATCTAACTGGCTGCCTCGTTAAAACCTTCGCCAAGTAAAAACCCAAAATGAGAAAACATTGGCAAAGGAAAAAAGAGTACAGCCTATAGCTCTATAATTCTACATACATGATACATCTTTGTTCTATGTGTCGGTGTCATTGTCTAAGTATAGATTTTTGAACACCTCCGACAACTCTGGATTTTCCACAGAGTGTTGTGTTCGTGAATCAGCTTGTTCCCAATCCTTCACAGTTAGAAGGATCTCTACCATCTCACTTGTGAGACTTGTTCTTCTCTCCTCCCATATCCTTCTAGAAAGACTGAAAGCAGACTCGGAGGAAACCGTAGAGACAGGAACAGTTAACACATCACGTGCAAGTATGGATAGCACGAGATATGTTAACTTATGGGCTTGCTACCATTGCAAGCTGTCGAAGCTTTCTGAGTTGAAATCCACCATATCGCTGTCCATAGGTGGATAGTTCTCCGCTCCTTGTTGGTCTTGGCTGAGTAGGCGTTGGTGTAGAAGAAGAAGAAGAACCCCTAGACCTGGACCTAGAGGAAAAGGCACCGAAGATCGCGCCCCACATATTTGTCTTCCCACTTGAGGTGGGGAGACTCTTTGGAGGTCGTTCTTGACGGATTCCCGGAACTTATTTTCATACCTTTGGTAAACCTCAGATATACCGAGAACGAATTTCTACAAAATAGTCAATATAGTCTAGCCACGTAGCATCACTAAGAAGATCAAGTCTGATTACCAAATGCATCAATTTTAGCCCTAGGATCTAAAAGAAATGCAAATACATATAGGTAAGGGATTTCTCGCCAATGTTTAAGGTATTTAGATTTCATGGAAACAACAGCATCGCGTAAAACTATGTCATTTTCAAACATTTTCAATTGAGTAGCAATCCGTAAAATAGTATGCACAATGATAGGAGATGTTGGATAGTAGACAGTGGACAAAGTAACAATTGCCTCATAAAAAATTTCTAACAACGACAATACCTTCTCAACAACTAACCAATGTTGCCCAGTTAATAGCATAGTACTATCAGTGCTAGGATAGTGTGTTTGGATAAATACAGAAAAAGTGCTCTTGTATGGTAAAAGATTCTTAAGCATGAGGTAAGTAGAGTTCCACCTTACCTCCATGTCCAAACCGAACTTTCTTGGACGTACACCCATCGCCCTGCAGAAGTTCTTATATTGTGCTATTCTTACGTTAGAATTATTCAAGAAAGAAATCGCATCGTGAAAAGCTTTAATATACGGACTCAACCTCTTCAAACCACATTTGACTATAAGGTTGATAATATGACAAGCGCATCGTTGATGTAGCAGGAAGGAATCGGCATATGTACTCAACACTAGAGTAAGAATGTCCATGGCCCTAGAGTTTGAAGCGGCATTGTCTAAAGTAATTGCGAATATTTTGTCTATAAGACCAAAGTCTTCTACGACTTTGATAATACAGTTCGCAATATTCTTCCCCGTGTGTGCTACATCAATTAATTTCAAACCTATAATCCTTTTCTCCATTACCCAGTCGTCATTAATATAATGCGTAACTACACTAAGGTAATCCTCCTTAGCCCGACCACTCCATATGTCCGAGGTCAGGGCCACTGAAAATGTGCACGTACTAAATAGTTCCTTTATTTTATTACGACGTTTATTATAGTATTTCACTAGATCCCTAGTTGTTATCTGTCTAGAAACGGAAGTAAATATATGATTATGCACAGTCCTAATGTAATTTTGGAAAGAAGCAGACTCGCCAAAGCCTAACGGTAAATCCTCAGAAGCAATTAAACGACAGAGAGATTGGCGGGCTACCTGAGGATCATAGTTCCAGCTAGATGCCGTACTGTCGGGGTTGTATTACAGCTGCGTCTGCCTCATCGCCAATCCTTGCTTGGTTCAACACGTTGTAGCATGTCTAATCAAGTGCCCCGTTCCACCTGTAGACTTTGCAGACAATTCATAGCGACAAATTTTACAAATAGCATATGGTACCTCATTTCCCGCTGCGTCTTGCCTGGTTGTCCTGTCGAAATGCTCCCACACTCCCGATGTAGACGGCCTCGACCTCTTTGCTCCGGTTGCCGTTGAGCCTGATGCTAACGTGGAGGCTGATGACAGAACTCCACCTTGCTCCTCCGGTGAAACCTCCGGTTGGTTTGAGGCAGCCGCAGTCGCCTCCATAGATGCAATTTCGTCCGATGAAAGTCCGAATTAGCTAAGAGCAAAGCTGTCGTAAGGACTGTCCATAACGAAAACTGTAAAATCGAAAATAACACTATTGCTACTTTAATCTTAGCATACAAATAACTAACAATAAAAGTATTACAAAAATAGTATTGTACCTTTTTCACTGACTTGCTGATGAAAATTGAAATTTCCAAATTTTGGCACAAATTTTTTGAATTTTGCCAAATTAGCTCAACAAGGATTTGAATTTGCACAACACAATTTCAAAGAGAGAATGGAGAATGAAGGGGTGCTGAATGAGGGGGGGAGGAGGTATGGTGCCTATTTATAGGAAAAAAATTCGGTTTTTTTTCAATTTTTTGCTATTTTTAAGCCCCCAACGGTCAAAAAGGTCAAAAAACGGTCAAAAAATCTCCCAACGGCCGCCTGTCTTCTTCTCCCGTGACCCGTCCCTACTCCTCCCCTAACGCCTGCTTTGCTGGCCGTCTTGGCTCGACGACACCGCCCGGCTCCTCGCCTCCCATGGCCGCGACCCGCCACCTCCTCGCCTCCCATGGGCCGCCTCGGCAACCCACGACACCGCCTCCTCGTCTCCCGCTGGCGGCGTGACCCACCGCCTCCTCACCTCCCAGGGCCCTTGGCCTGGCTGAGACGACCTTGCCGCCTCCTCGCGGCCCCGCGTCGTCGACCACCGCCTCCTCGCCTCCCGTGGCCCGCGTCGTCGACCCGCCGCCTCCTCACTCGTGGCGCCGCCTCGATGACACCGCTGCCGCCTCCTCCTCCGCTTCGCTCACGTGCAAGACAGTGCACCCGCGCCGCCGCCCGCCCGCCTCCTTCCCCTTCGCTCCGGCCAAGACAAAAGAGCGTCGCGACGCCTCCTCCCTCTGCTCCGACCTCCGACGTAGCACCATGCGCCACGGCCGGCCTCTCGACCCTCGCCTCCGCCTCCCATTGCGGCCGTGCGCCGTGCGTGCTGCGTGCTCGTGCCTATGCCATGCAGCGCACGCCCGACATCGTTACTCTTGCGTCTTGCGGCGCCCACCGTCTTGCGGGTGGTGGCGAGCACGCCCATGAACAATGCGGGCCGTCTGCAGTGCTAGGGCGACCTCTGATACCATGCTTCGTCTTGCCCGATTGGCTTACCCATTTGGCTAGCTCTAGCTCTAGGCGACGCAATGCTCGCTTTTCCTCGACGGCGGCGGCTCGGCGGCGGCAGCGCCTCCACGCTCGAGCCGCCTCCACGCTCGGGGCTCCTCAACGGCGGCGTGAATGAGCTCCTCGCGATGGCGGCGGCGGCGTGCTTATTTCATCCTGTCTTCCATGTCTTCTTTTATAGCCACACATCTATGCAGTTGTGCTTAACAAAGCAATTCTCATTTAACAGGAAAAGTTAGATCTGAGCATGCTGAACTCAAGTTTCATTCCATCCGTGCAGTGAATGATACAGATTGTCTTATTTAAGCCTCCTTGTTAGCACATTAGCTTGTCTGGGTGGTTTTGATACAGGCATGATGCCACCTCACAGTACAAAATGCCAGATTTTTCTGTTTCCTTAGCATGGCGCCGCCACTAACAAGCATTATAATGATTGGTGCAGTTGATTATGATCTTACTGGATAGTTAGTATGGCCAGGTGCTATTCTGATGAACACTTACCTATCTGAACACCCTGAGACTGACGGGATATTCAATAATTGAGTTAGGATCTGGGGTTGGTGAGAAAATTATCTATCATGTACTCATGTTCACTTCAATTTGCTATCTTACAAAAGCTGACAATATTGTGACTTGCTAGGCATTACTGGCATATTGTGCAGCCGTTCTGCAAAGAGGTGGTCTTGACTGATCACAATGATGAAGTTCTAGAGGCAAGATTCGAACCTTCAGAGTATCTTTCGCTGATATCTCATAGTTTGGCATGTAGCATAAGATATTTGAGAGTTTGTATGGCAACAATCATCCCGTGTAGCTGCTATATCTTCAAATGCTAGAAAGTGACGTGATAGATCATAAATGATACATGCATTGTGTTATACTTGTATCTTTTCTTCAATATAACTATTACATCTATTTAGGCTGAAGAATGGATTCACGGATTATAAAGAAAAATATAGAGATGCAATCATGTTCTGGGAAGGCAAATGCAGGTTACCACTTCATAATTTTCAGCTTATTATGTTTCATTAATATGACATTCATTAACCATTGAAATATAACTATCCAGAAATTGGATCTAAACTGATACTTTTGTTGCAGTGTTGACAGTTGAGAAGCTAGAGTGGGGGAGATTATGATCATATAAGCAATATCATTCAAAAGCATCCTGTTGGATTTAATCTCATTCTTGGAGCTGATATCTATATCCTCCAATTTTTTCTACTTAACCGTGGTTATTTTCAATTTTGATCCTTTCTGTTTCTATTGTTTGTGTCATATATCAATCATTGCGTTTTGTGGACCTTGACTCGCCGAAAGCTTCCAGTAATCTAGCATTCCCTGTCTCTTTGATATTGTGGAGATGCTTCTTCGCCTTCAGGCCGGTGAATGTTGATTCATATTAGCTTATGTATCACGAGCTAAATTTCATATTCTTTGTATTTCATCAGACCACTTATTTATTTATTTATTTATTTATGTTTTCTTTATAGGTTCTGGTACTTGTCCAACTATTGACGTAGAAATGGTGGGCTAGGTTAGAGATGAAATCTTTGTTATTTAGGTACTCAATTTGTATCTCTAAGATACTATATTATTTATGTTTTCTTATTATATTTTATATTGAAGCATTTTTTATAAAGTTTTATGGCAATCAAGTATTTGTGCCTTATTTTTTGTTATGTCTTGCTGTGGGTACAAATTAGTGTTAGTTTTAAGATGTTAGGCTAGTAGAATTTAGGCCGAGGCATGATATAATCCTAGATCCGCCACTGCTCATCTATCCAACTCATCCCCAATCCGCCATTTAGTCATGCTAGAGAAACCCGAGCGAGTTCAAGCGATTTGGCGCTGCCTTCCCCGACCACCCCGCCGGCGTCGCCTTCCCCGAGCCCCTTGCCGGCGCCGCCACCCCCCTGTCGGCTACCGCGTCCGAGCCGCACCTCCCCTGAGCTCCCCTTCGGGCCTGACCCCCAGCAGGCCGACACATATCTGGGCCTGCCACCAGTTCGCTCGCCGCACCTTGTGCGACTGCGTGTTCCCCGTTAGCGTCGCTGCTCCGGTCGTTCCAAGCCCACCTTCTCTCAGTCAGAGCAGAAGCATGGATCCAGAGCAGAAGCAGTAGCATATTCCATTCAATTTCTTGTGTATTTCTTGACAATATTGTGAATTCTCATTTGTACATTGCTGAAGTGTGTGATCAGACAATATTGTGAATTGTGATGTCCATTGTACAAACACTGAAATGTGATATCTAAATGTTGATAATATACTGAATTAGACAATATCTGAATGTTAACAATACTGTGATGTCCAATATTGTGATGCTCCAATTGAAAAGCATGTTAAATTATATATGAGAGAGTGATATGTGAATGTCCAATATTATGATGCTCAAGTAGGGAAAAGCATGCTGATCTACATTTGTGCATAACCTAACCCAGAACACATGGTCATGTGGTTTCAAGTGCAATGTAGAAATATAACCAAATCAAAATCATTTGTCTTCGAACTAATTCAAGGCAATATCCAAATTAACTTGCTGTGGAGTATGGGAGATGTTTGTCATGCTCCACCTTCTTAATAAGTCCATCTCATGCCAGCATACAACTCCTAGTACTCTTTAAGTTTGTATATGGAATATGCAACAATGACAACTCATAGTAGAAATGCTCACAGCAGAAAGGACATCATAAACATGCAAAATCCATACCACTACAACATCAACAATGACAATATTGTGATGCTCCAGTAGGGAAAAGCTTGCCATTTCAAAAGCACTTGTAGAAACCCCCTGCAGAAAGCTCACAGCAGAAAGTACATGATAAACATGCAAAATCCAGACCACTACAACTCCAAACCATTAATTCATAATCTTCCAAACATGCAAAATGCCGCACAATAGTATCGGTGAGAGCAATCACAGCCATAAATTCATAATCTTCCAACCAATCCTGTCATCAAGATATGCCCATTTACAGAAACAAAGAAGTGTAAAGCCAAAATAACAGTTCATCCATTACATGTAATAGTAATCTTCCAATCATACATAAGAGTATCAGTGAGATCAAGTCTTAACCATAAAGCAAAATAAAGGAAGATGCAACAAGTCTGTCATTACAAAAGCATCACATTACATAAGAACGACCTACTTCTTCTTCTTAGGGGTTAGCTTCTTTGTGGCTAGCTTCTTAACTAGCGATCTCATCTTTTGTGGGGTAGAAGCAGATGGTTCACCTCCAAGACCATGAGCAGATGTGAGATCCAATTGCTGCCTCATCATAGTCAGTTGTGGAGTAATTGCAAGACCATCCCCTGTGGAAGGAGTAGGTGTTGCAGCAACCTCAGATGGCTCTGCCCTATCCTTCTTACTCTTCTTCCTTGGAGGGTTTCTTTTCCTATAACACACAGATGAAATTGGTTAGTGCATTATAATAAAATGTAAGCATGCATTTTGACACATATTTACCTTTTCTTAGGGGCGTTTCGAGGGCATGCTCCCCTGCTGTGATGTCCTAGTTCTCCACAGGTCTTGCACTTCTGTTTACTTTGCTGCCTTTTTTTTCTTTGGCACCTCATTGGCAGCCTTAAACCTTTGTGTCTTTGGTCTTCCCGCTGACCTTTTGAGGTGAGGTGGGTGCAACTTGAAACCAGGATCAACCTTTCGCCATTGGGACTTGTCTGTCATCAATTGTACAATCCCAGCATATGTAGCTTTAAATTTAGCCAAGGAGAAGAAATCATCAACATAGTCCTCCATATTAGCTTGCCGATTGCTGCAGCTGAATCGCAAGGCATGCTGGCATGGTTTCCCAGATACTTGCCATTCTCTACATGTGCATTCCCTACTGAGAAGATGGACCACATGCCTTGTATTGTCAAGCATGTTGACTACCTCAGCACTTGTATTTGCTCCTGGGGTTGCCTTCAAGTGTCCAAGACCTCTAGGACTCGCATTGAGTTCGTGAGTAACATCTGGGAGTATTCTACCCTACAATCTGTCTCCAATCCTCCTCCTTTTATCACAACGTTGTATAATCAAGTTCCGGATGGTGTCCATGAGTTCAACCACCAGAAGATCCTTAACATTCATGATCCAAGAGTTGTACGTTTCTGCAATATTGTTGTGCATGTAGTCACACTTCGTAATTGTATTGAACAACGCCCTACTCCAGATGTGTGGGTGGTACTGGTTGAGGTACTCAATGGCTGCTGGACAATTTTCTTGAATTACTTGAATGTGCTCCTGCAAAACCTCGTATTTGTAATATCGTGTCGCTATCCACATGTTACTGGAGACCACAAGACTATGAAACTTCTTCTGCATGTTCACCCAAAGATGCCTGAAACACTCTCTATGCTCAACATCCGAGAAAACCCTCTTTACACCTGCACATACCCCATTCCCAGCATCTGTATGCAAAGTCAACCCATGTGGTTTGTCGATTGCCTTACGTAGCTGCTGCATAAACCAAGTCCAATTCTCTACAGACTCTGAGTCGATAATACCATATGCAACCAGGTACATCCAATTGTGGCCATCTATAGCCGTAGCAGATGCCAACTGCCCATTGTACCTACCAGCGAGAAAGGTAGAGTCGATGCCCAAGTACGGTCTACAACCATTAAGAAATCCATCAATTCAAGGCTTTAGCGCAATAAACATCTTGTGGAAGTGTGTCTTCCCACTGTACATATTGGTGTCTATCTCAACAATGCTACCTGGCATTATTCTTTCAAGCTCTGCCTTGAAACTGTACACAGATTGGAAACTCTCCTCCCATGGTCCATATAGCTGCTCTAGTGCTAACTGTCTCCCAGCCCACACTTTTCCATAGCCAATTGTGACATTGTATTTCTATTCGAGTGCCTTTTCCAACTCACCTGCACCCATAGTTGGATTTGCCCTAATCAAAGGAAGAGCCCTATCTGCCACCCAGCCCTGCGATGCCATCGAGCTCTTTGTTCTGCTTGTTGAAGTATATTTGTGGGAATCAACCAACACTGTAACCTACAGATAGATTGCAACAACTTAGTATTTAACACAATGAAATGAACATTACTTAATACAACTTAAACTATGTTACGTTAGTTTCGTGATGCTTTGATCAATCCCAGTGTGCGCAGTTATTCTCCAAGGACAATCCTCCTTGCATTCTCCTCTGTACCTTTTTTTTGTCAGTCTTACATGTGCCTATCTCAAACTCCCCCTTAATAGCAAATTGCCTCATAGTTAATCTGAATTTCTTCATATTAGGAAAGGTGCTGCCAAATTCAATCCTAGGATTTTCCTTATCATGCACATGCACTGGCTCCACATGTCCATAGTCATTCACTAGTAAGTCATCCTCTATATCAATACCACCGTTGTTTGGACCGCTAGCATCATCATTCGGCTCCACATGTGCATAGTCATTCTCCTCAGCCCTTAGCCCAAGCATGTCAAACATCTAGTCGTCCGTGATGTACACACCATTTCCATCCACATTAGCAGGGCCGGGTGGATCAACTTGGAGAATAGCAAAACCTGCCCCTTGACTAGCCCATATGAGAGTGTGCGTGGAGTTATCGCAAGGCCTTCCTGGTTCTTGCCATTGTGATGTTTCTGCCTGTTCACTAATAGGATCAACATGAAAGGATAGGTGTAGAGAACTCACAGACTTGAAAGGATAGGTGTAGAGGACTCACAAACTGACAGTGTGAAGCACTAGAAATTCCACTGCAAATAGTTGACAAGTTTTTTTTTGCCTATCCACTATAGTGATGGGCAAATAAACCAACTTGCTATCCATGTTTGCATCAAACAACCCCAGAAGTTCTGCATCGCTGCATATCCTTACTTGTGTTCCTTTCTTACTATCAAAGCATCCTGCGCCGACCCCTAATTTGACTTCCATTTCAAGTCAGCGTTTAGATCTAACATTGAGTACAAATCTCTATCATCTACCACCAAATCGTGAGCTGCAGCCGCATATGATTTGGTGCTGCCATCATCAAACCGTGCTACGTACGCAGCAAAGTTAGCAACTACTCTATATGCGGTACCACACTCAACCCTACACCAACAGCAACAAATAAATGTAATGCGAAGAACATGTTAGCTACAACGAAGAGTCTTCAGCAACCACATAGTCCACAATATGACAAAGAATATGTTTACCCACTGCTACAATGTGATTCTTCCATGCACCGGCCGCTGAGGGGCTTGGAGCTCGGGGGGACCGACTGGGGGAGGCGGCGCTGGTTGGAAGATGCGGCGGCCGTAGAGGGGTTTGGAGCTCGGGGGCGGCCGACTGGGGGGAGGCGACGCCAGTTGGAAGATGCGGCGTTGGAGGTCGAGGGTGAAGAATCTAGACCCGCCATTATATGTTAATGGAGTATTTTGGTGATTAATGATAAATATATTTGTGAGACTAACACGTTTATTGATATACATATTGCTCAGTCTCAATTGGATAAAAAGGTGAAAATCAAAGAGGTATGCACTCAACATCATATTCTTATATATTGTTGCATTCCTCGGATCCAAAATATAGGTTGAACTCCACCAAAAGTTTAACTTGAATATGTGCATATGTTTTTATTACACATTCGTGTATGCACACATTTAGGGGGAGTTCACTCTATGTTTTGTGGTTTCATTAGTATTGATCCATATTTCTTTATCCACATATATTGGGGATCTCTACTTTGAAACATATCCTTTGAGTATATAAAACTTGTGTAGTTCATATATACTCATATTATTTTATATTCAATTATTTGCAATTGTGTTGTGGGACTAACGTGTGTACTAAGATGTTTAAAGGTTTAGTCCCAGTTTATGGATGGCAACATGGTAATGGAAATGCATGACAATAGAGGGATCGTGTTTAGTAGCTTGATAGCATGTTCTTGTGCCTTTTGGATCAATTTAGGATCATGCATGCATTTGAATTTGAGTTTTGGAAGCACTAAGTGCTTTTGTCAGAAATCGGTAGTACCGGAGACTAACCGGCGGTAGTACCGCATCAAGCGGTATGACCGCACTTTACTTGGCGGTATTACCGGGTTTTGATCATCACAGCCAACTGAGTGCTAATGCGGTACGACCGGCTCTTGCAGCGGTACTACCGCATTGCGGCCGTTCCAATTTCTAGTTGGCGGTTTGATAAAACCAGAACAGGTGTATTTTGGCTCGGAGCTCTCCTTAGCAATCGGTTGTACCGCACTTTAGAAACGGTTGTACCGCTCAGCGGTTGTACCGATTTTTATATGCTGGTATTGTTTTTCCAGAGAGCGTGTTTTTTCGGTAAGTTTGGAAACCCTGCAATCGGTAGTACCGCTCCTTCGTCTTGATACGACCGGGATAACGATAGTACCGCAACCTGGTTAGCGGTAGTACCGGTCCAGGATTTTCAACGGCTTGTTTAGAAGCATTTATTGCAGGTATATCTTGGTAATTGATGTTAATTATTATGGGACTAATATTTTCCATGAGTTGGATGAATAGGTTATGTTCCAGGGAAATGGAGACTTCGGATGACGTCATGAGTTGATCGTCATCAAGTCAAGGTTCAAAAAGAGGATGCATCATGAGTTGATGTATATCAAGATCTCGAAGAGGAGATGATCATGAGTTGATCATCAAGTCAAGAGAAGACTCATCATGTGTTGATGGAGGTCAAGTAAAGGATGCATCATGGGTTGATGCATGTCAAGACGATGACCTGGACTTGAAGTGAAGATGTGCGTAATCAAGTTTCAAGAAGATGCTCAAGGCAAAGGTATGACTAGCTAGGGCTAAGGATGTGTTCCTAGTCTTTTACCAGTCTTGATGTTTGGTTGGAAGACTAGATTGCTAGTATAGGTTGTCGTACTATTAAGAGAGGTCTTGTCTAGTAGCCTGAGTCTCATCATGTGTTGATAGCTCAATCTCACTTGCTCTAGCTCTCCGTGGCATGATGCTATTATTTGCAAATGTGTTTTGCAAATAGTCGGGCTCATGCATTTAATCCTTGTAGCATGTGACTATACTTTGCAAATGTGTTTTGCAAATGGTTGAAGTCCATGTACCTACTCCTTGTGGCATGATCTAAGTTTGCAAATGTATTTTGCAAATTATTGGGATTCATGTATTTTTTTTCCTTGGCATGGTCTAAGATTGCTTGTTGCGAATACTTTGGACTTAGACCATGATAGTGGCTCTTTGGAATTGTGCTTTTTGATTTGATAAAATGTGTTTGACATCAAATCAAATAGGTGGGTTGTGTAGCCCTATGAATAAGCTTTCCATAGAGTCCAAGATCACTCAATTCCGACATCGGAGTCAAAAGTTATGACATTTTTACCGAGTGTCGTCTGTGCTGATTTTGAGCTGCGGTACGACCGCCATGAAAAAGAGTGGTACGACCGCCCAGAACGGTTGTACCGGCCCTTGTGAGTGCGGTACGACCACACCAAAGTTTAACGGCTAGTTTTTGAGCCGTTAATACACCCTTTCCGACCATTGAGTCAAAAACGGTTGTACCGGCCGTTGTGAGTGCGGTACGACCGCATTTTGGCCGAATTTGCTGTTTTCTCCTCCAACGGCTAGTTTTTGTGTGTGGGCTATAAATACTCACCTTGGCCGGTTGGAGGGCAACCTTTGGCATCCCATTTCACTCTCTTGAGCTAGTGTGAGCTTCTCCTCTCAATTGTGCATGTGTTGCACCTTGTGAGCAAGGAGAGAGGTCTCTAGTTGCATGTGTTGCATCTAGAGGTGGATTTCGTATCCACTTGAGCTTGTGCATTCGTTGCACGTGGTGAGAGTCAAGCAAGGGGCTTGGCTTGTTACACTTGGTGTTTACCGACACCTAGACGGCGTGGAGGCGTCGTGGACCGGTGATCTTCTCAAGAAGCTTGTGAGAAGGCCCAGCATGTTGTGAAGGTTGGAGCTCACCTACCTGAAGCGAGAAAAAGCTACCACTAGTGGAATTGAGGTGTTTGGCTTAATTCGTGGAACCGCTCCAATTGGTTTGGGCTTACCTCAACGTGGATTAGGGGAGACCGGCAAGTCTCCGATCACCACAGTAAAAACATCATTGTGTCATTATGGTTTGATTTCTTGTGCTTTACTATATTGCAATTTACATTCCATATATTAAATTGCTTACTTATATGTGTATGATTGCTATCTTTTTATAGTCTCATATTGTTGGTGCACTTAGTAAAGACTAGTTGATTTAGGCTTTAATTGTGCAAAACCAAATTGATTTACAATTCCGCATAAAACTCAGTTTTAGCAAAAGAAGTTTTAAAACCTCCTATTCAACCCCCCTCTAGACGGCCTCCTCGATCTTACAAGGGGCGGCCAACTAGGGGGATGCGGCAGCCTGCTGGGGGAAGATGCGACGGCCTGCTCGGGGAGGAGCGAGGAGCGAGGAGCAGTGGGGGATCGCGGATCGGCGGGAGGCGGGACCGGCAAGGAGGCGGCGCCGGTTGGAAGCTGGGGGGAGGAGCGAGGAGCCGGGTTGGGATGCAGTGGCCGATGAGGAGGGGGCAGGATCAGCGGGGATCAGCGTGCCCTAGTTCATCCCATGTTCATCGTGTGGTTCAGAAGGAAGCTGGATAGAAGGGGCAGAAGGGATGAGTTGGATAGATGAGGGCAGGGCAGGAGGGGCAAAAGGGGAAGTTCAGATGGGGAACTGATACAAAATGGGATAGAAGAAAATAAAATGGGACAAAAGAAAAGAAAATGGCAAATTTCAAATGAACAAGAATCTAGAGTGACGTATTTCTAATTTCGTGATACTGAGTGGTATATCTCGAAGTGGCAACTTTCTCAGTGGCATATATCAATTTTTGCCAAAGTGACATCGTCCTTAAAGGGGAGAAAAAGGAGGGGACTGAGGGCGTCACTTTAAGGACGAGGTCGGGACTTGGGACACATCCTCTCACCTCCCTACTACTCTCAGCCCTCTCCTTTTTCTCCCCTTGCCACCAAAGCTCGCTAGCTAAGCGGCGATGAGAAAGCAAAGGCAGAGGAGGCGGCGGAGAGCACGAGGATACACCAAATGACGTCACGGGAAAGGAGAAGGCGGTGTGGAGAGGGGAGGTGGCAGCGTCGTGTGGAGAGGAGGCAACGGCGATGGGAGGGTAGGTCGCGACATCACGGGGAGATAATCTGGCGGCGGCGTCGCAGAGAGAGAATCCGACGACAACGAGGGGCTCGGGGATGGGAGGGGGCACCGGGTGGGAGGAGGTGAGGGGCTCAAGGATGGACGGGGGTGCCGGGTGGGAGGAGGAGAGGGGAGTGGGGAACGGGAGGTGCATGATGCGGCGGTGGAGGAGGAGCACCGCGGCAAGGTAGGCGCAAACGGTGGCAGCGACGAAGGATAGGGACACAGCGAAGGTGTGGCCCAGGCTCTAGTGAAAGGAGGCAACGGTGGGGCGCTCGACCAGCAGCCACCAGGCGTGGCGTAGCAGCGTGGCGGCTATCGAGCTAGAGGAGGAAGAAGGGAAGAGAAGAAGGGAGGAGAATATCCTGTTTAAACTTTAGATAATTAAATGTATTAGGAAGAAAATTAAATAGAACTAAAAGAGGAAATTCAAAATTTAGAGGGAGAAATAGAACCTGGGCCGAAGGTCGGCCCACGATGTTCCTCGGCCCAAGGGGGACGGTCGGCCCCTTAAGTGGTGTCAGGGGGTGGCAACCCCCAAACCCTAAGCCAACGCCCCTACCCCTTGCCCTACCACCTCCTTCCCCCTGTGCACGCCGCCCTCCCTGCCCAACGTTGTCCCTTGCTTCCTCCTCCCTGTCGCGGCCCCTCTGTCGCGCCCCCTCCTGCGCCTCCCCTGGCTGGCGCCCCTGGAGGCTACCGCCTCCTCCCCTGCTGCCACCTTGCTGGTAGCTGTTGCTGCTGGGTGATCAAGAGGAAGGGGAAGGGAAGGGAAGAAAGGGGGGATGATCAAAGGCAACGCGTTCTTCGTCGATTTTTTCCAGGGGTAACGATCTGATTGCCTTTAGTTGGCCCTAAATTAATCGTTGTTCATATTGTAGATCGTTTGGATCTTGGGAAGCGTAGTTTTCGGGAAGCTCTAGTTCATTGAACTATGCTGCAGAACCTTGTGGGGGCAATTAAGGGCATTTACGTTCAGATTCAGGGTTTTGCCTAGTTAGAAAAATTGTGGGGAATTTCACTAGCTTTCCAAGAAGGTCTAGAGCACTAAATTTGGAGTTGTGAGCAAAAGTTATAGCATCGGAAAGGTTGCTGTCCAGAAAACGATCGTCAACGGTAGTTGTCGCGTAGATGGGCTAATTACACATGGTAGATGGAGTAATTTAATCATTTTCATAACTTGAATAAGCTAGGTAATTCTTAGTAGTTTCTAGAACTACCATTGTTTACTACTTTTCAAGTTATAGAAAATAGATATTAAAAAGTCAAGTAGATTGTTCTGGCATATTCTGGTTTGATCTTCGGGGTGAAACAAGGAACTAAACGGCGAATTCAGAGGTTTTGCATCACTAGAAAATTGTAGATAATTTTGTGGGGTTTCTAGGAAATATATATTTATCTATGATTGGAGTTCGGAAGAGAGAGTTAAAGTCGTTTTACTACTAGGGCAGCGGGTAGTGCGTCTGGTAAAGTTAAGTTAAATGCGTCGATTTTGCATGTAGGTTCGATGGTGATTAGTTTGATGTTTTGGTGTTGTGATGGTATGTTTTTTAGTTTATTTTAATTATTTATCCTGGGAGTGTTGCTTGAAGAACTTTGCCACCATCTCACTACCCAGCTCTTAGAAGATAAGAGGCAAGTGCATAGTAGAACAGTGATCAATGGTTTGGTTGTTGTTTTCTTTATTATTCATTGCCATGATGTTATTTATACCTTACATTGCTTAATTATACCTTCTTGAGAATGACTGTGGTACCGTTATTGATTATGAGGACATGGAATGTTGATAATGGAATATTTGATGAGTTTAAATTGAATTATTGCATCATGTGCATCATTGCATAAAAGAGATGTGATCATGGTGATCACATATCTACCTTGTTGATAGAGACTCCACAAGAGTGGAGAGATCGCCGATCCTTTTGAGGATGAGCTTGATGAAAGAGTGAACACTACCGTGAGTGTTCACTCATGCTATACCGTATAAGCGATGAAATGAGCATGTGAGCTTGTAGCATAGAGTTGCATTGTGACAAGGATTTAATAATCCTTAATTAATTAAATCATTTATTTGTAATGTTTATTATATATAATAATGTCTTTATACAACTATCATAGGTACCCTTTATCATTAACTTATAATGATAAGGGAATATTACAATTACCTGGTGGTCGTAAGCTCTCCTACGACCACCATATGGTTGTAAGCTCTCCTACGACCACCATATGGTTGTAATACTTTCTACGACCAAGATCAATCATGATCACCTCTATGGTTGATAAAATCCATAGGCATATGGACCCAATCGACTAGGGACTCTATGCACTTCGTTCATTTATGCGTAGTAGTTATACATGTGTTGTTATTCTCTGACATAACTGCACGTAATATGCACTTCGTACATCTATGCGTAGTAGTTATACATGTGTCGTTATTCTCTGACATAACTGCACGTAATCATCTATATTTTTAGCATAACTGCACGGCGAATGTGGGGAAGAATGTTTCTATGACAATAACCGTCATCAAATGTGCACAATTAATCAACTATTGAGGCGCCTTCTAGCATACAACAACTGCCACCCTCTCAGAAGTTTTATAAGAGATAACGCTGGTGGACAGAGAGAAGGAGAATGAGAGACATAAGTCATTGGCCTTAGTTTTTGTGACTTCTTTCTTATTGTAAACACAATCAATACAAGAATACAGGAGTATGGTTATTATTCTCTCCGGAGAAGATATGAACCTGTCTAAAAATTTCTTGTGTCTTCTCTTGCATAGTCTCGATCAATGAGCCCCTAATATTCATTTCATAAGATCGATATTAAAACATCGACACATTGCATTAAAAGAAAAGTGGATGATATGATAATTGAGCATGAGCATGAAGAGAAACAAGTGGATGTTGTTGATGATGATATTGATAATGGTTATTAAATTATTGTCCAGTGTTTTATTATGTTCTTGCTAAGTCGTGGACTCACTCTTGCTCTATTGTTGCTACAGATGGACGTTGACGACATCTCGCGTGAGAAAGGATAGCTCACATGAATTACTTACAATCACTTGATTCATATTGCCATGAAATCTTTCAATCTAGTGTGATGATATTTATCTTAGGATTCGTTAGACTTGATAAATTTTGGATGACTGCTTGGGACTTGATTTATTTATTCATTAGACTCGTTTTGGATTGTTTAATATTTATTGGTTGATTATTCAGTATTGTCATCTAGTGTGTTCATCATTAAACTAGTTGTGTCGCGTTTAATGTTTTTATTGTGACTCGTGGATAGGTTTTAATCTTTATATATTTGCTGAAAATTGTTGTAATATATTGTTTAAATTAGTAGTTAGTGTAATTTAGTGGTATTCCGGATTCAGTGTTGAGTCGGGTGTTACACACAACAAAAAGATATATTTTTGTAGTGTCTTTCGGCAAAGACACGGAATTTAGATATCCCATAGCTAACACCACAGAATTATAGTGTCCTGTAGCCAATTTTACCATAATATAACATGAGTAATCTAAAGATACATGTGCTAGGTCACCGGCCGGAGCTCTAGGAGGTATCTAAGGTTGTGCCAAGCCGTTACTGTAGCCGGTCCTCCCGCCCCGGCTAACCCCTCCTGTGTAACCACCGCCATGCGCCCATGCGTGAACAGCGATCGTGGTCGGAGAGGAAGAGTCATCCTTTTTTTCCTAGTAAAATAGTAAGCGATGTCTGGCTGTCTGCAATGGTGGCTTTTTTACAGGTTGCTTTGCCAGCGCTAGCTTGCGACATGTCACTTTAAGGCGACGTGTATATATCTAGAAACTCCTTTTGTTCTTGTCCTCTTTACTCTTATGGTCTTTTGCTGGCCATGATACGGCTTTGTACTTTTACTTTGCTTCCATATTGCTGCAATTCACTGACGGATGGAACGGAAATGCTGTCGGAACTCGTGATCGTCCATCTCAGGGATCGGTAAGGATGGCTATGAACTCATGGTGATGCATGCTGCCTCTCGTTTGAAAGAGGTGAGCAGCGGAAAGAGTTGCTACGTATGTACGTGAACGTATCTATCTAGCTGCGTGCATACCACGTGTATGCTCCCTTAGTTGATTTTGATAAGACGCGGTTTAACTCAGTACTGTCTTATTAATTAAACATTAACTTAGTATTGTCTTATTAGTTAAACTTTGGCTGTTAGTTTTTCTTACGCACGATACATTATTAATGACCACAAAATCATGATCGTATAAAAGTACTTTCAAATCCGAATCTAATGATACTACTTTATACCACTAAACCATGTACTAAATTTAAACGTTCCGTATTTTTAAGCATATCTTAAGTAACAATTCAGTGGATTATTATTACTAATTACGTAATTAAACAAATCAATAATTAATAATAAAGAAAAATAATTTGCTTACACAGCAAAAATTCATACGAATGAATGTAGTACTCACATATGTCCAATTATACAAAATGGTACATGATTCCACAGTACAAATATACAATGACAATATTTAAACTATATTACAATTATCAGATATATTACAATCATACCGAGATACAAAACAATGTCTATTTGTACAACAAAATTTAACTGTGCTGCATTGCATTTCCCACACTTTACTAGTAAATCCCAAGTCAGCAGATGAAGGGAAATGAACTAATATCCATGCCAATTAGAACCACCAGCTGGCGGCATAAACAAAAAGGATAAGAAGACAGAAGTAGCACAACACTTTCCCATTCGTATTCACTTCTCACACCATATCCAAGCAAAGGCAAAAACCAGGAAATCCAAAACCCTTCGTCAGTCCATTCTCCATTCATCGAGCTAGCATTTGAATCCAAGATGGTGAAGAATCTCCATTGCCAGCCATGGGGTGAAGAGAGGAGCCCAGGAGGACGCGAGCCGATGACAAGGTGAGCACGCGGAGCAGGCAAGAACAAAAAGAACACATCTTCATCAAAAAAAGGTGTTTCCCCATGCCACTGCTTCCTTCTTTGTTCGTGCGGGGGCAGCCCAAGCATGGTACGGGCTTTCGTGTCATGCCGATCCAGCCCATAAACAGTGCGGGTCATGTTGTGTCTGGGCTGACCGACAGTTCCGTGCCTCAGGCCGACCCGGCAGGCATAACCCATCTGGCCACCTCTAATGGTGGTGGGTCACATATTTTCGGTTGCATAATCTTTTGTATTTTTTGAAACGCCTAATCTTTTCATATTTTATAGGGATAATTGATTATTTGCCACTGCAAAGAAAAGCCTTTTAGGATTTGCCATTCCTAACAATGTAATCTATAATTTGCCACTCCAAAAGTTGGTTGCCTAATAATTTGCCATTTTGGCCTTTTAATGACATTTCTTATGTTTTCTCTCTTTTTTCTCCACGTGAAATGACCTTACTGCCCCTCTCTAATGTACACAGGCACAATTACGCGGATGAACTTTCCTGATATGCAAGCAGTGTGGGAAAGTGACTATATGGCTCAACCAGCAAGTATTGGCTTGTAATTCTTTGCTGCGAGGCGAACTATTGTTATTGTGGGATGATCGCCATTGATGGCATGATAAACGGATGTTTGTTTGCGCTATCGCGTTCACATGATGTTTTAAGATGGGATGTTTATGTTGTGCAAACTCCAATTTGTTTCTGTAAAAGGAACTGAAGAACTCAGATGGTTGTACCTCAGAAGGGTTTGTATTTTCATGGTTGAAATCACAGCTGGTACATCATCAATTTGATGAAGATAAGAAAACATACGGCTAAACCAGCTTCAACGTCCAAACATAACGGCAAAATGACAGCGGCGTCCGCACGCTTATACACATTTATCTTCAGTAAGGCTCTAAGCTTAATCTGTTAGGTGATTGCTGATTTCTGTAAAAGATCACTTCGGTAGCTGGTAACATAACTTTTTTGTTAAAGGAAGGTAAATGGTAGCTATTAGCCTATTCTACAATGAAGAACATAGCTAGAGAAATTTTCGGTTCTGGTGTTATAAGTGATGAAGCTTGGGACCATGAGAACAATGACCTTCCAGAGGATACTTACAATGTTTGTGCAACTCCAGGTACCTCTCCATATTAAAAGGGATAATTGATTATTACATTGGAGAGGAGCAGTAAGGTCATTTCGCGTAGAGAAAAGAGAGAAAACATAAGACATATCATTGAAAGGTTAAAATGGCAAATTATTAAGCAATCAACCTTTGGAGTGGCAAATTATAGATTGCATTGTTAGGAATGGCAAATCCTAGAAGGCTCTTCTTTGTAGTGGTAAATAATCAATTATCCCTATTTTATATGGTAACATATAAGTGGAATCGCCTTTTCGGGTGCAGTCATGCAATAATTTTCGGTTTAGGTACTAAACCAACATTAAAAAAATTGATGAAAATTATAGATGCATTTATTTGTATAAAATTTCAAGCTCAAATTTATTTTATATTAAGAATAGCAACATTAAGAAAATTCTGACAAATGATAAATCAAAATAAATAAAAGAAAATTGTTACTATTCAAAACAAACTAACCTTTTTGCCTTCTCGTAAGACATTTGAAATTTTAAGGGATGCTACAACACTCCAAAGGCTAAGTTACCAGATTCGCTATAAAACCCCGCAAATCATGATCCGGATTCGTCAAACCCGAACCGATTTAGGGTATGACGTTCGTGTTCGTAGTGGAAATTGGAAGAAAAAGTGGTGAACTACGAACCTGAATAATGTACCGCGACTTGGACGAACCGTGTTTCTGGTAACTATGGGCTATATCATTAAAAAAAATTGGATTTTTTCTGTTAATTTGGTGCCTAACCCGAAAATTGATTGCCTGATTGAACATCAAGACGTGGTTGACTTGATAATGATACGTTGTCATTTTATACAACTAGTATTACCTTTATCGATGCAAAGCATTTTTAGTATAGTATTATCTTTTCATATTTTTAGGTAGAAATAGACATCCTTTTCAAAACCCTCTTCGTCCTTAATAAAGTGTTGGTTCAGAACTCATGAAGTAAATATTGTATGTATTTGGCAATTATTGTTAATATATTAACATGGAAATTCGTGGTCAGGTTATATATTGATGATCATGTCAAAACTGTTTTGTGATATATCTGGGAACAAAGGGTCAAATATTGTATGAGCTGCTCTTCCTATAAACTTTACACAAATCTCAAGGCAAACATAATTAGCAATTAAGTTATTTTGAATCCAAAAGGCAAGCTCAAAACGCATAACACTCATAACTTTCCATTATATTTTTTCTTAAGAAGAACAGAATGGTGCTTTATTGCTGAGGAACATGGTACATATTCTGCATATCCTTAACCAACAGAGTACACTACACACTACAGGGAAGCATGGGGAGAACAAAAAAGGAAAGCAAAAAGGAAAGAAAAAAACAGAGGAAAAATTGCTCTATGCTGCCCTGCCACTAGTGAAAATGGAGACATGAGGCGGCGAAGGGCGCAGTTGAAGTGGGAAGAAGAGAGGAATGCGTATATCATTTCTACTGATCCTTATCTTCTGGAATTTAGTGAGTCCTGAATCTCCTCGAGTGTTCTTCCTTTAGTTTCAGGTACTAGCCTCGCTACGAAGAGTATAGTCACCAAACTCGCCGCAGAGAACATGAAGAATGTCCCTGTATGTACACGACGACAAGGAAAACAAATGTAAGTAAGAAAGCTACATATCGTGCAATTTTCTGTTTTAATATGAAAATCTGCTTCTGATGTGCCTATTTTTAATATTTGACGAGGAAAGTGTAACGGCTAAATTTGGTGGTTTTATCCAAGTTAGGTGAATTGTTAACTTTTCGATATAGCTAAAAAGACTAACCACTGATCTTTTATTTTCACACACACACACACACAAAAAAACAAAGAAGTGGTGAAACACGTATTCAACAAATAGCTAAACAATGTCGGGCTACTTTTCCATTTCTATCTTTTTGGAGGCAAAAGATTCGTGTTTGTAAAGTGAAAAGTGGAAGTGATGAACTGCAGTGATGTGTTAGTGGCATTACCTGCAGAGCTCCAGTCCATGAGGAAGCTAAACGAGTAAGAAATCGCGAAGGAACCTAACCAACTAACAAGGGTCACCATGCTTCCACCGATTGCTTTCATGTTAATTGAGAATATCTGCAGGCAATAGTTCCACGAAAAGGTCAGTCGCTTATGTAGTTTTCACACAGATTGTCAAGCATGCCATAGAATCATCCAAAACCAACTCTAATTATTCTTCGTACCTCAGACATGACAACCCAAGGGACAGGACCCATTCCAATTGAGTATGCCCCTATGTACACCTATTTCAGAAGCAGCATCAGTAGACATAATCAACATTTGGAAAATAGAATTTCCGAAACTCGTAGGGCCATGGCCCAAAGTTATGCGGCAATATATATCTTTCACAATTCGCTACAGTACTAGACATAACTTTTTCAGTGACTTTCTGACATAAGACTAAGAATGCATACAACTTTACAGTCCTCAAAATTTTTATGCTGCAACAAAATATAGTGCATGTACAGGGATAGCAAATTCCTTACCAGTATGCCGGAAAGAGCCAATACAGGGACCCATTCTGGGAATAGTCCATGTGCCTAACAGATCAATAAGCATTCACCATTATATACAAAAAAAAAAGAGTCTTCCTTACCAGTTCTTTTCTTATTAGCACGACCGAAAAGTTTTCCAAGTATATTCTCAAGTGATTGCCATTAAGATAACTTGTGACAGTCCCATGTGTTATAAGTTTCATAAGTAACTTTTTCACATACTATGGATAAGAATAATGTAATTACCTTTAGGTAGAAGGATATTCCTGTCAGAAAGCAGCCCAAGAATGTTCCAGATGCAGAGACCTAAATAACAAAAGGATCTCACAAAAAAATCTACCTAACATTCTTTCTTTGTATACATCAACTCAGCTTTGTGCGTTTATACCATTAGAAGAACCCTTCTTCCACTCCTATCCATGAGGATGGCCCCAAACAACGTAATGGGAATCTGAAATGATCACGGTTATAAACAAAATGTTCCAATTAGTAACTTTCACTAACTGAAAGCAGCATATCTCAAACCTGAATAATGCCAATCAAGATGGTTCCAAGTTTTCCAGAAAATCCTGAAGTTGTGATAAAATCAAAATATTTCATACAGAACTGTTAGAAAAGGGTAACATAACGATCACGATATTTGCGTACCAGCAGAAGTAAAGATATAGCTTGCATAGAATCCTACGCCATTTATCCCTCCCAATTGCTGAAAGATCATCAAGCCAACACCCACCTGTGCATATAAGATCCATAAATGATGTATGATTAATATTTATGAAACTTTTGATGAAATTCCAAATTCAGTGAACAAAAAAAGAATGATATTTTTACATGTAGTCAAAGTGATTTCTTACAATGACTGCATATATATTTTTGCTCAGAAACAAGTCTTGAACCCTGGCCTTTGGGAAGCTACGGAGTGATTCAATATACTCCTGAATAAAATGATCATTTTGAGCATAGTCTTCTTCACATTAAAATCTAATATATGTAAGCTTTTAGGATAGAAGTTAACTTTAATCTTAATGGCCTCTTCAGATATGTCAGCATTCTCTCCTCGCAGCTTTTGCAATGAGGTGTGAAATTCTTTTTCCCTTCCAACATTAGCCTGTAATTAAAATGCACAGTGAGACTCAATACAAAAAAAGCGTATGATGAAATGACTGAAATCAAAGTTTCATATTACTTTATGAGTATCATTATGTAGTTCGAAGTTTGGTTTTTACCGTGGTCAATTATTTGCATGCTTGATTTTGCTAAGAAAAGAAGGAGGTTGCATGGTAATTTTGTAAATCCCACTAACCCTCCCATTATTTAAAGCAAGAAAACCATTGGGCAAACGGATCATTTTCTCCCCTGACAAATTCAAAACCCTAATGTTTCACTGAACATTTGCCTAAAGTCGATGTGCCTTACCAGCCATCTTGGCGACTCTGGAATGAAGAGAAGCCCTGCTAACAGGAGAACACATGGCACCATACCTGCACAAAAAAATAAATGTATTTATTTCCATCCAACATGAATGTGAAGCATAGCCATGTTAATTATATGCATGTGAAGACAAATTACCAACAAATACTAAATCACGCCATGCAACCAGCGCCCCTATTATGTAAGTAGCTGAACTCCCAGAACAGATCAACAACTGCACATGCAACACACAGCTGGTTAAAACTATTAAAACTTACTAAACTAAATGTGCATTGTGGGGCTTTCTTCCTCTTCGTTTACAAACCTGGTTTGAAGTTGCAAGGCCCCCTCTAAGATTCTTTGGTGCTATTTCAGCTATGAACACAGGCACCTGCCACATCCAGCGCAACATCAGCACACTAAAACATGAAGGTGATCAAGGGGAAAAGGTGAACTTTACAACTGATACAAGATGGGAAGACAGAAGAGAATCAGCAGTGAATTAAGAGATACATACCACATATGAAAGAACTCCAGTACTAAAGCCCAGCAAGGTTCTTCCAAAGTAGAGCATAAGAGCACCCTTTACATCAGAATTCCAAGGTAAGATATCGATAGGAAATGCATAAGAATTCAGATCAGATCACTTTACCAAATAACAAACCTTAGCAAAATGTATAGAAAGCCAACCAAAAATGCAAATAGTAGCTGATATCCGCATGGTCTGTGACAAATGAGAACAGAAGACACAATTAGAAGATGAATCTGAAGTAAAACAATATATATACACAATTAGCCCAATTGAAAATTGAGCCATTTTACCATTTTACGTCCAAGAAAGTCTGCTAAGCGCCCGCTAGTAACAGCACCAATCATCGCCCCAATTGTCAATATAGATCCAAAAATTGCAAACTGCAAGGTTAAAATAAGCTGCTAATACATATCACAGTTACAGAGGAGAAGAGTAGAGCCGGAGAAAGGGTCCTGCACAAGTCATCTAGTAAACGAAATTCATGACGCTGGAAAGAAAGCTTGTTCATGTTACAAACCTCAGAGATGGATAGTCCGGCTTCATCCACTATTCCTGACTGAGTGGGTGCAGAATACCCAACCTGCAAATTAACATGGCTGAGTAAATAGATCATATTTGACACTAAAAAAACTTGCATTTGCAGTCAGTACATTCCGGTGGATCATAGATAGTACTACATGTCAGAATGACATAATTGGAAAAGGAAATCTTGTACTCTAGCTGGAAAAAGACATTAGCACAGGTACTTTTCTTAGATAGATCCAAATCTGACGAACTGCCCATGTCACAATTCTTTGTGTTTTGCAAATCCATCCTCGTATCTTCGCAATTTCTTACTTTGTCTACGCTATAACTAATGCTGACGGAGGAGGGTAAAAAGACAAAGAGTACTCGCGTCCTTCATCATAGGCGCATTTGCCTCCTTTTTACCTCTCCATTAGTGAGTTATGATGCTAACAAATACTAAGGCAAACAATATAAAGCGTAGGACATAAAGGAAACTATAAAGACGGCTTTGACAAAATAGTAAAAGTACCGTGGTCGACGTTTGGTCCGTAGCTAAACAAAGTAGCCCAAGTTTTGGCAAAACCTTTTAAAAAAAAAATTGGGCTAGGAGCACTGGTATTCTCTAAGGGTGAGCACCCGGGTGAATCCTAGGATTCTATCCCTAACGGGGAGGGGACGACGCCCACTCTTTCCCAACCGAGCTACGCTTGGTTCTCTTTTGGCAAAACCTTTAACCACGATTAAAAGTTTTGGCAAGATTGCGTCTGGGTACTTCACTACCCAGCCAAAATTTGGCTGGCGAGCATATCGTCAATGCATGCCTTGTCAGGCGGTCAGGCCACGCAAACGGAGAAGCAAGATGAAGGGGACAAGGGAAGGAGGGAGGGCTTACACAGGTGCCGAACTCGAAGGAGCCGCACACGGCCACCGCGGTGGACAGCAGGACCATCCGCAGGGACCCTCCATCTCCCTGACCGCCTCCGCACGACGCCGTCTCCTGGATCTTGGACTCCGCCGCCGTCTCCTCATCTTCCTCCTTGTGATGCCGGAGAAGCGGCGCCGTCACCTCGCCGCCGCCGCCTGCCCCCACCACCCCGGTCTCCACATCATCGGCGTCCCTCACTATCCCCATCCTAACAACCAACCAAGGACCGACGCAAAACAAGAATTGAACAATGGCCAAGATTGGTACGGGAAGGGAGGCCGGAGTGTTCTTCGGGCCCGGGCGCGACGCGGAGTGCTGCAGCGAGGATGGGAAGCGCGCGCAGTATTTATACGCGGCGCGGATGACAAGGGAGATGGGGCCATGTGGATGTGGGGGAGGTGGTCGCGGGGCGGGGCCAGCGCCTAGCGAGCCAACTCTCGAGGAGACGAGAAAATATCTCCGTCTCCACGGTGATTTAGTCATCATTTAAGTGGGACGCGGTGATCTCGTCTCAGCTCTGACGATAAGTTTAAAAATCTTGGAGTTGAGAGGAGTCGGCGATCTGCGATAGGGGGAAGGAGCCTGATTTGCAGATTTGGCTGCTGAGGCGGTGACAGGCAGGCGGCTGACAGCAAATATACTGTCATATAATCATATTACTATATATACGTTTATGTACAGCATATGCCGCGAGAACCATGCCGACCGACTCGTGTTTGTGTCTATCTACAAGTAGATTAATGTGGCGCACGTTCAGTGATGCCTAAATGATCATACGACCATCCCCCTGTGCTCTCGATGGAGACCGTTGATTCTCACAGCTACAGCAAATCAGCCCCGTAAGGGGGGTATCGCTGAGTTTGTTTGGGTAGGGATAGATTAGACCTAATTTCTTCGGATAGAAAGTGGTTTTAGTTCAAATTTTTTTGCCAAGGATTAGATCATATCTTAGTGTTTCCAAACAAGTTCTGAAGGAGAATGGGGCAACCGGAGAGAAATGCTTTCCTCTTGTCTCAACAAAGAAAGAAAGAAAGCCAGTTGTGACCAGGGTTCAAAATTTCGGCCGAAATTTCGAACCGGTCTTAAAAAAATTGTTTTGCGTGAATTTTGTCAAATATAGAAGATTTTTTGTCGAAAATTATTTTCAAAAATTTCGGTCAATATTTTCGACCGATTTTCAGCTATTTTTAGTTGTTTTTTAATTCAAATTTTCGGCCGAAATTTTTCGATAATCGGGCATATCGGTTGTATTAGACCCTTAAAATTTTGAAACTGATTATCAGAACCCTGGCTGTGACTCTCTGGGATAGGATCGTGATTCCTGCGTCGGCTAGTCTGTTTTCCAGTGGAGGAATTTTAGTGGTACGCAGTTGCACTCGCCTTGGGCGAGGCAACACCGGTCAAGACCGGCTCCATCGGACGCTACCGAGACCCCAAGATGTCGCATCTTCTCCACCTGGTCCATTCAATGGAGGAAGCACCGGCTGGCTAGCGGTGGCGCAAGCAGAAGTAGCAGCCAAGAGCCCAAGAAGGAAGGCGTAGAAGCACGGCAAGGAAGAAACACTACAAGGAAGAAGCACTCAGCAGTCAGCACTACAAGCATATTTGAGCCGCTTGGACCATATTCTTTGCATAATCCAATGTTATAGGCCCATTTTCGCAATCCTCAAATCCCCATTCAGCCACTCCCCAAAATCCCCATCTCTCAAATCCCTAATTCACAAAACTCACCTGGTGACCTGGGCACACCACACATGTGGCCAATGGCGACGGGGCGAGGGCGGCGAGCCGAGCGGGGCCACTGAGCGAAGGCCCCGAGGGGAGCAGACGGAGCAGCCAGGCAGTACCACTGAGGCGAGGCGGCGAGCCTCAAGAACCGAGAGGTCGAGGTAAATGGCCATTGAGGCCGAGCCGACTGGTCTGTGACAAGCAAGAAGAAGCAAAGCGAATAGGCGATTGGGCGGCCGGAGGTAGGAGGCCGAAGGCTGGCGGAGAAAGAGAGGAGGGTGTGCCGTCTTGACCAAGAGGAGGCCGGCGATCGGCGGCGGAGTCGCCATCGCGAAGCTACCGGGGGGGGCGGGCAAGGCCATCTGCTACCGGAAGAAATGGGAAAGGAACAACATGCTGCTGTAGCCAGAGAAGGAAATAGAAGAAATGGGGATTGGGGGATGTTTTATGTGTGTATTGAGTCACTGAGAGTCTGAGATAATCATATATGGTCACAAATCACAACTAAGAAGGTGAGCTGAGGTAAAATTCATAACTCACTCAGTTAATATCAATGATATGTTGAGATGATGTTGTGCACAGAATATGTGATGTTGTATTGTTGTCTACTTGTCTAGTCTAGTTACATGTATTTAGTTTTAGTACTCATGGATTACATACAATTTATTGTAGTTTTAGTGCTACACTGAGCGAGAGATATTCAAAAGCATTGATGATAAAACAATCATGGATCGTTTTCAACAGATGAAATCTCGTAGAATGGATTTGCCTCCCGCTTCTAGTCATAGCTAGCGGTTTTGCAGTATGTTCCATACTTCCATTTCATTTCAATGTTTGCAATTAGTCACAATTTTCTGATTATCGCGCTAATTTAGCTACTATTGTTCCACAGATTGCTACTCGCATGTATTTATACGCATTTGGATTGTTATGTTCATTAGCCAGGTACTATCTTAAGTTTATTTTACATTCTTGTTTTGTCTCTTATTTATTTATGTATGAATTTGAATTGCATTAGACATTCAAATGTATTATGTATGTTTTGTACAATTTTATTATATTAGCTTGAGCACCCCTCTCTATTTCTGTTTTGCGTTCACCACTGCCTGCCCTGCATGGCTGCATGAATGATGAGCGAGTGCCTCGCTGTGTCAGGATAGGAGCAAATTGTTCAAGGCCTCGTGCTCCGATCCTGTATTGACGAGTCGATTAGGCTGCTGCTCAGTGGTCACCAATTAATACTCGATCGCCTAGAAAAGTGGGAAGGATGTAGAACAAACTCAGGAGTCAGGAGGCCTTAGGTCATGTACAATGGACTTATATCAGTTGTTTATAGTCTCTGCTACATATGATTTAAACTGATGTGGATGAAAGAGAATAAAAAGAGAGAAATATGTTGTCTACAATTCTGTAGCCGACTGTATCACTAGAACCAATAAAAGCATTAAAAGATTGTGTGATCTATAAAGACAAGTAAAAAAGACAACAGTTGTATGTACTATTGTATGAGCTGTCTTTAGTGCTGTCTACAGGTGATATGGAGAGTTGCTATAGATAGCAGCTGTCTGTATCATTGTACATGCCCTTCGTAACCACGAATAGCGGCCAGGCTCCCGAGAACAAACGCTCTTAGCGAAGCAATGAGCTTCTTCATTTGAATCCCTACCTTGATGACAAAATCTGACCTCCTAGATCAACTTCAATCTTAGCAAATTTCCAGCAGGATCACGCTGTAATTACACAGGCTGGGCTGCTTCATATTCTCGATCACTTGTAAGCACTATCACGGCAAACCACCCCAACTACTCCCTACTCACCAACTTAGCCACAGCAGCATCAACATTCAAGGGGTATTTAAGACTACTTCAGTTTCTACTTTTCGCTCGAAAAAATCAGAAAGCATCCCATACAGATAGCTTTCTCCTCCCATTTTTCCCGGAAGCTGGAAGCCATGGAAACGTGGGGAAGCCAAAGTCAGCCGCGAGGATCATTTCGTGCAGTTTCCTCGTGTCTTCCTTCCAAATTTGCCCCTTAAGTTCGGTGTTTATTACCGGCCCATACCAACTATAAAAGCCCGGAGGGTATCCCAAGCCCACCGTTCCCCACTCCACTCGCCCAGGCCGTGCGCTCGGGCCCCAACCCTAGCGCCCTGCACGGCAACTGTGCCCCGTGCCGCCGCAGCCCACCACGTTGCCCTGCCGCCCGCCCGCGCCTCCCCCGGCCGCCCGACCGCCCCTCCGGCCTACCGCGTCCCGGCGCTCTGCGCCCGTCCGGGCACGCCTCTTCCTCCGACCGGGACCGCGCGCCGCCTCCCTCCTCTGACCAGACTCGCCCCGGAGTGCCCGCCTGCGCCTCCAGCCACCTCCGCCCGACCGGATCTGTCCTCCTCGCCGCCCCCGGTCGCCCGCCCGTGCCTCCGGCCACCTCCGCCGAGCCGCCCGCCCCAGAGCGCCCGCCCGCGCCTCCCTCCTCCAACCCAAGGTACAACATCCCTCCAACCTCTTCTCCTCTGAATCCATGGTTGTCTTTGTTGATATCTGATTTTTGTCCCACATGGGAATGTGATTGGTACTAGTATTTGGTCTAGGTCTCCAGGTTTTTTACTTGATTTGTAAATTTGGAAATTAATAAACATTTTGCTAGAAGGATGGATGAACACATGGGAATTAATCAAAATTTTGTTCTGTATGCATATACTGACCGAGTTGTGGAAATACATACATATTAATTCATCGTTATGCTTGCTTCAGAAATAAAAGATGGTGATGATTTTTTTGTATTGTATATATGTATCAACGAAAAGATAGTGATGATTGCTTCAAACAGTGGCGGAGCCACATATAAGCTGTGAGGTCAATTGACCCCACAGCTTTTTACAAAACAGCCCTATACTTATAAGAATTTTCATAGAAGTCCATGACATTTAAGATAATTGACCCCACAAAAATTGAAAAACTTTATATTTGACCCAACAGACTTTAAATCCTGGCTAGCCACTAGCTTCAGAAATAAATAAAGGTGATGGATCAGTGAATTGAAGCTAGCAGCCATGCTCCATTAGACCAGAGTTGAAGCTAGCAGCCATGCTTGATTAGATCAATGAATCGTATGGAATAGAATTACTTGCTGATTTATGTATCTTTTGGTTCCTTATGCTTTTGTGAACTTTTAGTCTAGGTAATTGCCTTGCAAAAATATGGCATAAAAATTGTGCTCGATAATCACCAGGTTTGCTGCATATGGGGCAACAAAGAGAAGTGTGGTGCACCTTACAAAGTATCTACATGTAAAGATAACCCTTTATGCGGATATAACCTCAAATGATTAGTTTCTGTTTGAACATTTCCAGTGAAGCATTTAATCATGATGAACTATTTGCTCTATTGTAACTTCATAGAATTGTTGATTACCATGAGGCATCAACACTAGGGCTGTTCATTTTCGTACCGTACCGAAAATACCGAACCATACCGGTCAACTCGGTTTGACCGGTATTTGGTATTCGGTACGAGATTCAGAAATTTGGTTTTCTGGGATTTCGGTTTTTTCGGTAAAACCCGGCTGAAACCGAAAAGACCAAAATATGTCTAGTTCTACGCGTGCAGCTTTGGCTCGGGGCCTCGGGCGTTCATGCAGTCGCGCTCGGCCCATCCACCTCACAGTCTCACAGAGACAGAGTCGGGAGCCCAATCAGGCCATTGGCACTTGGCAGCAAAGCAATCAGCCCAATTAGTGTGGTGGACTGAATACTGATGGTGTAGACGTGTAGTAGTGTACTGCTGGGTGCTGGCGCCTGGGCCTGGTTGAGTGGCTATGGCTGCTGCTTGCTTTGCTGCAGACTGCGGTTCAGACTGCAGACTGCTGGCTGCTGCTTGCTTTGCTAGTTTGCTGGTTGCTGCGGTGCATACTGCATAGTGCTGCCGGCTGCTGCTACGTGCAACGTCGTCATTCGGAATTCGCGTCAACTTTGGTATATATGGTATTTACTGATACCGTACCGAAAAAACTTGGGATTTACCGAAACTGAACCGTATTTTTGAAAACACCGTATTTGCCGAACTAACAATACTGTATTTACCGAACCCAAAAAACCAAACGAACAGCCCTAATCAACACTATACTGCAATATCGATAGATACTGTTTTTCAATATCCAGAACCATCTGGGATTCCCAAATAGTTACTCATTACAACTAGTATTTGGAACAACATAACGTTGTAATCATCCATAGAGAAAATGAAAGGAGCTTTATTGCTGTCCCCTTGGACTTGAGGTTTTGATCCTAGTCTTCAATGGTATGACTTTTCTTGAGAACGTACAACTTAGGTTGTCATTGTGTTTTTTTTTCTTTCTTTTGCACTATTTTGCCAAGGCAGATAGCAATAGATAGTCGTAGTTGTACAGGTCAGAACCTTCCAGTTTAATTAGAAATTCTAGTCGCAGTTATACAGGTCAGAACCTTCCAGTTTAATTAGAAATTCTAGGGAGAAAAATAATTTGATCCTAATTGCAGGCTGAATTGCAGATGAATAAAGTGAATAATGTCATGGTGCACAATTTATTGGTTCATAGCTCCACCCTTTCTCCTGGTGTCTTTAGTATTATAGAGTTTTTAATTATTCTCTTGTCTTTAGTATTCTAGAGTTTTTAATTAGTCTCTTGCTGAAAGACAAATTATTATTGAAGTGGTTTAACTAACTAGTTTCTGTAAGCTTTGGGCCATGCATATGTGCATAAGAAATTGATTGCTCTCTGCTTCTATAATATATTAATAATGCTGAAAGAACAGTTGTACACTTATACTAAATACATAAGGAATATGTGCAGCCTGGAATGGTTACAAATAATATGTGCAGCCTGGAATGGCAATCATCCTTTAGCTGTTGTAGGCCTATGTCTGTTCAGTGTTCAGAAATGTCCAACCAACTAGCTTGAACATGAACTTTGGACTTGGTTATATGTTCCGGAAAATTGTGAGAATTCGTTGTTGAAGGATTATGCTGACCTGTTATATATACTTGCATTAGAAAAGTTCATACATGCTAATAGGTAGTGAGTTTGATCATGCATACCGTTACATCTGTTGACCTCTTCTTGATATGATGTCAAAGGACATGCATATTTTAGTCATCCATAAATTTTAGTGTGAACACACATTCACACCTGTCGATTGTGTCGATCTGAAACAAAAGTAGTTGATGTAATTACAGTTTAGCACTTTAGCTCAATTCAACTTAAAAGGTTGACAAGCTATCCATGAGATGCATGGTTTCTCTGTACAACAAATGAGCTCTAGGTTCATAACACTGGATATCATCTATTAATGATTCAATTTACCTGCCTTTTATGTTATTGATGTGCACTATCTATTCATTCTTCTGTTTGGTAATATGGAACAAAAAGAATCACTCTTATCTTGCTGTTATAACAGGTTGCAGATTACCTTGTTCCAAACATAAGAGCAATCCCTACCAACCAATCCATGAAACCAACCTACATTCACTTTCTCACAGGCTTGAAAGCCTACTCCAGAATATTTTCAGTAAGAATTCTCTGAATGCTGGGCATTGTCTTTTATTATTCTTTCACATCCTCAACTAACGTCAGTTCTACTATATTTGATAATCATTCTCCCTGATTTCACTTGCAGAGACTTGCTTTTGGTGCTCGTAGGAACAAGTATGTTGTTGAGGATTAGTTCTTTTTGTTGCCATCTTCCAACCATGAAGAGAACTAGGAACATTTTTCTCATTATCTTTCATATTCCATTCTTTTTTCAGTAAAAATAGCATGTATTACTGATGGCATCTTGAGAAACATCAATGTACCCCTCTTATGTACAATATCAGCAATTTGATTGCCTCATTAAAGTTATTGTCATAGCTGAATCGTTTGCAGTTCATGTGTTATATTTATCACCCTTGTGATCTCTATTTTTTGAAACTCATCCTTGTGATATCTATTAGCGGATATCCAACCATACCTTGACTACAAGTTTAGCAACAATTGCATTTTGCATGTTCCATCTTTCATGTAAACAAAAGTTCATGATACATCTATGCACCTATGCATAAGATTGAACTCATTTTTCTTGTTAGTTGCTAGAACTTTTGTCTTGCCTACTTATTGTAAGTAGTTCATGATACATCTATGCGGTTCATGTGTTTTTTAATAATAAATATTTATTGTAATCAGTTATGTAATAATTGTTTATTGTAATAATTATAGTTAATTACGTTAATTGTTGTTAACTGCAGTCTATTGCGTTAATTATCGTTAAATACGATCAATTGCATTAATTATGATAGTTGTTGTTAATTGTGGTAGTCATCGTTAATTGTAATAAATTACAATAGATATCATTAATTGCGGTAATTAGAGCGTTAATTGTCATCACTTGTGTTAGTCTGTTGTCAATTGCATTAATTATTGTAAATCGCACTAGTTTGCCATTAATTATCATCACTTGTCGTTAAATGACGTCAATTACGTTAATTACTGTTAAAAAACAGCATCAAACAAGTCATTACTTGCCTTAAAGGCATTTCAAACGTTTCTCATCTCAGAAGCTGCAGCTAACCTATCTAAAAGTTAGTCAAATATCAAACCTCTTCAACTTAGCCGTCAACTCTGAAGCACAATCGAAAGCCGCTTTTCAGAAAAGTTTTAGCTGTGCTAAACAAGCCCTCAGTTTAATGTTTAATGGGGACATGCTTATTTGAGAGTTGCACCACCTCCAGTAACCTCTTGACTGGGCAAGTGATGTCAGTTACCTTGGACAGAACCCTGGATAGAGTCCGGGCTTGCTGTCATGCTGTGTATAGGAGGACCTTAACTCCAAAGCCTACACAGTTCGTGTTACCTGCCCCGGGATCTAAGCAGAGCAGAGAGATTCCTCAGATTCTCCCATCATTGGTTGCAACTCGCAAGTGCAGCAGCAAATCAGCACTTTGTAATTTACCTCCTCTGGGCCGGTCGGCGGTGTTCTCCGTCGTCCTACGGGAAGGTTCAGCTTGCAACTGGCAACGCACCTGGGATCCGCAAGGGGTGACAGGGAAGGCAAAGTAGATCTGGAAGGTGCTGGGTTCATTCATGCACTACAGCCAAAGATAAATCTCTGATTACGGTTGATGAAAGCACACAGCCTGGCTCTGCTATGTGCAATTGTGCATACGAATAGTTCTCTGCCTCTTCGTTCAGCGCACACAGAGAACAATGCAAAAAACCTCATTCAGAAAGAGAACGAAACAACCATTTGCTGTTTTACCTTCGCGGATACGTAAAAAGTCAAATAGATCCTATGCAGAAATGAGAAGTAGCAGAGCCAGACACAACGCGAAATAAAGGGGAGAGAGCATGCCTCCTCTGCAAGATAATACGGTGATATTTCTTTAATACGGTCATACGGTTGATGACATGTTCCACATTAGCTACCACTGTCTGTTAGAATCCAATGGGACGATCACTCCAGCAGCAACCCGAACCGACAGACTGCTAAGAGACCTCCGAGACCAAGATAATAGCTCATCATGAAAAAACATAGCCAGACGGTGCCAGTGTGCCACACGTGCTGGCATTGCTGAAAATCAGAAGAGAGTTCAATTACAAGGTGAAGGCAAAAAAACTGGAATACCACACGACGAATTTAGACATATGTGGTCTTGCAACATATGCTATGTGCCTATGTGGTGCATACAGAAATTATTTGCCTGCATGATTTGATTTACATGTAACATTGTGAAAAGACGAATAGGTTACAACTCAATGCATTATATCATTGAAAATGCAGCACCTTAACATGAATCTCTAATGCAGATGTATATGTATTAGAAGGATATAGTGATTCAAATTGGATCTCTCATACATATGAGATCAAAGCTACAAATGGTTATGTCTTTACCCTAGGAGGTGCTGCAGTTTCATGAAGGTCGTGTAAACAGATCATATTGACGAGATCAACTATCAAAACAGAACTTGTAGTACTAGACACAGCTACTATTGAGGCTGAATGGCTTAGAGAGCTTATGTTGGACTTGTCACTGGTTGAGAAACCACTACTGGCAATCCTAACATACTGTGATAATCAAACAGTGTTGATTAAGGTTACAAGTACTAAGGATAACATGAAGTCTTCTAGACACGTGAAGCGTAGGCTTAGATCTGTCAGAAAACTGAGGAACTCCAGAGTGATTACTGTGAATCATATTTGCACTGAGAAAAATCTAGCAAACCCTTTCACAAAGGGGCTAGCACGGAAGACGATTTACATTGTGTCTATAGATATGAGAATAGAGGCCCATTGGAGTTACAACTCAACAGTAACCCATATATTCTTGATCGGAGATCCCGTGACTTAGATATTGGGAAAAACAAGTTGATATTTTAACAAGAGAGTACATTTTAATAATATATTAAAATATGTATCTATGTCCTAATAAACAAAGTACTCTCAACTGTATGAAATGATGACTTAAAGCCTTAATGTATTTTAGTGTCCAATGAGAAAAAAATGTATTAGCCTACATGATACCTAAAATGAATACACCTACTCGAACTTAACTGTGAGGTCACAGTTCACGAGAATAGGGCATTCTCTAGAAAGCTTGTGAGCGGATAAATGAGCATGACCAAATAATGCTGCATTTAGGCATGGTTCTTTGACAGACTAGTATTAGTCGAGATTTCAAGTGAAATCTAATCACGAAAAGCTGTAAATTCAAGGCATAGTCCATTCATCAGCTGTGAGAAGATGAATATTCTTATTCTAGGTGCAAGTTCAACCCGTACGAGACTTACACTAAAAGACTAGTATATTAACAACTCTTCAGCATAATAGTTTTTATCATCGTTTTTGCTACTTGCTTTAGAATTGGTGGGGGATTGTTAGTATTAAGCCCATATGTGTAAAGACACATTCATTCCTGAAATTCCAAGTGGTGGGAGAGCAATTTATATAGTGGAGTCATTGTCACCCCTTGAAACATGTGACACATGACATGAGAAGGACTATAGCTAAAGTCACACACACGCACGTACGCACGAGCGCACATATATTCGCGTGGCAATCGCGTGACTTGTGACTTGCGACGCACGACCCGCGACCGTGAACGTGTCGTGAACCTAGTTCACCTTTCTTTGACTAACCGTGCATTTCTCTCTGTCGAAACACAGTGGTCGAAATAATGTGGCCAAAGTCATAGACCAGTGTGGTCGAAACACAGTGGTCGAAATAATATGGCCGAAGCCACAAACCAGCGTGGTCGAACCACTGCGATCGAAATAATATGGTCGAAGCCATAAACCAGTGTGGTCGAAACACCGTGATCGAAATAAAGTAGTCGAAACTCTGTGGTTGAAATAATATGATCGAAACTATAGACCGGTGTGATCGTGACACAGTGGTCAAAATAAGTGATCGAAAAATAGTGGTCAGATCCATAGACCAGTGTGGTTGAAATACACTAGTCGAAACTATAGCCCAGTGGTCGAAGTGTAGACCAGTGTGTAATCAGGATCTGATAAACACTGCTTAATTACCATTAATTGGTTTTGATTTAGCAGTTGCCAGTGGTTTAATATGTGCTCTATTATGCAGTTACTAGAATGTAATTGTCTCGACCTTAAAAGGATCTGGAGACGTCCAAACCAATGAGAACTATTTTTTGGACTTCTATTTTGTTCTTCTTACTCCTCTTTGTTCTTTTGGGCTAGAGGGTTATACTGTCGAACCAAGTCGTTTCTTCTCCTCGACGTGCACCGGGAAGGAGGGTGAGCGCGTATCTCTGAACTATTGTCGCAGAGTTCACCTGCACGAGGTGGCAATAAGGTTTCTGGGCAGCGCATTTGCGCGACCGCTCGCTGTGCTGCTACGTCTACGATCCGCACTGCTTCAAGTATGCGCTGCTTCCTGTTCTTCATCAAGTCTTACTGTAAGTTGGTTGTACGACCAGAATATTCTGTTATAATCCTATTATTTTGTATTTTCAGAAGTGCAATGAGTTGTCTGCTATTAATATCGCTATATGCATCTCTAGTTTTATGTCATCTTTGCCTCATAATAAAACCTGGAATTAAAATATTGTCCACATATCTAACAAATGTGTGCCAAAGTTTGCCTTACCAAAATTCAATAGCTTTGATCAAATTTGGTTTTTACTTGATTTGTTAACAAAATTAGGCAAGATTCCATTTCCATTCACTCTCTAGTTCGTTTTTGTTGCCAAAACTTGGCAAATTCATTGGTGATCTATTTGATGACCAAATTTGGGTAATACCAATGTTTAGCGAAAATTTGTTTCAAAAAATGTTTGGGAAAGTTTGGTAAGGCAATTTTGGTCACTAATAGGGGTGGTACCGAGCATGCTCAGACACCCCCTAGAACAAATTAGAAATCCCTTAGGTACCCTTAGTAGGTATGATTATTATTTTTGAATTTAAACTGCTTTCAATTGCTTAAATTTTGAAAGAAATATAAAAAATATATTTACGTATTCGCATTTCCTTGTAGTGATTCCCTCCTCATTCTATGTAATGTTATTTGTTATGATGTTCTTTGAAATGCAGATAGTTATGGTATAGCAAAAGTACACCCCATCATTAATAGTAAGAATATTTAGCCAATGCAAAATCGCTAACGTGCTTGCATAATTTTTAAAGTCATGTTACGAGAAATTTGAAAGCAATTTCTTCTCGATATCTGGTTCTAACTTTCTCATCAACAATCGAATTAGCATACGAACATTGGCTGTCACCCAAATGATACTTTATATAAATAACTCAAGTGCACATATCACGATTAACTAATGATAAGAGATGCAAACGCATGACCATTAACCGAAGACAGAAATCCAAGAGTCCACATTAGTATTTTGTATTGTACAGGTATTGGATCTAACAAAGACAAAAGAAACAAATTCAGCCTACAAAAAATGCACAACTGGTCAAGCAGTTCCCAAGCATACACAGGAAAATGAAATCCCTCTCATAGTCCCATACCATGAGAAATAGTAGTCATGATCAAGGATCAAAATCCCAGCCGGTAACCGGATTTACTGGTGGGGACCGGGTGAACAATACCGGCCGCAAAATTTCAAATTTGATTTTGAATTTTTGACTGCGTAATTCACTACCTATGTTGTTTTAGGCCTTTTTTTTTGTGCTAGAGTACTTATTGTATGAGCTAAAGATGCTTGAATTGTTGTTTAGTAGATGTTTCTATGTTGCCGATGATTCATCTCTTCAGGAGATTTTCCGGAGAACCAAACTCTAGTATCTTACCTGCAGTAGATGGTAAGAAAGATATACCTTTGCAGTAGATGGTATCCATAACTGTTATCGGCCGCCGACCGGGATTTCAACCAGTTCTGGTTTTTTGATCCTTCTATATACTACATATCATATTTAGGGCTATAAGTTTCACTGTATTAGTATAGTCTAGTCTCTGTCTATAACTCTCATCAATATTGAAAGAGTTATAGTTAGCATTAGACTTGTCATATTTAATTTGAAGGAGAATACAAACAATGTGTCAGTCTGGTTAACTCTCATCAATTAAATTAGGTTTTCCGGTTTTGGGTCTGGTAACCGGTTTTCAGTATTCGCGAATTTCATCTGGTTTTTTTCTGGGATTTCCGGTAACCGGCCGCCGACCGGGATTTCAACCGAATCCAGTTTTTTTTATCCTTGGTCATGATACAGAATAAAGATATCGTGGTACTTTGCAGTTTGCAGGGATTTATCCTAACTCTTCGAGTCCTTCAACCCAACTCCACAAAATACAACCACAATAGTAAGAACAAGACACTCAAGTCAAAGCCTCAATAGCATTTCAAATGCACGGGAATTTACTAGTGATCTGCAGGGTTAATTCTTGATTGCCCACTCTGGTAAGTTCTAATCGTCCAGCTCAACATAAGGGCTACTCAGCACCCACAGATAACTGTCATCTGCAGATGTAATCAAAACTTAAGTACTCCCTTCGTCCCGCAATATAAGTTCAAGCCCACCATGCGCACAGACCAAGGAAGCACTAAATCTAAGAAAAATTAATGTAAGTGGACCATACAAACCCCTATTAAAGGGCACACTACAACTACTCAACCACTTTTTTGTATTAAATCAGGCGTATAGAGTGAAAATATTGCAATGACCACACTTTGATTCCTTCAAAGAACTTATATTGTGGGACGTCGCTTCCCAAGAGGATGGATTTATATTGTGGGACGGAGGGAGTAAGTCATATGTACAAGTTGCATTTACATAAGTCATACGCAAGGATGTTGCATCTTACCATTTGAGGGACGACGCATACATAAGCATCACATGAGTTTGTTCACAATTCTATGTTACCGTCATTGGCCTGAAAAACCGAACAATTGGAAGCTGCTGTGAAGAACAAAGGATTAATAACTGCTTATCAATTATATGCATTTATCTTCTTGCAAGAGACAGTTCAACGAAAGATAAATTTATGGGGTTAGTGAAATATGAGTTTATGGAACACATAAGAGATAGATGGCTGCATTCAATTCAATTTAATTTAGAAATACTTATTGAAGTTTTAATGCAATGCTTACACTGCGACTACACTGGCAACCTAGAAGGTGCAGGAGTACGAATTTATGCTTTCCTAAACAAATGATTTTGTGATAGAACATTTCTCACATGTTTTTCTTTGGAAGAACACTCAACATCCAGGTGTAGTTAGGAGCAGATTGTCCCTGAAAACATTATAACTGTTCTTCACAAGTCTTATCTGCCTTCACACCATTCGACCGAAATCATAGACAGCACATGAAATGAATTTACTTTTGGTATGAAATCCTTGAATATGAGCATGATCTGCTCCAGAGCTCATGCAGAAAACTGGTCAACAACACCCAACTTCAATAGTGATAGTGTATGTCAATTACTGGTTATTAGATAAACAGTTCTAAACAGCAACCAATAATAACTCACTCAAGAATAGAGCCCCCATAACCTTTGACAGCAAAGAACTCTAATTGGCTTTTCATTTGTGGACACTCAAAATTCTCTACTAAACTTGTGATGAGTAAAGGAGGACAGGGGCTTGATAGCTATCGTGGCATACAGGTTGCAACTTGCAAAGCATGCTACATATGCTGCACACTTGCACTGACAGAAACTCTGAGCCTTGATCATGATTCTGATTTCTGAATGATGCCTGAATATTTTTGTGTCCTCATGAAATTTCTGGAGAGAGAACTTAGTGGAGCTACAACACCTGGCAAGCTCCAAAACAATTGCAAGGACAAGCACAATCTCCTCCAAGGATTTACTGGAACAACAGAATGCAGAGTCACAAATTAAATATGAACCAAAGGTTAGCAGCAACCTCAAGACCTCGATCATCAAAATCTTCTATGGAAGGCATTTGAGTACTCTCTCGGACAGCACCAACAAAATGCTGTCGTGGTGGAGGCATCAAGGGAACATTTCTATGATTTGCAAAACAACTGAATGCTACTAATTGCTCACCAAAATATCCTCCAACCCATGAGAGTAAGATACATTGTCTGTGCATAGCTTATCAACAAGTATAGTACAAGCCAAACTGCTTAAGTCAAATCCAATTTTGAACATTGTATTTAGGACCAGCAGTGCATCATCCACTCGTCCAGAGGTGGTCAGAGACTCCACCAAAGAATTGAACGTCTGTTCCCGAGGTTTCAGATTGTTCTTCAACATGCCCGCCAACCATGCCATGCCATCCTCAGCCCTCCTGACCTTACAGAACCCATTTATGACACTATCATTGCTCCGCACCAACGGTTCCAAGCCCTTAGCCTGTATCAACCTAAGCAATTCAACTGCACCATCCACCTGTCCTTCTTCACACATGGTGTCAATGAGCGGCGTGAAGGTTAATACACTTGGCTCCAAACCAGATGACAGTAGCCGCTCATACATCCCTATCGCCTCAGCCAACCTCCCAACCTTGCATAGGCCCTGAATCAATGTGTTATAAGTGATCACATCATGCTCAATCCCCTTTGTAACCATTTCCTCAAACACCCCAACTGCTTCGTCCACCCTCCCATGGACACAAAACCCTTTGATGATAACGTTACAGCTGACGGTACTCTCCTTGAATCCCTTCCCAAGCATTTCGTCATACACCTTGCAAGCCATCACGAAATCACCTGCTTTACAGTAGTAATCGACGAAAGAGCAATAGGCATACTCATTGGGCTCCATTCCTTTGTCCAGCATCTCATCCCACATCTGCCAAGCGTCGGCTATGCAGCCCACTTTGCACAAACCATTGATGACCGTCGTGTACGTGATTGCGTCTATGTTGTAACCACGCAGCTTGATCTCGTTGAAGATGCGCAGGGCCTCGCCGCCCATCCCATGCACAAAGAGTCCGTGCATGATGCGCTGGTAGACGACCGTGTCTGGCAGGCATCCCGCGGCGATCATGAGGTGGAGCGTGTCGGACACCTTCGCGAAGTTGCCGGCGGCCGCGAAGGCCGCGACGAGGTCGGCGGCGGCGGCAATTGAGGGAGGGGAGCCGCGTCGCGCGGCGTCGCGGAGGAGGCGTAGACCATCGAGCGGACGGCCGTCGGTGGCGCAGGCGCGCGCGAGACAGGCGACGGTGGTGGCGTCGCCTGGGAAGGCCGGGGAGGAGGAGAAGGTGGAGAAGAGGCGGAAGACGAGGTCGGGGCGCGCGGCGCGGAGGGCGGCACGAGATGCGGCGTTGAGGGCGGGGAGGGAGGGTGGAGGCCGAGGTGGGAGGCGAGGAGCGCGGCGGCGTCGGCTGCGAGAGGGGGCGGGAGCCGGAGGAGGAAGGCGTCGAGGCCACGGAGTGGCGGCGAGGGATCGAGCGTGGCGTCGGGGGCGGGGAGGTGGGAGGAGAGGAAGAGAAGGAAGCGGAGGGAGGGGACGGGGGAGGAGAGGAGGCGGGAGAGGGTGAGGCGGACGCAGCTCGGGTGGAAGAGGAGGGCCCGGGGGAGGAGCGACAGGATACGGGACTCGAAGCGCGGGGTGCGGAGCACGGCGGCCGCCGCGAGGGAGGCGGCGGCGGAGACGGCGGCCGGCGTCGGGGTTGGCTCGGAGGCGGAGCTGGAGCAGATGTGTTTGACGAAATGGCGCGGCGGCGGGGGCATGGTGGTGGCCTGCGGCGAGCGGCGAGCGGTGGCGGCGGGAGGAGAGTGCGATGCTCTGTTTTGTGCGCATGTGGAGGGGAGGTTGGTCAGATTCGGTCGCGACTCCCCAGGTTTGGACTTTGGAAGCGGGTTGATTGGGCCAAGGCCCATTAGGCCCTCGTGTTCTCAAGTTAAAAGCCATGTGTGATACGAGGAGGCCACTTGTGCGGTTGTGCCATCTGTTTCCCTTGTGAAAATATCCAAATCCCAGAGAAACCCTAAACAAGGCCACGGTTTCTCTCAAGCGCGGCGCCTCCGCGACGATGGCCGGGTACCGCAGCCGCAGCCGGAGTCGCAGCCAGAGCTACAGCCCGCGCCGGCGATACAGCCGGAGCCCTCCCCGGCGTAAGCGCTACGACAACCCGCGCGACCGCTACCGCGGGGGTGGCGGCGGCGGAGCCCGCCGCGCGTATGGCGGGTCGTCGGCACCGTCTGGCCTCCTCATCCGAAACATCTCCCTCACCGCCAGGTGCGCTCTCGTCTCCCGCTAGGCCTGGATTTTTGGTTCGTCTGACCTAGGTAGGGTTCGTAGCCACAGCGCTATCTGGTTCGGTTGATGCGTTTAAGCCGTTAATCATAGCCTCTCAGGTGAAGTGTGTATGTGAATCTGTATATTGTTTCGTATTTGCTGCATGAAGTACATTTTCTCGATGACTCGGTTGTATGATTCTATGCGTATCGGTCTTATGTATTACTTGACGGTTTCTATGTACAGAACAAAACAAAAAAAGGTTTGTTTTCAAAGTGTAACTGGCCCAAAATCCAAATGTGATGATGAGTTGTTCGGTGGTTTATATGTGTTGTAGATACGAGTCTAGAGTCTAGACAGTAGATTTGTAGGTACCCTTGGTCGGCTATGTCGACCTCCGGGAGTGTGTAAGCGTGTAAGCGGCAAATGAAGTGTAAGGGAAACAAAAGATTTAACTTGATAACTTCAATTGTATTGCTCAAGTGTGAAATAATGTACAAGTGACCATCTCTTCCCATGTTACAATGGGTCCTATTTGTAGGATGGGACGGGGGAGGAGGTGAAATTACATAAATGATCCTAATTCTAGGGCAACCCTAGGGGTGGTGGCCTCCTTTCCTGTCAGGTGCGGCCGCCTAGGTTGGGCCCACCGGTTGGCGTCACGTCCTTCGGCTGCGTAGAGAGGCCTGATTACGAAATTAAGATCACGTTTCATGCCGTTGGTTTGCGTAGTTGTCATGCTTCGTTGTTGGTCCTTCACTAACACTGGTTGATCCTTGACTGACACGGACGTCGACATGGGGGAGCGCGGGGAATTTACTATTCTCGCTGGAAAGTTCACGGTAGTGGGCTGTTTAAAATTGGTGATTTGATGTTTGACTGGAAAGCATATGCACGGATAACAAATGTGGCCAAATTATAGTACCGAGAATGTGCTAGGAGAGAATTAGATCCATTTTTAACAACAAATTCGTGTAAGCAATTCACTAAATAAGGTTGACCTTGATGATATGATGAGTGACATCCATATTCCATAATCCTCAAGAATGAGTTTGCATTTTCATATCAGACGCACTTTGTCCCAGACCTGTTTTGGCAATTGTCTTCCACAACTCTAGGTTCAGATGAGATGTTTCAAAAAATCTTTTGGAGTTTTCTGTACATTTGAGGAGCTAAGACTCGTGATTGTTAGTACTGTGATGGCTGAGAAAGCAAATGGCTGTACTGCTGTGTTCTTTCATATGCTCATAGATATAATAATATGAGCCTTTTAGCTTTGTTCTGTTATCACAACCATTGACTTATGAACCATACAGGTTATCCTATTACTGCTTATGTGTCTGAAAATTACATAGCAGTTGCAAATAATATTCTTCAAGCAGATTGAACTTTGGAGGTTACCATATCTATAAGTTAGTGCTCGCGACCTTTCATAATTCAGATATAAAGCTTGATGAACCAAGATCATTCTTATCTAGTAAATGCCTCCATTTGCAACAAAAAAAAATGTGTTTATTAAGTACACATCATACCCACTGTTGTAGCTATATATTTTTGGTGTTTTGGGATGGCTATCTGGATCTTGTGTTTCACATTTTGCTACTGTGCAGTGTAACCCTAGGTGCCCGCCTAGGTCGTCTAGGCACTAGGTGCAGCCCTCCCGCCTAGCCTGCATAGGCGGCGATTAAGCCAGTGTTTCCCTAGGCGCTAGGCGCTAATCGGATGGCACACCAGCGCTTAATCGCCGCCTAGGCGGGGCTAGGTGGCGGCGTAGGCGGGAGGGCTGCGCCTAGCGCCTAGGCGGGCGCCTAGGGGAACACTGGATTAAGCGCTAGGTGCTGGTCTGCTACCCGACTAGCGTCTAGGGGAACACTGCTACTGTGTGTCTGTGTCAATGAAATGTGGCAGTAAACTAGTAGTCACTGTAAGGTAATCATTCTTATATACAACGTACCACATACACATGATGCAGTCTCTTTTTTCTGTATGTGGATGACTTTACACTAGCTAACTGATTATGTTCAATCGTGTTTGATTTTTCATCTGTTGCAGGCCAGAAGACATTCGTGTTCCATTTGAGCAATTTGGCCCTGTAAAGGACGTCTACCTTCCAAGGAATTTCCACACAAGGTAACCATAGCTTATCTTAAGTTTTGTTGCATTTGTGTACTTACTATATTAAATTTTGAGTTCCATCTCATGTCAAGCACATGGCAGATGAGCAAATCTTTGAACAGTATGAAAAAGTAGATGACTTAAGTAAAGAACTAAAGATATCGAATAATTTATGCTAGAAAGCTGATACACTATGTTGCTTTAGTGACAATTTACGAACTGCATTCTTAGACTTTATATTGGTGTGATTCATGTGGAAATAAGTGATAATGTAATCACAACAGACTGGAGTTGTCACTGAAAAGTCATGGTTCCTTTGGCAATAAAGGTCATGTATGATTTCATGGCATATCTTGATTAACTATCTAATTTTGTATGACTCATTATGAGCATATGTGCAGAATTTTAAGGCAGTCGTATGCTTTTAGTTATATGTGTTGAATTGAATCAAATTAGGATCATGTATTCTTCTCAAAAGTAGGGTTGGTGAGTGCTTGTGCCTTGTTGCCTATTATCTGCTGTTGATTAACAATTCTTTTATGTGTCTTTACCAATTGTGCATTTTTAAATAGTGATTGTTAAAAGCCAACTGTTGGAACATGAATTATCTTTGAGCTGTTGATTTTTTACTGAATCACAATAAGTTCCTTGATCATTGGTTAAATTGGTCGATTTTTACAGGGAACTACGTGGTTTTGGGTTCGTGAAATTCCGTTACCCTGAGGATGCTGCAGTGGCCAAGCAAGAAATGAATCATCAAGTGATAGCTGGTCGAGAGATCTCAATAGTATTTGCTGAGGAGAATAGAAAAACCCCACAAGAAATGCGCACGAGAACAAGACCAAGGTACATAAATTATTTGTTTTGTTTTTTAATTGGGCATTAGGAATATGGTAGTAAATTTCAAAATTTGAAGTAACCAAAAGAAATATTTTGTGCTTCTATTGATGTAGCGGTAGGCACATGGATGGAAGCTACAGAAGGCGGTCACTATCAAGATCCCCGAGGTCTCGTTTCCACTGTAAGTGTAAAGCAGTTCGTTTAATTCATATCTTATAGTCTTTCATCTCATTATTAAATAAAACATCTTTCCTGGCAGCTTATTCACCCTCACCGTCCCCAGTTAGGCGTCACTCCAGGTTTGATCTCAATTGTTTTTAATAGACATGATTAATATGTTGTGTGTCCTTCGCTCCTATTCATTATTGTTTCATATTTCTTCCATTTGAACACCTCTGGATCTTTTTTTTTTGTATTTGCACTTTTGGCATATCCGGAGTCACAGTTGGCATTTATGCTTTATTAGTTTCTTGTTTTGGCATTTGAGGTGAATATATTGTTGTGACCAAAGCCGGAGGATTATATGCTGCACTAGCTACAGTGCTCAAACTAATTTGTTTGAGTAGATTTAGCTTTGTTCATTTTTTTAGAATGTCCATCATCAGCTCAGCTCTGCTGAGACAAAGACGGAAGGGAAAGGAATGAAATAAATATACTTGACTTCACCTTGTCTTGAAGTTTTAGTTTTGAGGTGAACAAAAGGCATATGGTTGAACGCCATTAATCCCATTCATCGTCATTGTGATTATTATATCCTCTTGAATGCTAGGTAAAGGAAAAGGAAAAGAATGAGAGTTAATATTAATCTCCAAAATATAGCTATTGCCTTTTTCCCACCCCTTCTATGATCTAAAAAGAATCAGGATCAAGTGGATTTCTTTCTGTCCTTTTTCTTTTTTGCTTAAATCAATGAGAAACAAGTTGTTTTTTCTTCATCAAACTATAAATCAGCTTCCTAAATTCCTCATAAAGTGTCACTGTCATAGAAATCTTCATCTTGATTTGATGGCTAAAAATCCTTGCTTGATTGAGTGGTTATTTTCATTTTCATTAGCTCCTTAGTCAGCCTGGGGGAAGTAACTTCCAAGAGGATTCATAATTTATGATTTTGTTGCTCAAGCAGATTGGTAAATTCATTTTTAGCAAACAAAGTGCAGTAAATATTAATAAGAAAATGGCAAAAGGATCTTTCCTGTGTTTAGACTTGGATGTGCATGCCACAGGCCCCACACATCCCTAATATCTAACATTAGCAACATGGTTCTGTTTGACTATTTGATATTTTTTGTTGAATTGCTATTACCTATTTTCTTCTTGAAGTAAGGCTATTAAATTTTGCTCTAAATTGTGTTGTGTTGATTTGGTTTTGTATATTATCCAGTCAACAACGAATCTAGAGTCTAAAAGCCCAAAAGAGAATCATGATGTTTGGAGAATAAAGACCAAAGTGAAAGTATCATGACCTCCAGAGTTGGAGCATGTGAAAGGCATTACTGTTAAAGATAAAGCGGTACTATCACTGAGAGTTTAAAGATAATCTTGGCTAGGAAACCTGAGGAAAAGAGTTATTTTTCAAGTGAGCTGATGCTGTTGAGCCAGCAGTCGCAACACCTTAGTGCATTGCGCATTTCATGTTTGGATCAAAGTGGGTAACTTTTATTGAGATGGAACAGGTAAAATTGATATCTCACATTTCAATTCAGTTGGCTTGGGGATAGGCATGCCCAGCCAATGGTGCTATAGCTGCTCTAGACAAGTTTGCAGTTCCCTAAAATTTAGTTTGCTGATGATGCTACTTGTCAGTTATCGTATGTTTTTTATTGTATTGCTCCTTGCATCTTGTGTGATATTCATACTCGGGAAATTAAAATATATGATTATTTGCAGGGACAGGGATCACCGTGATAAATACTCCCCACATGCTCGGGACAAGAGGTACTACAGGTCCAATGGTCGATCTCCTAGCCTAGATGGAGAGCGTCGGGTATCACCATCCAATAATGGACATGGTCCACCAGTTGACGGGAGGAGCCCATCTAGATCTCGCTCCTAAAGGTTGCTGGCTTAATTTGTTGTTTTATACATTTTCTCTGTTATAATTGTATATTTATGCGCTGACTGTTTCCTTCATATGCAGTCCGAGATAACAAATTTCAGTTTGGGATTCCTGGACGGGGAGCTGGGAGCATGAAAACTACCACTGCGTATTGTGCTGTGGCAAATGCTTTCTTTTCTGCTATGTTTTCTACAATAGATCAGTAGGTTTTGTAGTGAACACACGTTTGTATTCCAGAGGCAGTAGTCAAGTATCGATACGGTAGTAGGCACCCAGCTTCTTTTAAAAAAACTGTTTTAATGCTTTTCTAACTGATTTGTCTAGTTTGTTGGCACCATTTGTGACATCTTGTGGATTCCGTTTGCTTATGTTCCCTTGATCGTTTGTGTGTTCCAGGCTTCTACTAGTTTTTTTGTCCTGTTTTTGGAAGGGCGTATTTCGTCAGGTTGTTGAATACATAATTCATCTATTCATCTCAAGTCTTAGCAAATTGCAGGGCGCTAACATGCTATCTGGATGGCATATCTGTTGAGCGAGATTTGAATGGAAAATCTTGGTATTTTCTTTTGAGTTGCGTACTTCTCTTTGGAAAATTGACATAGAAATGTGCTGGGATCACAAATGCACAGTCGAAATGTCCATTAACATTACTGCTGTCAGCCTGTTGGCTGATGATGAAAACAGTTGATGATTTGGCAACAGTCCAGCAGGGTGATGCGTCGTTGGGCTTCAATTTGCCTTGAACGTACTGTAGTTTGGCAGGATTCATCCAGCACAATGCCAACATGTAGCATGATTATTTCCGACGAATGCTACTGATTTGTTGAGAAGTACAAAAAAAGGTGATAGCAATGGCAGCATCATAGCTTGGATAACAATCAATTGCAATGTCACAACTTACAGATGTTAACACAAAGTGAAGATGATCCTGACTCCTGAGTATGGTAAGCTGGCTGGAATCAAATGACGGTTTCGTCGTAGAATTGTCAATGACATAGTCTTTCGCAGTATGAAGACGAAGGCAAGAATCGAAGTATGCGCTTGGAAATTTGCCAGGTCCATCTACTATAGTAAACAAACCAGGGATACTGCATACTTGTAATTTTCATTTGCCGGCTCAGCTTTGTTCAGGCTCAGTTCAAAAAGGAAAATAACCCGAGTTTGGGTCCAATTTTATCGTGTTTGGTTTAGCATGTGAATTTGAGCCGAAGTTAGTTTTCTATTTTCAGTTGCGCTTGGCACGATTAGAATGAAGAAAATTATCTCAAGAAGTCTCAAATTGATGTTTTTTTAAATCTTGACTTATGTCCTTGTGAAAAATTGATTTAAATAAAAACTAGATGTTTCTAGCTCCATGGAAGCTATGTTATTAGACTAATTGTTAAGGGATTAAATTCTAATATTATTGTCAACTACGATACTAGACAACGTACCTTTGATTTTAAGGAAAAAAACCGAGATTTGAATTCGTAACCCCAACCACTATACCATTGTACTCTACCACTAGGCTACACGTGTACCCTCGACTCCACGTGCTAACAACAGTGTGATTTGGAACCACGAAGGCACGAACGACCTTTTGGGCGTTCGGTGGGAGTCGTGGAGAACCGATTTCACCCACTATAATCAAATTTTGGTACCTATTACACAAAATCGTGTGTCGTGCTTCGCAAGATCGTAGATTTTGTTGAAGAACCATCGCTGGTAAGTTCGGTCCAAACGATTATCTCGTAGACAAATTCAGAATCGTAAGAACAATGGAAGAACACAAGAACATAATAATAGATTGAACACAGAGATATGAGAGGACTTTAGGCTTCTCTTTATTGCTCTTCTGAAAACGATGTTACAATTGTTGAGGATCCCCCCCCCAAATTTATATAGGCTACTGAAGATGAGGAGGCCATCGTGGGCCCAGGGCTGCCGGCCTAGGCCCGGTTTCTTAACACTCTCCTCTTGGGTACTCATTCGTCATGTTCATGTCTCATCAAAACTTCATAAAAACTCAGTGGAAAAAATTTAGAGAAAAAGTACATGAAACACGTTCTGCTGTGCTGTACGAATTGCCTCATTAAAAACCTTAAGCCGAGAAACTTCAGAAAAACTCGTCAAGGAAAAATAGTAAAATCCACCCAATTTCATTTAATCTCCAGAATTTATTCTTTGGGTACACGATCTTCATGATCAAGCTTTAATAAAGAGTTCGTGAAGATTCTCCCCCTGAATTCTACACTTCTCTAAGTCTCATCATTCCAATTCCATGTATGCATCTTTCAAAGCTAGATGGTGGAAGTGACTTAGTGAATAAATCTACAATATTTTCACATGACTTAGTATGCAGTACTTTTATTTCGTCTATCTTTTGCATTTCATGAGCATAGAAGAACTTGGGTTCATATGCTTTGTGAGAGAACTCTTCACATAACACATCTGCACGTGTATAACACAAGTTACATTATCTTCATAGATAATAGTGGGAGTTTACGCGGTATTTAATCCACATGACTACTGGATGTGATGAATCATCCACCGAAGCCAAGAACATTCTCGCGAGGCTTCGTACAGCGTTATGATTTCTGAGTAGTTCGTCAAAATTGATACAAAACTTTGCTTAGACGGTTTTCATGAAATTGCAGTTTCACCACGTAGAAATACATAGCTTGTTTGCGACTTGGCTGTACGCGGGTCTGACAGTTACCCGACATCTGCATAGCCATTCATATTCAGGTCTTGGTTTTTTCTGTAGAACAGACCAAGTTCTTTGCTTCCTTGGCCGTATCGGAAGATGCCCTTTTATTCCCTGCCAATGCCTTTTGGTAGGTTCTATACTATACCTCGCTAATAGGTTCACGACAAATGCAATGTCCGATCTAGTACAGTTTACTAAATACATGAGTGCTCCAACTGCGCTCAAGTATGGGAATTCCGATCCCAAGACGTACTTCCTCTCCCTCTTCTTTAGATCTGAATGGGTTCTTATCTTGCTGCAAGGATCTTTCGATTATCGGCACTTTCGAAGGATATGCCTTTTTAAAATCAAACATTTTTAACACCTTCTAAGTGTAGGTTGACTGATGCATTAATATCCCTTCAAAGGCATGCTCAAGCTGCAAGCCTAGGCAATATTTGGTTCTACCCAAATCTTTCATTTCGAACTTTGACTCCAAGTAAGAGCTTGCTTTCTTAATACCTTCCAGGGTTTCAATGATATTCAGATCATCTTCATATACTGAGATTATACAGAATCTATCCTGGGATCATCGTATAAATACACAGGGACAATCCTCATTGTTCATGTAGCCTTTCTTGCAGAGAAAGTCGCTTAAGCGATTATACCACATTCTGCCTGATTGCTTAAGTCCATACAATAACTTTCTGAGTTGCACACTGTACAGATTTCTATTTGCCATGCCTTGGTTCGAGACAGGGATACCTTCAGGTACCTTCATATAAATGTCTGAATCCAAGTTCCTATAATAGTATGCAGTTACCACATCCATCAATTCCATTTCTAAATTCAGGTTTACTGTCATTGAGATTAAATATCTAAAGATGGTTCCGCCCATAGCCGGGGAATATGTTTCTTCATAATCAACTCCTAGTCGTTGAGTGAAACCTTGTGTAACAAGCCTTGCTTTATGTCTTACAACTTCATTGTTTTCATTTCTCTTTCGAACAAATACTCATTTGTGCCCTACGGGGTGCACATAGGGAGGCACGCGACTTACAGGCCTAAACACCTCTCTTTTATTCAGAGGTAATAATTCTTCTTCTATTGCCTTCTTCCCAATCTGATCTTTTCTTACATTCAACGAGCGATGCAGGCTCTAAATCAAGATCGATAATTGTTGCAATTTTCTTTGTAAAATAAATATCGACATTGGATGCTGTTCTATTCTTAGATTCTCTCATAGTCATATAATTTATAGCTATTTCTTCATGGGGCGATTCTTTCAATGCTTCTACTCACTCACCGCTGCTTCCAATTATGGGGGCAAGTCTCTTTAGTTTTTAGCTTCGATGTGTGCGCATACATCCATGCTGGTATCTCCCTTCATGGAGATGTTCAATTCTGGTATGCCTTTTCTGAATGTGCCATACTGGTGCCAGGTCTCAATTGGCTCCCCTTCTGGTTCTGGGGAACTTCGGTGATCGGCTGTGTCAAGTCCTTATCCTTTTTCACCAGGCATCCCCGGTTACTTCGGATTCGAGGGGCTAGAGTTCTCGTCCTTTCTGAGGCTTTAGGACGGGATTAAGGATACGTTCATCGGAATTTCAACCCTCTCCGGTGCATTGTGTTCAGGCATATGCGACTTGGTCACGCTCTTCAAATCACTAAAGTGGTCAGACAGTTGATTCGCTAATGCTTGCAAATCAATTATCTTCTGGACTTCAATTATCTTCGAAACTTCAACTGTTTTCTAGACTTCAATTATCTTCTGGACTTCTCTATTTGCTTCACTAGTGTGTAGGTCATGTGCATGGATTTCAATTATCTTCTGGACTTCTCTATTTGCTTCACTAGTGTGTAGGTCATGTGCATGGATTTCAATTATCTTCTAGACTTCAATTATCTTCTAAATTTCTCTATTTCCTGACATTTTCATCAAGGGGTTGATTTCCTCCCCCTAATGACGGGAAACTATCCTCATCTAATATACTATCAGCAAATCTCTCTTCATAGGGTGCAAATACCTGATTATGGATGCTGTCTCATAACCAACGTATATCACAGACTTTCGGAGAAGGCCCATTGCAGTTCGCTATGGTGGTGGTATAAATCTTGCAACCAAATCTTCAAAGATGAGAAATTTTCAGTGATGACCCTTACACTAGTTGTATAGGTGAATGGATGTTATATGCCGACGGTCTAAAATTGATAAGAGTTGCTACAAGCAGGACTATGTGTCCCCAACATGTAGTTGATAAATTACAATTTTTCAAAGTGGTTAGGCAAAAATTAAATCCTTTTAATTAATGCCTCTACTAGTTCATTCTGGGTGTGGACATGCGGTACGGAATGCTCAACTTTAATTCTCATTTTCATGCGATAATCATCAAATTCCTTCGAAATAAACTCTCCGTCGTTGTCCATTCTGGCAGACTTCACGTGATGATCAGAGAAATTGTTCTTAATTTTAACTATCTGCGAGATTAGCTCTGCAAAAGTGTAGTCGTAGACAATAAACATATGTGCGACCATTTCGAGGAAGCATCGATGAGCACCATAAAATACCTAAATGGCCTGGACATGAGCTGTACAGGACCGCAAATGTCTCCCTAGATACGGTCCAGGAATGTAGGGACTTCATCCTTCGCTTTCAAAGCAAAACATCTAGTAATTAATTTTCCAATGGCACATGCGAGGCACACAAAATCTCTCTGATTTGGGAAAGTCTTTACATTGATATTATGTCCTTGTGAATTGTTAATTATATTTCTCATCATCTTAAGACCTAGGCGGCATAATCTATTATGCTAGAGATAGAAAAGTTCAGAGCTTCTAAATACTATTTTCAGGGTGGTATAGGCTACGGGTGCTTTAATATTATAGTAGTATGGCCCAGTTTCAAATGAAGGAGTCGTTCTAATACCATTTTTTCTACTTTCTTCATGCTTTGTAATGAGTGGGTATTCCTTACCATACACTTCTCCAATCTCTACGTGGAAACCGTTAGTGCGAATATCCTTAAGAGTTCTAGTCGATTCTGGGTACAACAAAGGTCCTTTAATGACCAAAGTTGTGCCCATCGGGAGTATAATTGTGGCTCTGCCTGAGCCTATTATACAAGTATCACTGCCTCCGATTGTCGTAAGAATACCAGCATTCTTGTTGATCGACTGAAAAGCTTCGTGTCTCTCAAGGTGGTATTCATTGTGCCGTTATCCGCTAAGCACACTTCCTCCATAGGGCGTCATACACGTTCTAATATAATGTATTTTATTAATATGTAGCAGAAAGCAAGCAACACATAAATAAAATACTTCAGATATCAGAACATAACTTGCTATTATAAATACAGAAATATAATCCTTGCAAGACTCATCATAAGAATTTAATGCTTTGCTCTCCTAGAGTTTACAACCATTATTCAAAAAAAAATCCAATGTTTTGCTTCAATTAGAAACTGCAAGTTACTATAAAAGATCCAAGTGCAATGCGTTCACTAGATCGAATCAGCGAAGTATGTAGAAACTTCTGCCTGAATCTGCTCCATGGCAATCTTCTCCTTTTGGTCAACTACGACTGCGGCCACTGCGATGTCCAAAGGAGGGGAGATGGGGGCTGCTACTGGGCTGTCCACATCCACGAGCGCAACTAATGGATGTGGATCCTCTGTGCCTGCAATGGCGAGGTGTGCCCAATGCTGTCATTTGCCCTTCTTCTTTAGACTGGAAAGCATCAATAACGTGCGACCCGCGACCTTACCCTTCTTGCCCCTCTTATTCATGAGAGGCTTCATCACCTTGTAACTGGTAGCTAGCATTGGCTCCATGGCCAACATTGCTACTAGGTGGCTGTGAGATGTAGTTCTTCCTTAGAACATCATCTTGAGTTTCCGCAACTAGTATGATGTCAATTAATTCAGCATACTCCTTGTAGTCATCTTGACGATGTTGCGTGTGGATTGCACCGCATTCGGGTGAAAAGGTAGAGAGAGCCTTCTCAATCTTCTGCTCATCCGTGATTACCTTATCACAGAGTTGAAGACTAGTACAAATTCTGGCCATGCTGGGTTAGTTCTTCGAACTCCTGGTTCGTGATGCCAGTCATATTCATATTCATGCAAAGAGTTCATAAGATTACTACTAGTAATTTGCGTAAAATTGATACAAAATTCTCATGATGTTCTTCGAACTCCCGGTTCGTGATTCCGTATTTTTTTCTATGCATTTTTCATGATTTACTGCTATTTTTCGTGATTAAAAGCAATATAAACAATCATAGATAATCAAAACGGTAAATATAATAAATAAATTGCATATAAATAACAATAACAAAGTTAAACATGCTTGAAATGCTAAAATTGATAAAAAGAATTTGAATTCCTGAGGCCCTTTTCTGCTGGAAAATAAATTTTCGGCGAATTCTACAATTTTCAGGGGTTAAATCGTGAAATTTCAGTTTTGAGAAAACTTTTCGCGTAATTTCCAATTTCTAAGGGGTTTTCCACAAAAATTTCTTATTCGCGAAACTTCCTCATAATTTTTAGAATTCCAAGGGTTAATTTGCAAGATTTCGAGATTTTCCACCACGGCCCCTCCTTTTTTTTTGTTTGTTTGTCGTACGACCATATTTCAAAAAGGCCTATTAGATAATCTGATAAACCAGCCCACACGACCCATTGCGCCCCGGTCAAAAGGGGCAAGGGGGCTTAGGTCTTTCTTGCCCCTGTGCAAGGAGGCGGCGGCGGCAATGAGCATGGTCGGGCCTTGCCGTGCAGTGATCTTGGCAGAGGTAGCTCCGTCTTGATGGCGGCGTGGCGGGCGTCGTCTTGGCGTCTTGGGTCCCATGCGGTGCCTTGCAGGGAGGCGACTAGGGGCAGCAGGCTGGTGGTGGGCGGGCGGAGGGCGACACGGGGCTTCATGCAGAGGCGCCATGCTATGGGCGCGATGGTGCGAGTCATGGCGCATGGCGACCGGCGCTTGAGCGGCCGAGGCCCGACACTTCAAAGTCTTCTGGTGGCGCGGCAACCACTCAAGTTGTCGATCTGAATTGAATCTGACCGAGTTGGGGAAAGTGTAATAGCGCTACTTCTATGAACTACTTAGACTAAGTGTTTGGCATAATAGATTGATGCCATTTTCATTCCATATCTCAGCTTATATAGTCTTACAAAGCTGTAAAAGGTAAAAGAGGTTTTGCTATCAAAGTAACTGGGTTTAATCCTCTTACAAAGCTTCAGGATGAAAACTCAAATTACACGAATAGTAAATACTAAGCTGCTTTATGTCCGTCGATCTGAGCTGAAGCGATATCTTCAAATCTCAACCGTCCGATCTTCTTAACTCTTAAGTCTGCCTCTTCTTCCTCCCGATACTGCAGTCTCTGATCTGAGCTTCAGTCTGAACTTCTTCATACTTCTGAATTTGCGATTTTGACAATTCTCCCCCCTTAATTGCACACTTGTCCTTAAGTGTGATCTCTAGGAAACCACGAGCTAATTGTCTGTGAGTAAAACTCGGGAAAGGTTCCTTTGATAAATTCTGCATCTTCCCAGGAGGCGTTTTCTAGAGGTAAGTTAGCCTATTGAACTAACCATTGGGTCACCAAGACTTTGTTTTTGGGCATGGCTCTAGTCTCTAGCACCAGTACTGGCTCCGTTTTGATCTTCCCGTCCTCACCAACCAAAGGCAAATCGGCGCTGGGGACTGCACTGGATCCGCAATGTTTCTTAAGCTGATTGACGTGAAAGACGGGATGAATTCCGACCCCTTCATGGAGTTGTAGTATATAAGCCACCTTACCCACCTTCTGTAGGACCCGAAAAGGATTGTAGAACTTACTGGTAAGCTTTAGAGCCTGCTTCAAACCAAATGCGGCAGTTTGGTATGGTTGCATCTTCAAATACACCATATCTCCCACAGCTAGCTGTCTCTCACTGCGATTCAAATCTGCATATTTTTTCATTCTTGATTGGGCTTGAGTAAGATTCTCCTTCAACCTTCTCAACATAGTTTGCTTTTCTTCCAAAAAGTCTCTGGCTTCACTGTCGTCTGGACCAGGAACTGATATCTCACTGATTAGAGGTGGGGGAAAACCATAGAGGGCTTGAAATGGGGACAATTTGAGGACAGTATGAAATGTTGTGTTGTACCACCACTCAGCCAGAGATAGCCAACTCACCCACTTCCTCGGTTTATGCATCACCATACACCTCAAATAGGTCTCAACACATTGATTCACTCTTTCGGTTTGCCCGTCGGTTTGTGGGTGATAAGCCGTGCTAAATCTGAGTTGTACTCTAAAGGATTTGAATAATTCTTGCCAAAGTCTACTAGTGAATATCCTATCTCGATCTGATACAATGGCTATCGGAAATCCATGCAATTTGAAGATATTATCGATGAAAGCTTGTGTTACGGACTGAACTGAATAAGGGTGAGCGAGTGGAAAAAAGTGGGCATATTTTGTGAACCTATCAACCACCACGAATATTGCCTCCTTCCCCTTTGAGATTGGCAATCCCTCGATGAAATCCATGGATATATGCATCTATGCCATATGGGGCACTGGTAGTGGCTCTAATAACCCCTGGTAGTGGCAATGTTCAGACTTTGACCGTTGGCAAACCGCACATTCTTGTACCACAGTATGTACCTCCTTCTTCATGCCTGGCCAATAAAACAGATTCTTTACCCTGTGATAGGTGGCCACCTTCCCTGAATGCCCACCGAAGGCTGATGTGTGGAGTGAATGTATAATATTTAGTCTTAGCTCAAGATCACTGCCCACATAGATCCTGCCCTTGTATCTTAATACTCTTGAGCTGCAAGTGTAGCCAGATTCTGAGTTCGGGGCTAGAGTTAATTGCTCCATTAGCTCCTTACAATGAGGATCATTCACATAGCTGTTTTCTACAGCTTTAATCCATGTGGGAACTGCCATAGAAATGGCCATTGTTTCAATGCCTCTCCTTGATAAAGCGTCGGCCACCTTGTTCTCCTTTCCTTTCTTATAGTCAATGTAATAATCAAATTCCAATAGCCTCAGCATTAACTTGTGCTGGATACCTTCGGATACCCTTTGTTCAGTCATGAACTTTAAACTTTTCTGGTCTGTCTAGATTAGCAACTGTGTTCCCAAGAGATGATGTCGCCACCTCTTCAATGATTCAATAATAGCTAGTGCCTCTTTGTCGTAGGTGGACATTGCTGCTCCTCTAACCCCCAATGTTCGGCTGAAATATGCAATGGGTTTACCTCTTTGCATCAGTACACCTCCTATCCCACTCCCACTAGCGTCTGTCTCCAATGCGAAAGCCTTGGCAAAATCTGGTAGCGCCAAGACTGGTGTAGTGGTCATAGCGAGCTTCAGCCTCTCAAAGGCCTCATCTTGAGTGTTTTCCCAATCGAAACCACCCTTCTTCAACATATCATGCAATAGTCTACAAATGGTCCCATAGCCTTTGATGAATCTCCAATAGTATCTAGTCATGCCTAAAAAACTTCTCAATTGTGTAATGTTCTGGGGCTTGGGCCAATCTGCAATGGTATTGATCTTGTTTGGGTCGGTAGCTACTCCTTTGCCTGAGATAATATGCCCTAGGTAGCTCACTTGAGTCATTGCAAATACACAATTGTTAAATTTAGCAAAGAGCTGGTGCTGCCTCATCAACCCCAACACAATAGCTAAGTGTCCTTTGTGTTTAATCTCACTTTTGCTGTGAATGAGAATGTCATCGAAGAACACTAAAATGAACTTCCTTAAATAATTGGCAAAAATGTTGTTCATGAGGTTTTGAAATGTAGCTGGTGCATTAGTGAGCCCAAAGGGCATCACTAGATACTCATAGTGGCCCAAATAAGTGCTAAATGTAGTTTTGCTAATATCCCCCTTGTTCAATCGTATCTGATGAAATCCGGATCTCAAGTCTAACTTGCTGAATATCTCTGCCCCATGAAGCTCGTCAAGCAAATCTTCAATAACTGGGATGGGGTATTTATTCTTAACAGTTAAAGCATTCAATTTTCTGTAGTCGACGCAAAGTCTCCTAGAACCATCTTTCTTTTTGACAAGGATTGCTGGAGAGGAGTAGGGATTGGAACTCGGTCTGATGATGGAGGATTCTAACAATTTCTGTATTTGTTGCTCCATTTCATTCTTCTATCTATGTGGAACACGATAAGGTCTAACATTCGGAGGTTCTGCATTGGTCTTGATAGGAATAGTGTGATCGCAATCTCTCTCGGGAGGTAAATTCAGTGGTTCATTGAAGACATCCATATAAGATTGAATCAAACCCTGGTACTGTGGCTTTACTGATTTCGGATGCCCTTATGCTCTTTTGGTTTGCAACTTAATTACATAACTAGTTATGCCCTTTTGCTGATAGTTTGTTCAATTCATTGGAACTCAACAGCTTTAACGATTCAGGTAATGATTGGTCATCCTAGACCATTGCCAATTTTCCCTCCTTCATAATTGCCAACTTTATGGACTTAAGATCTATACTGATGGGGCTATGTTGGTACATCCAATCACACCCTAACACCACATCATAACCCTTCAACTTCAGGATCTTGAATGAATTGCAAAAGGTCTGACCATTGATGTAGTAATCCACTTCTGGAACATGAGACCCAGTCATTATAGTTCCACCGCCGACCACTGTTACCTTCTGGAGATTGTTACCCATGATTTTGCATGATGTCTTAGTGGCAAACCTCAAGTCGATGAAGGTGCGGGTGTTGCCGCTGTCTAACAGTGCTATTCCCCTTTTTCCTTTTAGGTTAATCAACAGGGTATAAGTGGTTGCTTTTGACAAACCCTGAACTGCTTGAGCTGAAACTTGCATATGCATTAACTGCTCTTCTGGTTCAGATTCCACCACTGGGCAGTCGTTTGAATCCCGAGGTTCCTCTTCATTTTCAGCATTGGTGGGATTGGTTTCTTCAGTTTCTGTAACCATGATATTCGCATTTTGATACTGCTTACACTTATGGCCTATGAACCATTTCCCTCCATAATACCGACATATACCTGGAGTAAAAGGAATAGCAGGCTTACTGCCCATTTCTTTCTTTTGATGATTCGGTCCACCCTGAATCTTGCCCTTGGCTTGATTAGCAATAAACCCACTCTTTTGAGGATTTAATGCCGGATTACTCATTCCTCTTCTGATCATAGCCCCAGCCCCTTTCTCCATATCCTTAGCCATCCAATAAGCCTCACACAAAATCTGTGGTTTCAGAGGTTTGAGATAGTGCTTGATGTCCTGCCTCAATCCATTAATGAAGCATTTAACAAAGAAAGATTCGAGCTGCAAGGGGTTTTCACTTTTGTACACTGCCATCAACTCCTCGAATTTATCAATATAATCGAAGATGCTGAGATTGTATTGCTTCAAAGAGTGAAAATTTTCCAATACCTCATAACAGCTGTACTAAGCAAATATGTCGCAGACCATCCGACAAAAAAGTTTGCCATGGTGGAGGATTCCATAGCAGGCCGGTGCTCCTAATCCAATTATCAGCTCTACCTCCCATATACATCTGAGCTAAGTTGAATTTTGCTTCATCTGGTACACTAGCCATAGCAAAGTAAGTCTCTATTTGCCGAATCCATTCTAAGGGTTGATTACCATCAAATCGAGGAAATTCGATACTAGGGCCTTTAGCAATTGATTTATAAAAGTTGTTAACCCTTTCGGGTCCTGGATCGGGATTCCATGGTCTGCTATAATAGGAATCTTGAGTAAAGTTTCTATCGTTCAGAGTGGGAGAGGCTGGAGTAATAGGAGACGAAGTATTCTGACCCCAGTTCAAAGGAGCCGCCGAGTGTCCCGTAGATGTATGGTAATAATTTACCTCATGGTTGCTGTTGAGATTTACTCCTTGAGTGCTGTTTATAGGTGCTGGATTCTTGGCCTTGCTTCTTCTCATCACTTCTAACTCATTTTCTTGAGTCATGTTTGGATCTACTGTAGGTTGGTGCTATGCTACAGATAATCCCTGTAATAGCGATTCTATCCTGTTCATCTACGACTGCATACCAGTAACCTGAACCTGTAGTTCACCCAGATGTTGTTGCATCGATTCCACTTTACCTTTGGCTTCCATGGTTTCTTGTCTCACCGCAATCAGTTCAGAAGCGTCACTTTCGGATCTTGTCATAGTCTTGGTCATCTTCCTTCCTCCGGACAGTCAAGAGTTGAGCGTCGAAATCTTACCGAGGAACAGATCCAAAATCCCGCCTTGTACTCGATCTTCCGCCGCGCCTGGAGCAAATCCGACCAGAGATTTTACAGTGACCGAGGTTACCAACCTAGATCCTAATCATGCCGAGGATCAGCAACAACTCTGATACCAATTGTAACATCCCAAATATAGGTTGTGTTTCAAATGTAACCAAACCAGGGTTTGTGTTTCAAATGTAACCTAATATGGGTGTTTGTTTCAAATGTAATTAAATGAGTAGAAATTAAAACTTTTCTCACATCTTGAAACTCTTAAACCTTTCTATAATTCTTGTCAAGAGTTGTGGAATTCAAAAACCTAAACCTCCTGTTGACAAAAGTCAAACCCTTAATCAACTTTGGCAAGAATCTGGGATTCAACCTTTGAAAATATTTTTCCTTGGTTCTAGGGATGATGTGTGACCCCTCTGAAAAATTTCATAATTTTTAGAAATTAATTGATAATTTTTGGAGCCAAGTCAAACCAATTTGTCAATTGGTCAAACCCTAAAACATAACCTTGCAGAATTTTTGGAGAAAAATGACGTACATAAAAACCTCTAAAAATTTTATGCAAGGTTAATCTTGGAGTGAGGAACCTCTAGTCAAAATTTTAGAATTTTTGGAGTTAGTTTTCTACCTCTAAATTTTTTTCCAAACTCAGCCTTCAAATTTAAACTCAAATCTGGAGCACTGTTCCTTGGGTCCGTGCCACCTTCAAGTTGGTCGAACCCAACCGCATCCCAGCTCAGCCCGAGCCCTTCCCTCGCACGAGCATTGTGCGCCATTGGATCGAAATCCAAAGGCCACGACCTCCCCTCTCCTTTCGTCGCCATTGGATGCAAATCCAAAGGCCACGACCTCTCCTCTCCTTTCGTCGCCGTCAGATCAAAATCCACCGGCCACGACCTCCCATCTCTTTTCAGCGTCGCGTGCAATGGCCATGACCTCCCACCTCTGTTCAACGCCATTGGATGCAAATCCAACGGCCACAACCTCCTATCTCATTTCCGCGTGCGACCTCCCTTTCTTTTTCGCAACCGTCCGATGTAAATCTAACGGCTGCGATCTCCCTTTTTCCTTGTCGGAACCGTTCGATGAAGATCTAGTGGTCACGACCTCCCCCTTTCCTTTTTGGAACCCCCCCCCCCCGATTCAGATCTAATGGTCCACGACCACCCCGATAATTATCTAACGGTCGAAATCAACCCGCTCATGATCATTGGTTGGTAGCGACCGATCCATGTCTGTTAAACTCGAGCGATCCCTTTCTCTTCACGTTGGTGGGCTGCGTCGCTTTGTTCTTCTCCTTCCGGTCTCGCATGCGTCTTGCTATGGCGAGAGGAGAGCGATGCCTTTTCACCTCTCAACAGCTCTTTGTTGCACGCATTTAATGCGGGTCAGTGCTTTAGCCCCTTTAGTCACCCTCCTCTGCAAGCTATCCCCTCCATCTGTGCGGGTTGAGCCATGGACCGAGCTGTGGGCTAAGCTCACCATGGAGCTTAACCCTAGCTCATTGCCTTTGCTCCCCGGCTATAAAAAGCCCCCTCGTTCCTCCTGGTACCCCTTTAACTACCCACTCGACTTGCTCTTTGCTGGTTGAGCTTGAATCACCCGAAACACCCCACTGCCATTGTCGGACCTTGAAGCTCGTCGGTGAAGACAGGGTCCCAGTGGTTTTCCTTCAAAGCCTTTCGTGTCATCTTGTGCCCCTAATCTCCTGGAGTAAAACCCTAACTCTATTTAGGTTTGCTTACACAGGAGCGGCCTAATTTGGAGTTTGGTCCCCTTTAGCCGAAAAGCTCCCCCTTCTTCCTCAAGTCTGGTAAGGACCCTCTCCTTTCAATTCCTTGCTCTGGGAGCATCTCTGAGCCATATTGAGTCTAACCTGAGGGCGCGGTCCCTCTCTTTTTGCTCAAGGTGCCTCCCCCGCGTTGTCGTCTTCATCGCTGGTGCTGCTCCTTGTTGCCGGAGCTGCACCGACCGTCCCCATGCCTTCGCATCATCCAGGTAGCCTACTTATAGTCCCTAGATGGCTGGGCACCAGCTTACCTAAACAATGCGGAGCTTTACTTCATGTTTCGCTTTCGGCCGTTTTGGTCACTCCGTTCTCCTCCGGCTCGCCGGCGTTCTAGGTCACCGCCGCAAGTGTGAGTGGTACCAGCGGGTGCACGTTGCTATTGCGCACCTGTAGCTGGCCGTAGCTCGCACCGCCGTGGTCCACGTCGCCGGCGGTGACCAATTCTTCGCCGTCGGTTTCATTGTCGGACGGCACGACAACTGTAGCAGCGTCGTAGGGCCGTCCATTTCTAGATCTGGGGGCGAGATTTCACAGGGTCTGTGCTTGTGCACTGTGTGGCGTTCGTCGTGACCGTCCATCTCGCGATCAACGGTCCACAGTCGTTGCCCCCGTTCGCGCACGCGAGTTCCAAACGCGCCGCGCGCGATGCAACCTGGACCGTCAGATGCAACATCGACGGCCCACGTTCGTTGGATCCACGCGGGAGCGTGCGCATTGCCCCGTTCGTCTTGGTCCGTGGGATGCAAAACCAACGGCCCACAGATTTCCACGTCGATTCATTTTTAGGATTTCCCGAGGGAATTATTTGTGAACTGAAAAAGGTAATAAACTTCAAAAATTGCATAACTATTTCATTTTTGTTCCAATTGAGTTGATTCAAATTTTGGTAGCTCTGGTTTGAACTGAGATTTAATCTAAAAATGGTTGTAAGCTTAGTTCGGCTCCAGAAAATGGGTTTGAAAATTGGTTTAGAAATAGACTTTAAATGTTGCTCTAAAAATTGCATTTAACTTGTAAATTGCATAAGTAATTCTCTATAGATCCTTTTTGAGTGAATCAAATTGTGTTGGCTTCCTCTGTTAGTGTACTAAATGGTGGAATAGGTTTTAGGCATGTCACTATTTTCAAAATCTTGGTGGGTGCATTTTGTGTTGTTCTTGTGTGCATGTCTTTGAAAAATCATAGAAAATGCAGACTAGCTCCAAATGAGGTGAACTCAATTGTGTTATTCATCTCATGAGATTATTTACTTACCATAAAAATCCCAGGTGCAACACCTCTTTGGAAAATTGTGCTTGAGAATTTAATTCGGATGAACAGTAACCGATTTGAATTTTCCAGCATTTTCTAGGCTGAGCAAAATTGTTTTGGCCATAACTTTTTCATTGAGAATCCAAATCAGTTGGTTCTTATTGCTAAATTCCTTAAAAATCATGCTCTAGCTGCTGTAAAAATTTCAGAGCATTTGGAGAAATTTGGCTGTGGAGTCTTTTCGGTTTTCCTCGTTCTTATCGGTTCTTTTTCGCTTTTTCGTTAGGTGCCGACGAGTGCGTTGATCCCGTGAGTGACCCTTTGCAGCATAGTGAGAAGCTCTAGTAAGGCAAGCAGTTTGATCATATTTAATCCCACTACTTTCAAAGTCTAATATATTGTTTGCAAAGTGTATGTATGCATACTCTATTTTGTTGTTAAATTATTGTCGATTAGTTGATCCTATAGATGCATACTCTGTTGGTAAATGTTTATTCTCGACTACTAAGCCTAGGAATATCTTGCTGTGACGTAGAGTTCGTTGGATGAGCTCTCATCACTTAGTAGATCACGTGTTGGTATTGTTTAGAAATGCTTAGATTGCGGTAGAATTAGGTGGTCATCGACTTAGTCGATGATTTTGATCACACAAATCTAATTATTATTCCATTATGTCCAGCACTTGTGCTTTGTTAATTTGTAAAGTCAAAACAAAACTGAAAATGAAGACTATTTGGACTTGGGCACAATGGATGATGGTGTGATTTGTTGGTATGTGGAATGGTGCCTGTCGGTGTTTTAGAACCAAACTTACGTGAAGATTGTTTGATTCGGGGGGTCTCCTAGAATGTAATCATGCAGAGAGATTGACACGGGGATTTTTATACTGAGTTGAGCCTTCTCAGGAGAGAATAAGAACCCTACTCTGTGTGTGTATGGTATTGAGTATATTACGAACAATCGGGGAAAAACTAAGACTATTACAGATAGTGCTTGTATTCTGATGGCCGGTGCCCTTCTTCCTTTCTCGATTGTCGCCTTTTTATAGTGCGTGAAGGAGCGGCGATTACTCGAGTGGGCGGCGCCTCATCACATCCGTAACAGACGCCGTTGGTAATAATCACCGGTGTATTAACTTCTCCACGTCGCTCAGCATGACTATATACCGTAGATAATGGAGTATTACGTGCCATTACTTGCAGAGTAACGCGATGATGATTGTTTGAATCCCTTAATCAATAAGGCCCGCTTGTGCGTAGGTTTAATTGATCATAAGGTGGTCGATGGTGACCTAGTCGTAGAAGAACCTCGACTATGAGATAGTCGTAGCAAGACTTACGATCGGGATAGTCGTAGCATAACTTACGACTATAGGGGTGGTCGTAGAAGAACTTACGACCACCCATTAGGCTCTTCCTCATAACATTAAGGGGTATACTCGGGGTCCACATGGCGTCATATTTACCTATAATAAAATTATAGATAAAAGATAAAATGAGGATTATTATATCCTCGTCATCTAGCCCCGACTTCAAGTGAAAGCAACTTACTTGGTAAAGGAGTTATAGATGGTCTTACGACCACGAGAGGATCGTGAAAGATAGTCGAAGGAAAAACTCTTGATATTATTGTATGTTACTTTGACCGAAAATATGCTTGGTCAACAAGATTACCTCGACTATCAAGTAGTCGTAAAAGCATTCTACGATCATGAGGTGGTCGTAGTATAGTGATCGGAAGAAATAACTTTCCGATTATCGTTTCCTTTAGTTGAAAAAATCTAACCAAGGAAGTAATTTAAGCTTGAGGTGTAAAAGCAAACTGATTTTCTCGAGCGGACACACTGGGAATCTCAAAGCGACACCGTTAGCTTTATCTGTTGAAGCGGTTCTCGAGGCGGTGGCGACCCTTGGAATGTCACGCCTCGGCTCAAGGTGCTGCGATTATAAATACCTCTAGGGGTAAAACCTAAGATCTTACTTTCCCCAAATCATTCTCTTTGTTCATCAAGTTCTTGTCTTCTCCGCCACCAACTCGATGAAAATCTCCTCTTTACGAGAAAAATGGCCGGGAGAGTCTCCGAATGGGCCGAGTCGGAGATGGATATGGTGAAGATGGAAGCCCTTGTCAAAGCTGGGAAGATTCCTGAGAGCATTCTTGTAGAGTGGTTCCCGGCGCACAAGCAGCAGTGGCCGTCGGGGGAGGATGAACAAATCCCCGTCTTCTAAGCGTATTGTGAATGTGGTCTTCGATTACCTGCTCACCCCTTTCTCACACTCATACTCGAGCATTTTGGAGTGGAATTGGTGAACCTTGATCCTAATTCCATCACCATGCTGAGCGTATTTGTATATCTGTGTGAGGCGTACCTGGGAATTCCAGCGGATCTTGAGCTTTTTCAGTATTTCTACGGAATGGCTCGACAATCTGGGATAGCTGGAAGTTGCGGTTTGAAGCTCCATGACGGAAAGTCGAAGGAGTATATTCAGATGTTCACTCGGTCCTCATGGCGTTGTGGAGGAAGAGGTGGTTTCTTGGAAAGTCACCTCGAAGACGATCTTACCTTGAAGGAAGGTCACAAAAAAAACTTCACGGATTCGACTCCCGGGATATCGGTCAGTGCCCCTATATTCAAGCCATCAAGGATTTGAAAGCGGAGGGTTGATGGATGGCATGTGGTGAAGGATTTCATCACACGTCGAATTAGTCCTTTGAAGAAACGAGTGCCTCCTATGTGGAGGTACTCGGGAATAAGACCACCGGGGACTACGAGGGAGGTAAGTAGTTTTTGACTTAGCTCTCGGTTTGGTCTTCTTCAAAATTGTCTAATTTAATATCTTTATCTGTTTTATCTGAGATCTTTCCGAGAGAGATTGGCGTTGAGTCAAACTTGTTTGTGAAAGCCTCCGCCACCTAGTGTGGCGGTTCCTCAAATTCTTGCGGTTTTATCCGCAGAAGAAAAGGTTGGCGCCTAAAGGTAATCAAAGTTGATTTCATCCTTAGGACTTCATAGTCATAGAAAGAACTTATGACTAGGTAGTGATCGTAGAAAATCTTACGATCAGGGATATGTCGTAGGAAAGCTTACGACTAGGTACTAGTCGTAGAAAAACTTACGACTAGCAATTGATTCTTCTTTCTTTTTACAGAAAGTAGGCATGGAAAATCGCTAGGACGACGAAGAAGTCGAACTGGTAACCATTGGCGCTTGGGCAACCTTGAACAAGGGCTCATCTCCTCCGACGAAAAGGCGTCGACTTACAAGAGTCGCCGACAAGGGAGGATCAAGCTCAAGTTCCTTTATTTCGACGAGGTCCTCAGCAAAATCTGCAGCACACACGCTCGCAACAATAGCTGAGGTCGAAGCAAATTGAAATTGAGGAGGATGAAGAACCTCTTGTCATAAAGCCCGTAAGGGCAAGGGCACGCGTCTTCGTGAGCCGAGGCTGGGCTGCTGACTAAGGAGACCGAGGAGGTCGAAGAACCTCCTAGGCATAAAGTCCACAAGGCCAAGGTACCTTTTATTATGACAAGAAAGCTTTCACGCTTTACGCACTTCTAGATTTGTCAAGCAACTAGAAAAGGAGAACGGAAGGAGTTTATGTCTTTTGTGAAGGACAACGTTGATCGGTAGAGCCTCTGGTTGAGGGTAGCGCTGCTCTTGGAGTGATCGAGACCGATCTCGGCCCTCCGGAAAGTCGAGACCGAGAGATGGTCCTGTTCAAGACTCACGACCGGCGTGGTCGTGGTGAACCTATTCCCCAGCAGAACTACGACGGGGCGTGGTCGTGAAAAGAAGTCAAAGAATTCTTCCATCGGAAGATGGCTCCAAAGTTTCGATTAAGTCCGGGGCGCAGAGGTATGTGAAACAAGCTAAAGTGTAAAACGACATTTACCTTTTGCTTTCCACAATTTGACTTGCTATCCTTTTGTTTGTTTTAGCTCGACTCCTTGACCCGTAGTGGTTTCTGTCGAGAAGCCCATTGCGGCCTCTCCGGCGATTGGAGAGATGGCAGCAAGATGGTCGAAGGATCATCCACATCTCGGGTTGTGGAAGAAGTCGTGGCCCTGAAGCGGTTGTCACGATCGCTGAAGTTGTAACTATGGCCACCGAGGCGTGACCATAGTTCTGAGGTGGTGTCTACAAACACCGAGGTAGCTGCAATGACCACCGAGGTTGCAGCTACTACTACTTGAGTAGCGGCTACAACCATCGAGTGGCGGCTACAACAACCGAGATAGCCACCATGACCACCGATGTGGTCGCGGGACCAGCAGAGGCGATCGTAGAAGCTTCTGCCCAAGGTGGTGATGTGCGAGACCACCGTGCGGGGAAGGAAATCGTTGCAGACCTCCTTCCTGGTACCCAAAGAGAATTTTCAATTTCAGAATCGGAAGATGAGGAATACTTCAACCATTACGATTTCTTTGGCCTGCTTCCATAGTGGGGTCTTACGCCTTTAGATCTATGCACCGGTCCCCACCCCAAAGACATTCCCAATAGAGGAACACTTTTGATAATGGCGCCTTGAGAAGGTTTGGTGGGACCAAGTTGAGAGAGTGGACGAGTTTGAAGCACCCAGTGGTTTATTCGATATTTGCTCGATCAACCATGAGTGTAAGTATTTGATGATACTTATGCATACAGTATAATCTTCTCTTGTTTCTCCTTGTCTTTTCTTTTGCAAAAAGCCATAGAACAAATAAATGGTTGTCGGTGAGTATCATCGACAACTTCTAAACTATGACAGAAAAAGAGGAACTCGCAAGCAAGAGAGAGGTGGTAAGTTACTATTTTTCATAGTCGTTTTCGACTTGACTACTTATATAGTGCTTACAGGGTTTGTCGTGGAAAAACTCACGACTATATGCTAGTCGTAAAAGAATTACGACCGGATGTTTAGTCGTAGAAGAACTTACGACTAGATCCATAGTCGTAGAAGAACTTACAACTAGATCAATGGTTGTAGGAAAGCTTACAACCGATTTAATAATGTTCATGTCCACTTTTAACCTTTACAGGCTAAACAGCGATGAAAAGACTCTGGCCGACTCGCTCGATTATCAAAAAGAGGAGTCGAGAAAGTTACATGAGAAAGTAGAATTTCTCCTGAGGAAGCTTAAAGAAGCTAACTTTGCAACCGAAAGGGTGCAGGAAAGGATAAACAGTAAGTGCTGAACTTAAGACTGCTTATGTTTTCGATCTTTGCCTGACTGTTACTTCTTTTAGGAAAAGAAGATGATATGAGAAAGCTCCAGAATGAAGTCCAAAATAAAACTTTGGTCATTCACGAGATTTCTCGTATCTCTAGAGAGAAAGATGAAGAAATTACGAGACTAAAATCCCGAAGATCAGGTAAGCAATTCTTTACCTGCAATCTTTTACGAGCTCTTTCCATATTCTCACTCTCATTTCTTTTCTAGAAATGGAACTCGGCTCGGAAAGCTCGGCCGAGCTCGAGGACAAAACCATGATTTACAATGAGGTATCGCATTGCCAAAGAAAATGCGGAAGAGATTAGATCATGGGAGAAGAAGCATCTTTGAGGCTGTTACCTCCATGATGAAGAAATCAAGAAATTGGATTCTCGACTTGCGGTAAGAAATCTTTTACTGTAATTATTTTTGTTTTCTTTTCTCTAGAAGTTTATTTTTGCTTGACCGGTCTTATTCTTTTTTAGAGCAAGCGGTGAAAACAAATAACTCATGAGGCTTCGACTTCGTACCCAACAGAGATGGAGACAATGAAGATTAATCTTCAAAGCGATTATCACGCTCTGAACAACGTATTTAGTGAGCTACATCTTGAGGAAAAGCTCCTCAAGATGATACGATGGCTTCTCACGTAAGTACAATTGGGGAACAAGTCAGGGCTTTACAAGAACTGGTGACCACTCTGAAGACCAACCAAACTGAATCGATAAAGGAGGCGGTCGAAGTTGCGATAAGTTATGCATTGGCAAAACTTAAAGCTCATGACCCGACCTTAATGTTCAACCAATCGGAGCCGACTTGACGCTTACAAGCGAAGCAAGTCGTCGATTGAAAAATGCAATCGATTGGCGGAAGGTTTGAGGAAATGCAACTGGCTCTCCATCTTGAGTAGTTTGTAACAAACACGAAAAACAATCTTTTGTTGATGTATTATATAATCCATCTTGTTTCTGCAAATCATCTTGTTGAGTAGTTAGTAACTCAAAAGATAATTAACGAAATGAAAGACTAAGAATTGAAGTCAAATTAATAACTTTATCCTAGCCCCGACTATTTGTTTAGTTTGTTTAGGCGAACTAAATAAATAGTGTTAAAAGGGTTTACAAAGCGAGAGGTTTGTTTAACTTGTTGTTTTTGATCTGGCAACCGTCATGCCTTTGGTCGAAAAAGTGGAAGCGAATCGACACTAGGAAGTTCCTTCTAGTGGGCGGGACCACGTGCGAAGAGGAAAGTCTTCGACTAGGTGATGTTACCATCTCGACTAGATTATTTAAGTCGAGAACAACAACTTGAGTTAAACAAACATCGAGAGGACTTCAAAAATTCATTAAGCCCTTCGTTGGAGAACTCGATAAGTCGTCACGATAGCAAGAGTAGGAAAATGAGCGATGCTAGGAAGTTCCTTCTAGTGGGCGGGACCACGTGCGAGAGAGAGAGACTTCGACTAGATGTGTTTCTTCTTCCGACTTAGTTGAGACGAATCGAATACACCAAAGGCAGCTGAATAAATCTAAAAAAGTGCACTCTGCTTAGAATATTTTTCAAAAGAACGGAAGAAATAATCTAAGGTGAAAGGAGTAGGCTTTCAAAAATTATTTCGACTAAATAGAACCCGAGCTCTTTGTGTTGGCGGCAAAAGTGAGTAACGAGTCATTACTAGGAAGCTTTGAACAGCTATATACCAGATATAATGGAGTATTACGTGCCATTACTTCGCAGAGTAACAGCGTATGATGACTGTTTGAATCCCTTAATCAATAAGGCCCGCTTGTCTGTAGGTTTAATTGATCATAAGGTGGTCGTAGCTGACCTAGTCGTAGAAGAACCTACGACTATGAGATAGTCGTAGCAAAACTTACGACTGTGGGATAGTCGTAGCATAACTTACGACTATGGGGGTGGTCGTAGAAGAACTTACGACCACCCATAAGGCTCTTCCCTCATAACATTAAGGGGTATACTCAGGGTCCACATGACGTCATATTTACCTATAATAAGAATTATAGATAAAAGATAAAATGAGGATTATTATATCCTCGTCAGTGCCTAAGTCAACAAGGACCGAACATCTTGTTACACTAAACCAAGCAATTTTGCATGCTAACCACACGAGGGGGATATGGGACCTCTCTTGACTAAGTACTTTAGCGTGTGTTAGCTTCGAGTTGCATAGTGGGCTATTGGGTGGCGATAGTGGGGTTTATCCTTTGCAAGGAGCACCATCCGTATAAGGAGGTGAGCATCTTTGATGACTCCGCATCAACGTATGGGGAGGTTGTATCCCCATATGGGCGACTTGTTGTTGACACACAATATTGGAAATGTCTCGTAGGACTTAGCCGTGCCGGTATACCAAAGGAAGTGTGCTAATAGCTTGGCGAAAAGGCGATCGGCGTGTGGGTACATTGGTACACCCTGCGGGGTTCAAACTATTGAATAGCCTTGTCTAGGTTATGGACACGCTTGGGGAGGTCTTTCGAGAGTTAGACTATAACCTTTAATTAAAACTTGACATGATGGTATGAATGGGTAATTCATGCTATTGTTGTGGTGACTATTGGGTTAGTCACTTCCAGGATTGTTGTTGTCATCTATCTATTGTTATTATATTGTTGTCTCGCTGTTATTTGCAAATTAAAAATGAATTGTAAAACTGCTTTGAATCTATTTAAATATTGCAAATGAAAACTTGCTTTATCTTTGAAAACAACCTCTGACCTCCACTTAAAGAAGCTTGCATGTAGCATATGTATAGGTGCATTACACTACCGTAAGTCTTACGAGTACATTTTTGTGCTCATTTGCTTTGCTTAATTATTTTGTTGCAGAGGAGGTGGATCCCCCAGGGTTTCACTTTTGTGAGTTGTGCGGTGGATTTGATGACTAGCTTGGCGACCCGGTCGGTTGCGTTGTGGGCTTTAGACAAACCGTATGGCTTTTGTTTATCGCTATCTTAGGGCTTTTGCTTCCGCTGTTATTTATCTCTCTTAGTTGTTATTTGACTGGTCGGCCCCCTTTTGTAATAACTCTCTATTATGTATGTCTTTTGTTTAATCTAGTTCGTGCTTTGGTTCTATGTCTTGTATGAGATTGATGCATAATTTTGTAAAGGGGTGTGTATACTGCATTTCTGGGAAGTATACATATCTCGAAGACACGGATTATTTTGTTTGTGATGCTAGGTTCAATGGATGACTAAGCATTACAAGCCAAATAAGCCGGGGTCCTCACACCAATATTGTTAGATCCCAAATTGAATCTGACCGAGTTGGGGAAAGTGTAATAGCGCTACTTCTATGAACTACTCAGACTAAGTGTTTGGCATAATAGATTGATGCCATTTTCATTCCATATCTCAGCTTATATAGTCTTACAAAGCTGTAAAAGGCAAAAGAGGTTTTGCTGTCAAAGTAGCTAGGTTTAACCCTCTTACAAAGCTTCAGGATGAAAACTCAAATTACATGAATAGTAAATACTAAGCTACTTTATGTCCGTCGATCTGAGCTGAAGCGGTATCTTCAAATCTCAGCTGTCCGATCTTCTCAACTCTTAAGTCTGCCTCTTCTTCCTCCCGATACTACAGTCTCTGATCTGAGCTTCAGTCTGAACTTCTTCTTACTTCTGAATTTGTGATTCTGACACGGGTGGCGGTGCAGGCGCCGACGCCACTCATTCTTCCCCTTTCTTTCTTTCTATTTCTTTCGGGCGGTGCGTCTTAAGCCGTCTTGAAATCTTGTGGCCGTTAGTGGCGGCGCCGTCTTGGGGCAACCATCTTGGCGGATCGGCCCGGCCATCTGGCGTCAGCGGTGGCACCGTCTTGGGAAGAGTGGCGCCGGCGGCCGTGTCTGTTGTGGAGGCGGTGATGTCGACTTCAAGCCGTGGCGGGAGGAGGAGCCCATGCGGTATGCAGTAGGTGTCTTGAGGGCTATCGGGATTTTTTTCCATTACTGTTTGTGCGAGTACTACTGATCATGCAATTACCGATCGGCTTGGCCAGCGACTTCAAGTCGGCTTGAGATAGATTTGAACGTATTTATGATTTCTAATCTACGGTACAATCGAAATCCACTTTTTCATGCAATCTACCGATCGACATCATTCCGACGACTTTAAGTCGCGGTAGATTATAGCGGATTTGTACTGCAGGTTACAATCTAGAAAACCAAATTTGCAGAATTGTAAAGCAATCTAGAAAAAACGATTTAATCTACGAGTGTCGTGCTACGACGGTTATCTTTCGATCCGAGGAGAGTCGATCGTGCTGACAACGTGTTGAGGAATCGTCGCTGGCGAGTCAAATCTGAGCAATTACCTCGTAGACAAACTCAGAATCGTAAGAACAATGCAAGAATACAAGAACAAAATAGTAGATTGAACACAAGGATATGAGAGAACTTTAGGTTTCTCTTTATTTATCTTCTGAAAATGATGTTACAATTGTTGAGGGTCCCCCCTCCTTTATATAGGCTACTGAGGATGAGGAGGCCATCGTGGGTCTAGGGCTGCCGGCCTGAGTCCGGTTTCTTAACAGATTTATCACCGGCTTCCGCAATTTTAGGCGTTTGCTAAGGGGACAGTCGTTTTGGTGCTCATGATTTGCGTCCAACTTGTAATCTAAAAAAACATTGTGACTTCACCTTGTGTAGTTTCTTGCATATATGGTATACTTCGTCACCTTCCTTTGCTTCCCGAGGTTGCCTGTTTGGGACCAAGGAATTGCATAGGAATTTCCTATATTCAAAACATGCCTTAAATTTTGCACATCTATCATGATTTCGCATCATAGCTTTATTTTGGTAAAAAAACACACCCCGCAAAATAAGTATATTTTTACCAAAAAATTACTGATGAGATTGATTTTGCATCTCAGTATTTTCTCACGCTTGAGTTGTGCAATTGGTCTTCCGTCGCCCGCTTTTGCTTTTCATTTGTCATTCTTCGACCTAATTTGTATCACCGTACATCTCTCATCTTTGTACGAACTTTTTATTATTTAATTTATTTTTAAAAATATTTTAAAGATATTGTCCCCCTAATTTTATATCCAATTCTGACTCCTTTGGCTACGCCATAACGCGTGGCGTAGCGAAAGCACGTTGTCACGTCACAGATCTTAGCATAGCAAACGAGTGCTGTCACGTCACTCCTTTTGGTGTGAAAGGACAAACCCAAAAACGAACACGTGTTGGCTCGGATGGCTATTATAGCAGGTTTGGTCACACCGCGGTCGGTGACATGATAGTATAGTTTGGTTACGCCACAGGTCATGACCTGACGAAAGGAGTTAGAATTAGAAATATAGTTAGGAGGACATTATGTTTAAAATATTTTTAAAAAATAGCTTTAAAAATAAAAAAGCTCTCTTTGTATACCCTAACTTATTTGATTATTAATATACTTTTCTAAAAAATAATAACTATAAATAGAAGTAGTGATCATTTACCACTATGAATAGATACATTTAAGGATTTACTTCTCGATATCTCACTGATATACGGGTCTTAGGACCACATGTCAGTAACACATCGAGGGATAAATTCTTAAATTTATCTATCTCATAATGATAAATCCTCGTATCCCATTATAAATTGTTAATTAATATACTTATAACAATGTAATTTATTTATCTCAAAATGAGCCTTGGAAATAAGTAATTCTTCCTGAGAAGGGCCACGACTCGCTTTGTTTCCTCCCAAGTCCGGACCCCCGAAGCAGTTCCTTTGACTCGATCAATCCAAACCAGTCCTGTGAGGGATCGGAGTGGGGAGCCGACGCGGCGGAGGGATCGTCGGGGCCGGGATGGATGTGCCGTGGCTGCTGGTGGCGCACGGGTCGGTGACGGCGCTGGTGGTGGTGTCGTTCCTTTGCGGGCAGTGGCCCATCTTCGAGGGCACCTTCGTCCAGCGCATCAACCACTTCCTCACCTTCGGCGCCTACCACCACTTCCTGTGCGCACGCCCCGCCTCCTCCCATCTTCCCCACCTCCTGCTCCTCTCCTAGCGATGATGGCTTCTAGTTCTCCTGATGAGCTGTTTGAGGGTTTTGCGCAGGCGGCTCGTGCAGGCGGTGTGCGGCACCGGAGCCAGGGATCTCGTCCTCGGCGTCGAGCAGTACTGCTGCGACCGCCCCAACCCAATCCTGCAGGTACTTCTTTACTGGTGTTTATAACGAAAGGGAATTTTATGAAACGTTAGGTTGTTTGGTTGATGCTATGTGATGCGAGATGGTAGCCAATTGTTGCCTGGGATTGGCAGGTAGGTGATTGCTATCTGATGCTGAGTTGAATCAGCAAAGGTGGAACTTTTACGGAATCGGAATGTGGTGGATCTAATTTATGGGGGTTTTGGGATTCTGAATGACTGATTTGGTGGTTGGTTGGTTACGCACGGCTATGAGTTATGCTGCATTGCGTAAATCTACTGCATTTTCAGAACAATTAGCTAAAAGTTGCCGGTTGAGAGAGGGGTATTGAGTTGTGCCAGTTGAGTGAAATTGTAAATTGTTCTGTGCTGGCTACTTCTTCGCTGGTGTAGCTGCGACATGTATGGTGTATTGTTTTATTTGGGTGTTGGTTTGTAGTGAATTAGAGGTAATTGAAGAATGTTATAAGACCATACTTGTTTGGATTTTACTATCCGATGCATGCAAGCTATGTGTGGGTGGGTGCATGGTGGGCATGAAGCCTCATGAGTCATGATTGATACATTAGAGTGAACAGAAGGCGTTTCAGACCTGGAGTTGCATGAGCATGCAAACTGTGCAAAAGTGGGGGAAGTGGGAGAAAGTAGGGGGGGGGGGAGAACAAGAGAGAGGGGGAAGAGAGACCCATAGTAGGAAGGAGAGAAAAGGGAGGGAAGACCGGGAGTATACAATGATGGAAAACAGAGACGTGTCGCTTGCTGGCATCACTTAAAATGGAGAAATCTCATGGTTGAGTAGTCGAGCTGACTTTAGATTCTTTGCATTGAATAGGGCAGATCGGTGCTTACTATTATGAAGTTATGATTCAGACATTATAATGAATGTAGCCTAGCCGTGCTTTTTACAGTTATATCCCTGTGTTTAATAAGGAATTTTGGCTAAACAACTTTTCTCTAATACCCTTCAACACATAAACCGACATAAAATACTTGGTATGGCAAATCAATAAATCACAGGTCAAATATGGATCTTACTCTCGTTGTGCAAGTCCTACTGAGCCATCGACAGCTATATGCTCTGAGTTTCTCCTCCTAATTATGTTAGCTGACTGTTTCGAAAAGTTAGACCTGCCCTTTATTTATGTTGATTTTCTTTATAGGACATGATACTGCCCTATTCTCGAACCCTCTGCCAAGCTCTTTATTTTTCTTTGTACCTGACTTACATTCCCTTTTTCATTTAATCCATGTGCTTTATTTATTATCTCTTTGGAGTCTGATGACCATTAGATTGTTTAATTAGAAAATTGCTTATTTATTCAACACAAATTCTTACTTGTGATTTTGTTTCTTCTCTCAACTGCAGGTTTTTTATGTTGCCATAATTGGGTTAACATATTTTATAATAGTGCAGACATCTTTCAAGTACATTCCTGGGTATTACGTGAGTGGATTGCACAGGTAGCTTGTGAGTATTAACCAATTTGGGAGACATTCCTTTTTCCACTTCTGACAATGGGCTCTTTCTCTTGCAGATACTTTAGCCTTGTGGCTGTTGCTATTGGTGCTATACTCTTCATACTCACTAGCTTTTCTGATCCTGGGACAATTACTACTGAGAATGTTTTTCAATATATATCTGCCTATCCATATGACAACGTTATTTATGTGGAGAAAGAATGTTCTACTTGCAAGATTACCAGGTACAGTTTGCTAGTAATTAGTTGTTGTATGCTTGAAAGTTAAAACATGTAAAATATAATCTAATGGTAATTCACTAATTGTGCAAGTATCCCTACACAGTTTCATAAACTAGTTAGCTATGAGTAATCCAGCACAAGTGTAATAGATAAAACTATTATTTTGAAGTTCTTGTGATTGTGAGCTACTGTTAACAATGTAGGATAAATATATACTGTTCTCTTTAATGAATGCTCTTCCTATCGGTCAGCTTTATTTCATGCCCTAAGAATGGCTCATTGATGTGCAGACCAGCCAGGGCAAAGCACTGTAGAATATGTGATAAATGTGTTGCTCGATTTGATCACCATTGTGGATGGATGGTACTTGTACTTGCTACTTGATTGTATTGCTTTTACTTTGTTTGTATCTGAATTTTTCTGTGTTAGTACAGAATAATTGCATTGGGGAGAAAAATACTCGCTATTTTGTGGCCTTTTTAGTTTGGTGAGTTCTACCCAGGTTTCTTTTTGTCTTATCTTCTTTCTATATTTTTCTGGCCTAAATAGATAGTCCCAATTGTCAATGTAGCTTCTCGTAGATAATTTCTTTGTGCTACTGCAAAAATGCAACATGTACATGTGGATACATATACTATCTTAGTCCTCCAAAGTGCCTCAAGATTCATGCAAGGGATATTGCAATGATTAGAAGATGGGATGGTGGTTTGAATTTTGAAAATTTGCATCAATCTCAAGGCACATTTGATGGTGGTGATAGTACATGTTCCCACATGTACATGTGGAAAAACAATATTTGTGCTGTTAATACATTTTTTTTTGTCTTTCTTTGCTTCATCATTACTTGACAATAGTACCCCAGACTCCTTAATTTTTATTAACTCTCAGTAGTCAATATCACCCCAACCAAGGACCAAAAAGCCGGTACCGGACCAAATCCCGTCGGGTGGCCGGGAAAAAAACCGGCCGGGAACCGGATTTCCTGAAAAAAAAAACCGGTTGAATTTCGCTTGAAAACCGGCCGAATTTCGAAAATTGAAATTTGAATTTGCAAAATCCGGAAAAACCGGCCGGGATTTTTCTTCCCGGACCCTGGTCGGTAACCGGTAACTGGCGGTTACCGGTCGGGTTTTTTCCCCCTGACCCCAACTACAAACACCAACCATGGGGACATTGATAATTGTGACAGTTCCACCAGGCATCTCAAAATAGATATGTGGAGCTGACAACTTATTGGGAGCTAAAACATCACAGCAGGAAACGTTTTGCATTGAGGATATTGACTTACCTTCTAGATTAGCCTTTTAGAATTTCATAGCATATTTTATGATATATATTATCCAAATGCAGTTGTTTAGATATAGTATTTACTGGACTATGCTCTGGTGGTGCTGCCAATTACTCTATTTACTAGCTGACTGCAGTCTTGGGATTTGGCCATAGTTCATTTTAATTTTGTATTGCCAATGCCAGATTGGTCTGCTACTCTTATAAAACCTAGTCTAATGCTAGCCTTTTGTTATATTACTTCACTATGTCTGGAATATAAGTAGCAACATAATGAATCTGAGGTAGCTATTGGGTAGCTCACAGATCCAAAATAATAATATATGGTTTTGTTATGGTACTCTTTTCATTTACATCGTTCCCTTGATTTATTTTTTCTTGCCTTGATGAAACATTATTTATCTTCTCCTCCCTTGTTCATAACAGGCATTTTCTTTTATGTGTGTACGGAGCAATTCTCCTTGGCTTGATTCTTGCTGGTGAATTAAAAGAGAGGAAAATTGTTTACACACTGACAGGTTATTCAGTGCCCTTTTTACCTGGGAGTATTAAATCCTTTTGTTCCATTCTATGATGCACGGACACGGATACGTCGACACGACACGACACGACACCGACACGGGAATTCGTCATTTTCCCAAAAATACCGATACGGCGACACGGCTATATATATTTAAATAATAAGAATAAATTACACATATATATCATTTTTTATGTTTCTTCATGCTAGTCGAACTGAAATTTTGTAAAGTGTAAAATAAACTCGGAATATGTAGTTATGTACCTCTCAAAGTCTAACCCTTGCCTCTTCATTCTTCCTACAGTCAATTCATGGATCATGACATGTTCAATTGTTCATATGAATACCATTTTCAGAAATCATAATTCCATATACCTGGGAAAAGAATTAACATGATCAGCAAGAGCTGCAAGAATATAAAGATAACATATGTATTTGATTTTTGAACAATCTAAGTCAAAGGAATCAGTAACATACTAACACATTAACATGAGAGCAAGCATCAATGCATCATTTTTCTAAAATGCTTGTGTATTGATGCTATGCTTGTGATACATAAATGAATTGATGCATTGATGCTTGTGTACTAATGGCATTAGTACACAAGCATCAATGCATCAATTCATTTATGTATCACAAGCATAGCATCAGTACATACTAAGTCTCACTGTCTCAGTGTATCACAATTCACAAGTCACAAGCAATTAAGCAAAGCATCAGTACACATGCAGCCTCCAATCCTCCATTCTGGACCAACATCAACATACATACTAATACATATTCATTAGTAATTACTAACTTCAGTCTATCACAATTCACAAGCAAACCAAAGCATCAGGCCATCAGTGCATCACCAATTCACCATCACTCCATCAGTATAGCCATCGACCCATGCCATCAGTACACAACAAGGCACAAGCAAAGCCAAACTGCCAAAGCATCAACGCATCACCGACACCAATTCACCAATCGGCAATCACCATCGTCCATTAGTTCGATACTACTTTCACTTTGAGGTTGGAGCTGCGGCGCAAGGGCCGAGGAGCAGAGCACCGAGGTCTGGATCTGGCGGCGAGGCGAGGAGGACCGAGCCGTGCGCGAGGTCCCCCGAGCCGAGGTCGAGCGAGGAGGAGGAGCTCAGGCCGTGGCGTGACCTCCCGAGCTCCAGTACGCGCGACCTAGATCGGGCTGGATCCGTGGCGAGGAGGAGGAGGAGGCGAGGAGGAGGTCGAGGTCGCAGGGATCGAGCTGGATCCGTGGCGCGACCCTCCCGAAGCTCAGTGGCACGACCTCGACCAGTAGCCGATCCGGCCAGAGGAGGAGGCGAGGAGCCGCTGGTCCGGATCGGGCGCGACCTCGGCCGGGCTGGATCCGGCGGCAATGACGGCGAGGCAGCGATCCAGCTGGCGGCGCGACCTCCACGGGCGCGGGCTTCCTGTGGCGGGGCTGGAGGCGGCGGGCCTAGCTGCAGCCGCTTCCTTTCGGTCTTGAGTCTTTGGATCGAGGCGAAGGCAGCCAAGAAAAACAGACGCTTTGTTGGGCCGGGCCGTGTCCTCGTATGTGTCGGACACGCGGTCACGGTGTGTCCGACACGTATCGAGAATTATAAAAATTAAAATTTATTTTTAAAATCACCGATACTCCGCCGACACGTGTCGGAGGCGTGTCCGACACGTGTCCGTGTCCGACACGCCGTTTGACACGGATACGGCAGTTTTCCTAAGTGTCCGTGCTTCAGAGGTTCCATTGTTACATGAGAAGTTAGAACTATACAGGAAATTCATGAACTTGCTGAATTTCATTTCTTATTTGAATATGATCAACTTGAATACACTCAGAGGAGAAATTATGTAAACTATGGCATATAAATAATGAAGCAACTTTATATGTTTTTTCCATTTCATTTTCCAGCACTATATAATATATATGTCCCTTGATAAAACCGGCATATATTTTCCCATTTCTAATGAACTGTCCTTTGAATTTGACAGTTTATTATGGCATCGATAATACATTCTCTGGCTTATTTCCACATGTCGCCCAGGTATGATAGAGGAAGGCATTGAGTCTCCAAATTCAATCAGCACTCTATTAAATATCTGTTTGAACTCATTTCATGGTCACTTTTGCAGTGGTTGCTTGCTGTGCATAACACACAGATACTGTTGGCTGTATTTTTGGCTATAATAGCATTGCTCCTTGGTGGGTTTTGTGCTTACCATGCACATCTTTGCTTAACAAATACGACAACCAACGAGGTAAGACTTTAACTACACGCCTAAACGTAATAGCATGGACCTTAGATAACCATGTGAGATTTGTCCAAGATTTGTTACTCATCATTTATGTTTGTACTTTATTGAGGATATACTTTGTTTGAATAAAGTGGTCCTGTTTGATGAAAGTTCTATCATTGCATTGATATAGTCATAAAGTGTTTTGATCAAAGCACCTCCCCTTAGTATCTGGAAAGGATTTTTGGTAGATAATGGAAAAAAAGAAATAAATATTTTTTAGGTGAAGCTTCGTGACAATGTAGGTTGATTTCATAATGAATATACCATGCCTCTCTTAAATAGAAACAAGTTGCGAGACTAGGTAGAGTAATGAAATCAGTGATTCCGAAGAAAATAAACCAAACTTCAAGCATGTTACTAATACCAAAATTCCTCCTTGGATCTTATTTCCAAATTTCATCTTGTGAAAATTCTGCAGACATTCAAATGGCAAGACTACATCTCGTGGAGGAAAAAGGTGAATGAGGCAAAAGCTAGTGCAGCTGCACTGAAGGCCAGCATCAGCGCTGCTAACGGTGAAGTGCGCCAATCACCACCAAGCAAATGGAAGGCATTCTTCTCTAGGTCCCGAACCCCAGCTGAGGAACCTGTTGTGAAAATTAACATATATGACAGAGGCATAATCAGAAACCTGTGCGAAGTGATCATCCCTTTATCAGAGCGGAGGTCATTTTCCCGCAGGAAGTCTGATTGAACTGAATGCTGTTGCAACTGTTGTATATCCGTGTAGAATTTTGGAAACTTCTTTCCCCATACTAGGGACGAAATCGTCTTAGAATCATCGTGATCAGGAGTAAAGCATCAAATATAGACCAGAAACTCTGAAGTCGTTTCTGCGTATGCAACAATAGTCTCGAATGCCGCATCTAGCTACTACATGAATCCATGGTCGCTCGCTCAGGCTAAAACTGTAACGAAGGTTCCGATAAAGAGCTCTACATCTGCACTCCAGGGCAGAGGCTGTCAGCCATCACAAAGTTCATTTCTTTCATCTAGATGCGAAGCTGGGGCTTGTATAAAGAATTTCCTAAGTGGACAGAGCAAGAATATATTGGCGACGGCAGAGGCAAACAGTATTGTACCATTGTCTCATTCGATAACAGTTAGAAAAAGTTCATATTACACCCTTGAACTTTGGCGAGAGTCAAAAAAAAACACCCTAAACTATAAAACCTTTTGGTTTATACCCTCGAATTCCGAAAACCATGCCACCCGACCTCCTCGGGACAAAACTAGCTGGTTTTGTTCTTAGTTGGCATCCACATTAGCCGGTTTCGCCATGTCAGCGCCCACTTAAAACACCGCATCGCTTGCGCATCACAACACATCGCCGCGAAGTAGAGGAAGCATGACTTGAGGTGGTGCGGCAGGTCGTCGAAGGCCAGCGACATGATCCGCCGGTTTCTTTGTTCTTGGATCGCTCCCTCGCCGCCAGAACAAGGCGCCATCACTGTCCCACTCTGCCGGCAGCTCCTTGGACCGTAGGACACCGGCGAGGACGACGATCGACAGCGGCAGGGCGCGGGTGATCCGGAAGATGTCCTAGTAGTACCTCGATCTGTCCGGAACAACAAGTTGCTGATGTCCTTCCCCGACGGCTGGCACGCCGCGTCGCAGCCGTCCTCCACGATCTGCCGAGGCGTGGACCGTCGTGGCTGAAGCTAGCTTGCTCGTGGTCTGCGTCGCGGATGCCATCAGTAGCTTCCACCGCCGCGGGCGATGGTTATGTCGCCCTCGCCTTCCCGCTTCCGTTGCCGCTCTCTGGCGCCCCCATCGACGACCCCCACTGGCGCCAACTCCTCCCAGCTCGTGCCGCTCCTCTTGGCCCTGCCACACATGCAGAAGCACCGGCCTCGAACATGTGGCCTCGAAGTTGGGGCGGGAGGCCGTGTCGCCGAAACCTTGCAGCGATGACGCCGACGAGCTCCTCCATGAGGACCTTGAGCGGAACCGGGGTCCGTGGCGGCTGGCCGCCCACCCGGCGAGGAAGAGGCCGAGGATGTCGCCATGGCGCCATCACCCCGAGTCCGCAGATCGCCAGATCCGCTACCGCCACCGTCGTGGGAGCGTGGGGGGCGGCTACCTCCAGGCTGGGCGGGGGACAGGTGGGGCCCGCAATGGCGGCAACAAGACCGACGAGGAGGAGCAGTGCTGGCTTCTTGAGAGCCGCGAGCAGTCGAGGAGGACTTCTTGAGGGCCTCGAGGAGCAAGATTACTGGGCTGCCTCTGCTTGTGGTCGCGCACGAGAGAGGCGGAGGTGGCGGCGCCGTGGCGCGGAGGAGGGCCGGGCGCAGGTGGGGAGGGGCGGGGGCTTGAGGAGGAGGAGGAAGGCTCGGCAGGGCGGGAGCGAACACAAGCACGGGAGGGGCAGGGAGAAGAAGTGGGTGGATTCAAGGAGGAGGGGCCTGAGGTGGGAGGGGAGGTCGCGGCGGGGGAGGGAGGAGACGGCGAGGTCGAGGAGTGGGAGGCGGAGCCATCGGTCGCGGCAGGGCTTGAGGGACGGCTGCCGGTCCATTCCCGGCGAACGGAGAGGGAGAAGATGATGAGAGAGAGAGAGAGAGAGAGAGAGAGAGAGAGAGAGAGAGAGAAATCTAGTCCATTCCTTTTATCTGCTGCTGATTCATATGCCATGTAAGCAAAAATCAGTGACGTGGCTGCCAACATGTCCAAAACTACCAATAAAACCAACTTAGGGTGTAACTTGATCTAGTATTGGCAGTTCGAGGGTGTAAACCAAACGGTTTTGTAGTTCAAAGTGTTTTTTGGACTCTTGCCAAAAGTTCATAGGTATAATATGGACTTTTTCCATAACCGTTTGAGTGGAAAGCTGTCAAAAATCAGTAGATACAGTGATTTGCCGGAGCTGCAGCTGCTAAGGCAGTAGCTAGTACCCAACTTCAAGCCGATGCCGACGTGGTATTTTCGTATCCAACGGTTGACAATGGAAATGGTAAACTGTAGGAGGATGCATATGGGTTGGATTATACTTGCTACATTCGTTCCGACTTCCGAACAAGAGGAACCAGTGTAGCAGAGCATCGACAGCTTCATGACTTCATGAGTATGAAGCAACTTAATTATACTAGGTGAGCCCCAGCGCGTTGCCGCGGGCGCCAATCACCTATGTAATTTGATGCCGCGTGAAAATAAATAGTTGTGTATGTACATGTCTCGAGAGAAAAATCTAAGCATCTAAGACTGTAAATAAGCAGACAGGACGTAAACTAAACTGCATTAGAGGAGACATCATAGGGAAATATATGTATGGGCAGCAAATTGGTAGCTAAATAAACATGTTTTGTTTTGGTGGGCAACGGCTGGAAGTATCAGACCGTCTTTGACGTTTGCTATGGACAATTATCTAAAAATGAGCTTTCAAGAGCTAAATTAGTTGCACAACGAGATAAGATTGTAGACAAATCAATAATGTACCCACACACCTCTAATTCGGGCAGCACTGATTACCGGACAACAAAATGGTGTCGAAATACCGGTAAAATTATTCGGATTATAAACTGTAGTATCTAGAATCAAGTATATAGAATGAAGTAGCCTCCTAGATTTTTGCTATCATGAGTACAAGTGGCACTTTCCAGTTTCAGCACATATTGTACACTCATCAACATGACCTGCAACGTGTCTCAGGCATTACTTGATGCGATCATTCATAACATCCTGCAAAACATGTTTGTTATGGAATTATTGAATATGGTATGTTATTGAACGAAAGGAGCAAGTCGTCAACAATTCCTGTTATTAGTTGCTACCAATGATAGGAATAAAGGAGTGGCAGGACCAGTAACCAGATCAATTGATGGTTACGAAAGTAAAGAATATTTGGAATCAAAAGTTACTCTTATGATAATGCAAGAATTTCCCGACTACCACATTCTATTTATTGCATTGGCCCAAGCACAAATGAAATGCATGAGATAAATATGGGATTCAGCAAGAATTCCAAACTATTATAATCATATTTGTTTGATGAGGGGATGCCAAAAACCATTTGCACCAAATGAACTATCTTGTTTCATAATACAAATAAATATAAGGAGCGGTTTGGAAAGGGATGCCTTGGTTTGGGATATTGAACTAAATCCCCAAATTTCCTGAAAATCCCCCTCATCCAAACACCCCCCAAATGTATGCGAAACAAGCGGGACAAAAAAAAGCTCCCTTTACTGACTCTAGACTCTTCATTCATAAGAAGAAGAAAAAAAATGCTTCTTCATCTCTATTTTTTTTAACAGAAAAGTTCAACATTCCTTTGCAGAAAGTTAAAGTGAAGACAATTTAGAAAATCATAAAAGGGCGATAGTGTCAGTGGATCTATTTATCAATGAAAATTCACACTCCTTTTCCATAAAAGAACAATGCAGTTTCAGACTTTCAGTGGATATCAACTTTGCCTTTTCTATTAACGACAACTGAGTGCACAATGTCCTAGTGATAGAATTAATCTAGAAGAATCTAGATGGAAACCTATTAGCACAAACCACCACAAGCTTATGTAGTCCAAGAGGTGCAGTGGCAATGCAGGGTATGTTGGAGGGCTCCTTAGAGGCCTTTGCTGCTAAAGCAGGGATATTCTAAGAAAAAACAGTGCCAACTTATATGAAAATTCTAACATTAATATAACTATTATAAGCAATAACAAATAAGGTAGATACCCATATACTTTCTACCCTAAAAAAGCATTATAACCAATGGAAATAGCCTTAAGCCATTAGCCCCTTAACACCCTTAACATTGAGATCACCGATCTTTAATAACAGAAAAACATACTTGCTTCCAGTGTGTAGGACCGGAAAGGCGACTAGGGGGGGGGGGGGTTGAATAGACGTTTTCTCGATTTTCACCTTAAATAGATTCAACACAAACTTTTCTCCAATAGCTATGAAAACTAAGAAGATCAGTAAATACACAGTGGAAGCCTTGTGCTGAATCTAATTAACCCCCAAAGCAAAAGATCCAAAATATAGAGACCAAGCCCTCTGGAGTAGTCAGACCGGCGTTCATTGGGCGATCCGACCAAGTGCGGATCGACCGGCGACATATGGACGGTCGACCAAATACGACTGAAACAGTGAAATTAGCTCGGGTTCCAAAACGAAAATCGATCAAACTTTTGATCTACACGGCCAAACTTAACCAAACTTGGAACACACCTTCCCAAGGATATTTGGAACCTATTCCAAGTAACGATCGTCCAGATCTACGTCAAAGTTTTGACCTTTTTCTGTTTTACCAAAGGAGGGTTCAAAAACGAGCAAAACGAAAAACTTGATCCAAAACTTGTTCGTGGGAGATTGATGATCTAGATGATCCTAGATGCATTCCCACACATCACAGCAAGGTAAATGAGGGCAAGAAACCAACCAAAAACCACAGGATCAAGGAAGCACTCAAAATCATCAAAAGAGAAGGAAGAACACAAGAAGACTCATCTTTGAATAATCATCCATAGATTGATTCAATATTGGTTGCTGGTTACAGCCACTCCCTCAAGGAGGACAAGAGCTTAATCCATGAGCACACACCCAACTCATCTCTCTAGAGCGTAAGCCTCTTCTCTCCTCTCTAATCCCTAAGACAAACTAGGGTTTCTCCAAATGAAGTGCTTAGGGCTTTTTGACAGCAGCCACCACCTATTTATAGAGAGGCCTAGCTTCTAGAAGAGTTAACCTAATGGGCTCCCGTTAAGGCCCAAACAAACGGGACACACACGCACGTATTTTAAAGTACCGTTTTCATCTTCTCTTGACCTAAACCACTTCACCATGCGCCGACCCGCGCCGCGATTTAGTCAAAAGTCACAAAAGCGGTATTTGGTGAAATTACCAAAATACCCCTTCTCGATCCTTCTCCGAAGACCGAGTCCAATCCCCTCGAAGCCATCGCCTGCTTCGCCACGTGTAGGTTGATCAACGGCTCTCATCATGTCGACAAGTCTCTCCCGTCCGAATCTCATCGGAACCTCCAAGACACTTGCATCGACCCCCGCGCCGCTTGATCCAACCAGCTGCATCGAACTGCCCGTTCGATCAACCTCGTCCATTCTGCACCATGCTTGAGTCACTTGACCTCACCCGGCTTCCATGATCGCTCTGGACCTCAGCTCTCCAAGCTTAGTCCCGATCCTCCTCGCCGTTGACCGTCATTGACCTGCAAGCCACCTGCACAGCAATAGACCAAGAAATCGTCTCCGGGAACAAGTTCTTCACAAATTGACCCACGTTAGCTCAAAACATGCAATATGCAACATATATACAAAGATAAACATGGATATGACTTATCCCAAAATCAATTTGCCAATTATATCAACATTCAACACAAAACCGGTCAGACCGCCGTTCAAAGGCCGGTTTGACCGCCCAGGCCGGTCTGACCACTCTCAACACGGCGGTCTGACCGCTTATAACCTGACAGCCTTTCTAACTTCGCTGAAAACGCGTGATTCGACAAACCATCAAAGCCATTGCTAATTGTTTCATCATCCTAAGATCATGAGCATATTCCCATGATATCCACACAGTGTCATCCAGGAGAAAGGAAATATGGGCTAACAATATTGTGGTATTCTCCTTGCTGCACACATTTTCCAAAAGCATCTTTAATAGTAGGTTCATCTAGCTCCTACATTTTGTCAAAAAGTGCACATTCGGCCACTTAAAGAGTGTCATACATGGTAAAGTGGCAAATACCTTAAGCATAGAGATAAGAAAGAGTAATGATAATCCATTGGCCACTGGCCCAGAAGTCCCAGCTCATAAAATTAATATTACAAAGAAATAACAATTGGAAAATGAAGAGTAGATAACAGAGAAATTTGGCAATATATCTTTAAAACAACAAAATCATACAGGGTAACACCATTACATATAGTGACTAACTACCACTCTCATCTTGTTGTCCATCGAACATTTAATGATTTCTCAGCCCGAAGGCACTGATAATGTGCATCCCTAGTACAATATTAATAGAAGTATGATATCACTATGGAGCTAACATGTGCCATGCCATATGTCACCTTCCGACTGAATCACTTGATGGTTTATTTCACCGATTCCTTCTCGGCAGCAACAATTCAACAAATAGACAAATATGTAAGGAAATTGTCTCTAACTTCATCAATAGACACATGACCAACCTTCTATGGAACACAACAAAAACATACAATGCGGGGAGTCCCCGTGCGTTGGTTATGGCATAGACCGCAATAGTATCACTACAGAACAAAAAATACATGTACGTAAATTACATTGAATCATCCCCAGAACACACAGCACCTAAGGTGTTTGTTGGAGCAAGATGCAGTGAGCGAGCGTTCCGTGTCTATCATATGGCTATTGGAGCACAAAACTACTACCAATAGTGACAGCACTTGTCCCTTTCAGTTGATCTCCACAATTGGCCACATCACCACAAAATCCCACTTTGTAACTCCTCTATACTTGAAATGAGTACAAAAACTGCAAGTGTAGCATAGATTCGTCCTGTAAAATCCCCTAAAGAATGAATCTTTGAGCACCCAGATAGCTAAAAATGTACTTCTAAGCCTTCTTAACTACCAAAAATAGCAATTTCATGGATCCAAACAGTTGAGTTCGTCAGATTTTAACCTTGTCAATCATGCAGGTAAAACTAAAAGTGAAAGTTTCGCACACAAAAACAACTAACCATCACAACTTGAACCATAAACATAGCAGAAAAGCAATTGATATAAAAGCTGAACTACATCGTCAATGAGGCATAAAAAGCTGAGCTTTTTATCAAAACAAACCATTACTGAATTTTCATCTGCAGTGACTTGATATGATCGATGGCAATAACTGCACTGTAAATATGCAGCATATGATTTCGAATAGACAAAAGATGAGCATATAATTAGATGGTACAAAGCATTTCTTTATTTTTCTTAACGGGTAATGGGTTGCAGTTGGTACAAATCGGCCTACCTTGTACAAACATGCAACACACATTATGAAAAGAAGCATGATTATATTTGTAGTTGTTACAACTCAAAAGGAAACCTAATAAAGGGAGCACAGACCAATTTACTTCTCCAAGCGAAGGAACATAAACAACCAGCAAGTGTTTATTCAACAAATAAATATGTTATGGCATCCTGGCTAAATAGTATAGTCCCATGGGTAAAAAAAAATGTAGCGAAGTCAACATTACAAACTCGTCATGCATAAATTCATAGCTAGATAGATGCAACCAAATTGTTTTGTTGAAATGTGAACAAAAAAGATAACCACCTATATGGTTTGGCCTTGAAAGGAAAGGATATGTACACCCAATGTAAGCAAAGCCTGCTTGGTATAACATGTACCGATTCTTTGTTGGATAGGACTTTATTAGTATCCTTTATAAAATGGGAATCTTTTAGAAAAGGCGAACTCATGCATGGATCCAAATAAATCCGTTGAAACATATTTGTTAATGACCTGAAATAGTACAAATCATGGGATAGATAAGTTGAATTTGTTCAAAATAAGTATAATAGGATGAATAAGCAGGCACACAAAGTACATTGGTACCATTAAGTTAGATCGTCGAATATTTCTCTGTACACAACATTGTGAGTGTTGTCTGTATGTTGAGGAGTACTGTTCTTGATCAAAATACGTAGTCCATCTGGTGATGTCACTCGTGAGAAAGCTACATAGAGTTGTCCATGTGAGAAGACTAGGCTAGGCAAGTAAACACCAACTCTACCAAGTGTTTGCCCTTGGCTTTTATTTATCATCATCGCATATGAAACTCTAATAGGGAATTGACGTTGTTGTAATTTAAAAGAGGCCACTTGTTGTCAGTTGATGTAGTCACTATTCTTGGTATATATGTCTTGCATCCTTTAGCTTTTCCTGTTATTATTTCTCCTTCGATTACACGGCAAGTTAGCTGAGCCACTATTAGCCTTGTTCCATTGCAGAGGCCCTTTGATGGGCTAAGATCGCGTAAAAGCATTATCGGAACTCCCACCTTTAGCCGAAGGTGATGATCTGGTATGCTGCTCATCTGTATGGTATTCAGGAATTCCACTGGATATAGGGCATCAAGTGTGGCATGGTTGCCTATGTCGTCATGAATTGTATCATAGCTGTAATATTGCATTTCCTCTTCTGTTAACTCATAGATCATCTGGAAGTTAATATTAGTAGCAATCTCATTTGTTGGCGCCAAGATTGCGCGCTCACATAAGTAGGTAGGCTGGTTAGACATGTTTGAACTGTTGTACACAAAAGAGATTAATGATGTAAAGTTTCTCGATTCAGGTGGTAAGAGCAAATATTTTGGAATTTTAATCCAAGAAGTATCATGTTGGTCAGTAGGAGAGGCATCAGGCAATGTTCCTTCTCCGATATGGAGCAACCAGTTAGCGAATGTCTAAAGCCGTTGTTGTTGATCAGCCGATAATGATGGTGGTCGAAGCCTCATGTTTTCAGTCAGATGTATGACAATACAATGGGGCCACAAGTGGGAACGTGTGATCGTTGCAGCTAAGATCTTATGTTTTTTTTTTTGCATTGGGAAGGACTAGAAATGTTTGTTTGAAGTCTCCTCCAAGTGCAACAGTCATGCCTCTGAACTGTTTGTTGCCAAGTGATGGATCATTTGATGATAAGATATCCCTTAATGTGCGATCTAGGGCTTCGAAGCAATGCCTACGATTGATAGGTGCCTCATCCCATATGACTAAAGATGTTTCCTGTATTTAACTGAGCCAAATGAGTATTTTTCTTAATAGCACAAATTGAATGCTCTTCAATGTTCAATGGTATTCTAAATCGAGAATGGGGAGTGCGGCCACCCGGTAATAGGAACGCTGCTATCCCAGAAGAAGCAACAGCTAGAGCTATCTTCCCTTGAGCCCTCACATTGTTAAGCAACGTGTTCCATAGAAACGTTTTCCCAGTGCCACCATATCCATAGATAAAAAATGTGTGTCCAATTTTATTGTTTACTGAGTGGAGAATTGTGTCATTAATATGTTTTTGGTTCAAATTTAATATACCAAGTTGTTCAGATGCATCCACTAATACCTTGTTGAAATCATATGCTTGCTTGTCCATCAAAAGTCTATTGACAATCGTCGCTGTGTTGCCAATAGTGGTTGGAGGTAAATTAAAATGCTTCAGATTGTATCCAACATTTTGTATCCAACATTTCTGAGTACCTTGTCTATTTTTCCAAGGACATAAGATCTTACATAATGTGTGAGAGAAGACTCCGTAAGCAACGGTGTAGCATGCTTGGCCTGGTACACAACATCTTCACCTGTCGCGGAAGCATGGTCTTCAAATAAAGACAATGGATCTATGACATTGCAACAAATAAGAAGCGTTGCAAATAAATCACGAAGTTGGTACAGAAGAGCCCAGTGAGCTGCATCAGCCATTGCAAAATGACCATTCGCGATCGTCACCAAGAAGGCCTAGAGCTTGGTAAGCAGCCTGAAATGTAGGATAGTGCTGACCTTCAACGGTTCGAATATCTGAATAAGATTTTGTTCCTCTGACTATATGGAGCAACATGCGAAGGTAATATTGCTCTCCTTTGTTAGGACCAACATGTGCTACTCTCCCAATTTTGCGACTACTTGGTCGTGAAGACCAATATTTCCCATTTGCATGCCAAGTAAAATAACTGGGGAACTCAACATATGTATACTAAGAAGCATGAGGATAAGTTTTTTTTTGCTTCAAACCGGGCAATGAGTTTTGTGATATGATTGCATGGGTATTGTAATACTTGCTCTAGGTTATCATCTTTGGAGAAGATGATATTATTTCCAAATGGTAAATGTACAGAAAGTTGTTCGACGGTAGGATGAGTGTGGTGAATCTCGAACTGGAGTAAGCGCCATGCTGCCTCGTTAGGAGCTATGCATATGCACTCTAAGTAATCTCATATCTCATCAATTCCTTGGCTGGATGATTCATCGGTGGCTCTTCGACGCTGTAGACCAATCCTTGCACAGTCAAAACCATTGGTAAAATATTTAAATAGGTATTTTTCCAGCCCATCATAGTTAACTCTCTCCACATTTATATGCGTCTGATACTTGACCACAAGGTCAACATTGTGTGGAACGACAAATCGATTATCAAGGTCAATGCCATTCTTTTTAGTAGTTATCCCATTGTTTGGCCGAGCATACCGAATATGACCATTCTGCAAGGTGGATGTCCTTTCACAATATTCCTTTGGGAAGCACTTTGAACATTCACCATCTATCATGCAGGAACATTTTGGATTTAAATACCACAAGGTCCATGAATCACGAATGATGAAACAACTTCATAGCTAATTGGATCAACAGATGGGTCTGGTAGCTAGGTTGATATGAATGTATCAACTTCATCAGCAGTCAATGGATTGGTTTTGTCCAACAACAATATAAGATGGACATGTGGAAGGCCACGTTTTTAAATTCAATCGTGTATACAACTGTAAAATATTAAAAGTTGGTAAGTAAAATAGAGGATTTCAGATATGTAGAATGTACCAAACTATGATTAGAAGAGTAATAAAATCACCTGCAACAATTGGACCAAAAAAACATCTTCTTTGTAACGTCATCCATGAATAAGTTCAACTTCATATGAAATACATGGTTAGTAATGTCAGGCCTGTCAGGTGAATACTGTGCAGGAATTGGAGCCAAAGCTTCAATCACCTCTGGCCATAAAGGATTCGATGTGAAAGTGATAAACAAATCAGGGCAACCAAATTTTCGACAAAGAGCAACACAATCTAGGTAATTTTGGTACAAATACTGTGGGCCTCCAATGAACGAAGACAGTAATACAATTCTCTGGCCAGCCTCCGAACCATCTGTCATGCCCTTGCCTATTGTATCTCGTATCTCTCTAAGCGGAGCTGCTCTATATTTCAGTTGGAATGACTTGGTCATGTAATGATTCAACCTAGATTCTTCCATGTAACAATAGGCTTCAATGACATAAGACTAAGTTGCTCTCTTACAACGCATTGGAGTATTGAAATCACGAAGTCTGTAAGTGTAATACTTTGATATAGTAACATCCTTTCTTTTGATGGCATGTGATCTTGGGCATCATCGATATGTAATGTCCTTATGATAACCATCCTCTCCATAAGGGAATAGAAGTGGATACTACATTGCCATGAATTACAGTGGTTTTCACTAACCCTGCGTAGCTGACCGGCTTGATTCTGAACCACTAAATCATGGCTTGCGTCACCAACACCCAGATCACCAACTACTAAGCCAACAACCTCAGACGCTACAAGACCTAGATTGCTTAGGTTTAAATCTGCAAGACCTAGGGATACTGATTTTAGGTTATTTATATATTTTTAATTTAATAGTGTTTAGGGTTTAGGCATGATGGGTCAGGGTGGTGGTGTCGCTTGGCCGTACGACCTTTTGGACCACAGGCTAGATGGTCTGTACTGCAGCCGGCTACGTGCTTCACTTCTGCCAGAGGGACAGGTTCCCGATGAGCTGGGAGTGTTGTCAACTCGCACTCCGTCGAAGTCTTGGAGGCTGGACTGGTGTTGGTTCTCCAAGTACGACACTTGTTAATTATTCAATCCAACATTTAATAATGTTCACGTTACATCCTTCTCTTCAATGATGCACTACAGGTTGCGAGCTACTAGACTCCTTCCTCTCGCTCGTATGTTGCATGCTTTTAAAATTCGGCATGTTAAGTCATTTCTTATGGTGCTTGGGTCTCGGTCCTACCTCCTACAGTTAGCACCGCGATAGAGGGGCATGCTACTCAATTCCAACTTCTTTCCCCCTAGTTAGCACCGTGACATAAGGGGCATGCTACTCAATTCCAGCTCCTTTCCCCTAGTCAGCACCGCGACATAAGAGGCTTGCTATAGATATCGCTAATACTAGTAGACATCCTTCCCTACTTAGTGAGAATTGACAACAGTATGTTGCCTCAATTTCACAATGAATAGACAACACTCCAACCCGTGCTTTTCAAACCGAAGTGACAATACTCTGCCATCTGATTTTCAGAACGAAATGACCAGACCTTGGTTCAAGTTTTTTAGTCTTAGTTAACAAGACGCACAAGCTTTTCCTTGTGAATTAACAGCTCTTTGAGCTATGTTGCACCCAAAGATTCCTTCTGGCGGACACGAGTGACTTCCATTCACCGTAATTTACTCCCTCAATGTTACACCCTAACCGTCTATAAAACTATGGCATACTCCACCACTATAGGCAAGACTCCGCTCGAGCTAGTTTGGAAAGCATGGAGAGGGGAGGGAGAAGAGACGTACAGGAAGAGAGAGGTATAGGTACGTCGCCCGATTTAGGAATGAAGGACTACATGTTGATGCTCTGGAAGCGAAAATGGGTTGCCAAGAAGGCACAGATGTACCCTTATTGTTCTTGCAATGATGCTCCTGTACCACCAGAGTTTTCATGCCTGCAGTGCGACTACAGTAACCCTGCATGAATCATTCAATCTACTCATCTAGTACCGTCGCAAGGGCTTACTACATGTGCGGGGATTGCTATGTAAGTCAATGTCATACATTGATATTTCACATTGCATGTCTTATTTTAAATATTGCGGATTTTATCCATGTATGGCAGACATCGAAGTGTTTCTACTTCTTCCAATGTGTCGACAGCCCAGGGAAGTATGACAAGACATTCATTCAACAGAAATACATGCTGAAATACGCAGTTGGCCCCGAGGTGTTTACTCATTGGAGACCTCTCTCAATCGGGAACGGGGAAGGTAAGGGAAAGGCATATATGATCCCTGATGTTCTTGACGCCCCTACTTCACCGAAGATTATTCTAGACGAGGATAGGCCCAAAAAAGACCATATAGCCGAGTACTGGGAGGCCCGCACAAAGGCTCACACCCGCAAGGGGGAGTAGGATGTATGTTCGTAAGCCTGAGTTGATTTCCATCTATCGAGTATTTTCCTTTCCAAAAGGCATGTTTGTATCATATTTGTAGTTTGGGTCGATGGTTCATGCATGTAGCCATTTGTATCGTAGGAATAGCCAAGCAAACATATGCACCTAATTCTGACCTCCATGGTCAAGTGTTATGCCAGGCTTACTGTCTCTTCTTGATTGCTCCATTCTTGTCTCGCTCAAACCGAAGCTTACAAAATATTTCGCCAAATGTTGAGTTATTTGTGTAAAAACTTAAAAGTGGTTCATCTACATAAAATGATTAACACATGATTTATTTACAAACAATTGCAGTAAGCAAACTCCATCTTTTTTACCCCTAACAATTATTCACAAACAACTCTCCCAACCAATTAATTTTGTCAAATTAAAGCTAAGTTTATTTAAATTATTTCTTTAAAAATAACCTTCTATCGGTGGTTGGGAACGCGCATGTGCTCAGTCGCCGCCCTGATCGGTAACTAGCCTTAGTCGGTTCTGGGCTGGCGACTATGTCTGGCATGGGCCTCAGTCGCGCCACTAGCTCGTGACTGAGACATGTGGCAAACTAAGGCCTTAATCGTGGTTCCTTCACGTGGCTGGGCCTCCTACGTTAGCTAGTCGCTTGTCTACCGTGTGATTGGGCCTAGTCGCCTGATGGGCCGGCAACTGAGAGTTATTTTTGTAAATAAAATAAAACAAAACATGGGTTATTTTTTAAAACGGTTAAACAAATGGTTTTTTTATAATAAAAAAATATGCAACTTGTCTCATCTTGGGCTAGTGGGTTGGGCTAGTGGGCTGGGTCATCCGAAGTTCCTCAGCCATGTGGGATGCGGCTCAATCCCCAAGCCTCCCCTCCCAAGCCTCCCTTGGCCCAGCGTCCCAGCCAAAGCCTTCGACGGTTCGACCTCGTTGTGTCGCTCCTGGACGCTATCACGCCGACCTCGACCTTGCTCATAGTACCATGGAGGATGTCAGGAAGGGGGTGTCTCGCCGGTGGGCTACCTTGGACGGCCGCCTAGGCTTGCCCTGTTGTTGGCTCCGCCTCTGCTCTACGCCATGTTCTAGTATGATCACCTTATTTCTTGTTGGGGGGTGTGACTCATGTAACACTACTACAGAAAAGGCTTTCACAGACGGTTCAAAAACGTCATCACAGACGGTTTCGTGAGCCGCCCGAGTTTATGGGTCGATGATGACATGAGGTCATCACGAGCGGTTTTGAACCGCTCGTGATGTATACTTTCACGAGCGGTTTGTGGTTCAAACCGTCTGCGATAGCATATATCACGCGAGCGGTTTCATCCACAAACCGCTCAGGATAATCATATCACGAGCGGTTTCACCACAAACCGCTGCGTGATAATCACATATCACGAGCGGTTTCAGCCACAAACCGTGCGTGATAATCACATATCACGAGCGGTTTCACCACAAACCGTGCGTGATAATATCCGAGCGGTTTCAGCCACAAACCGTGCGTGATATGCATATCACATGAGCGGTTTGTGGCATTGAAGCAAACCGTCGTGATGACTTCTCTATAAAGGCCCAGCGGTGGTACGCTTGTACCATTAAATCCGGCATCATATATATATTACATATATATTGTTACGTGTCTCTCGGCCACTTTGGAGGGATCGTCCACGCGCATGAGAAGGATGAGGCGGTAGCCACGAACAACCTCATTGAGCCCATGCAAATATAAAAGTATGGATGCAAAGAGGCGGTCGGACATCCAATTACAGGATTGGGCGTCGCTATGTTGAAAAAATATCGTTGATCTTGAGTACTCCGGTGGGAAGTGGCATCATATATTAGCAACTAACCATTCTTGAGCATGTAATCGTCTTTAAACCCAACAAGAACACCAAGCAACCATTCTCATATTTCAAAAGAATTCTCAACTTGTTGCTTGGTGTTCTTGTTGGCTTTAAAGACAATTACATGCTCAAGAATTGTTGGTTGCTAATACATGATGCCACTTCCCAAATGTAGTAGTTAAGATCAACGCCACTTTTCAACATAGCGACGCCCAATCCGTAATTGGATGTCCGACCGCTTCTTTGCATCCATACTTTTATACTTGCAAGGGCTCAATAAGATTGCCCGTGGATACCGCCTCATTCTTCTCATGTCATGTGGACTAATTCCTAAAGTGGTCGAGGATCACTTAATAATATATATATAATATATATATGATGCCGTTTTAATGGCACAAGCACCACCGCTGGAGACTTTATAGAGAAGAGATTATGAATGGAATGGTAGGACGACTGCACGCAAGAGGTAGGAGAACTTGACCGGCATGAACAAGGGACTATTAATATGAACTAATTATCAATTCAATTTCAGCATAAGACTATTGACACCATTACATCACAGAGCAAGGGGACTATTAATATGAACTAATTATCAATTCAATTTCAGCATAAGACTATTGACATCATTACATCACACAAAGAAGAGGACTATTAATATGAACTAATTATCAATTCAATTTCAGCATAGGACTATTTACATCATTACATCACAGAGCAAGGGACTATTAATATGAACTAATTATTAATTCAATTTCAGCATAGGACTATTTACATCATTACATCACGAAGCAAGGGGACTATTAATATGAACTAATTATCAATTCAATTTCAGCATAAGACTATTAACATCATTGAGCGGTTCATCGACAAGAGAACAAGACCAAGGGTGTCCAAACCCACCACACCAAGAGTAGCCCTCGGATCCATCGCAGAGCACTAGCTAGCCATTTTCATCACAGAGCAAGGAGGGTAGAGACAGAGAGGGACCTTAGTACAACAAGAACCACGGTGGCGACCCACCACCAAAGACAACCCTCATCCATTTCCTTTACCTTGCATAAATCACACAAACATCGTGACACAACTTAAGGCTCATGCATAAAAATCAAACTCAACAAAAGACATTAAGCTAACAGATCTAGAGGAGAATAGAGGAGGATGGGGAAAGCAAAGCCGGCCAGAGCCCTAGCGGGCGCAAAGGGGTCGGGCGGCGACGGCGACGCAGGTCGGCGGCGTCGAGGTGGGGAGGAACGGAGTTAGGGCGGGCGCAAACCCTAGCGGCGGAGGCTGGGAGTGACGAGTTTGGGCGTCATCAGAGTTAGAGTATTGGTGGTGACGCCGCAAAGACACTCTTATCGTATGAGTGTCTTTTGCAAAGGTCACCAGATGCTACAACCGTCGGCAACGGAAGAATGGCGGCGTCGGCGGACGAGGAGGAGACGGACGAGAGTAAGGCACCGGGAGTGACGAGTTAGAGCGCAAACCCTAGCGGCAAGCTATGCTAGCTCCTACTTATAAAGACTTATCGAGACGCTTCTATTATGGAACCGTCTGATAATCATCACGAGCAGTTCCATTATGGAACCGTCTGTGATATGGGACATATCACGAGACGGTTCCATTATGGAGCCGTCGTGATATGTCCTATATCACGACGGTTCCATTATGGAACCGTCAGTGAAATGTTTTTTTTCTCAAGTATATACACTTACATGACATGTGAAGAAATTACATGTTTATATTAAAAAGCGTAAACCTATAATTAAACAAGGTTTTTCTAGTGGCGAAGGTAGGTCGCTATCTCCATCTGCAATACTTCATAGGCGGCGGTGTCGGCATCGGACGGTTCTCGATCGTGACGAAGCTCAAATGCGCCCACCCTACCCGCTGATGCGCTCGTTCGATATAATTAATATTAATTGTAACTTCACCTCCAAACTAGATTTTGTTTTTCCACAAAACCGTCTCGATATATATATATATATATATATATATATATATATATATATATATATATATAGAGAGAGAGAGAGAGAGAGAGAGAGAGAGAGCAATAATTCAACATATAATTAAATATAGTAACTTCACCTCCAAACTTTTTTTTTCATTTTGGAATTTTCATATATATGGCCAAACAAATGGGCGTTAAACCTAAAAAGATTTAAAAAGTAAAACCTATAAATAAAACAAAGTTTTTCTAGTGGCGGAGGTAGGTCGCTATCTCCGTCTTCAATACTTCATAAGCGACGGCGTCGGCATTGGGCGGTTTCGATCATCGGCGAATGAAGCTCGAATGCGCCCACTCACGACGCCTTCTCAAGTGTCTCCCAAGACCCTCGGACTATTGAACCAAGAAGAATTGAGCCCATAGGCTCTCTTCCCTTGCTTGAGGGTATCGGCCTGGTCGATCGATCGCTCGCCTCGATTTCACAGTCAAGTGACAAGAAGCCTCCGAGACGTGCAACGCCGCTTTTGGAGGACTACGCCGATGACGCCAGAACGCTACCAAAGTGGGAGATCACCCGAAGACACGGCGGAGGAGGATGTCAAGACGGCGGAAGGTGGCGTCACCGCTCCGCAAATTCTCCGCCGGCAGAGGAGTGAAGACACTGTTGATCAAACAAAGGTTCTTCCGCAAAGACGGCTCAACCTACACCGAGAGAGGTGCTCGACAAAGGAGGCCAGAAGGCCATCGGTCGGCGGCGACAGGAAGAGGCAGCCATTTCGCTTTTTAATTTTATAAGTATGTGGGGATGATCATCTTGGATGGCGGATGATCCTTTTATCAAACAAGGAATAAATTCGAGCGTGAGACGAAGAGACGATCGAGAGCCGGCGGATTGGCGATTTAACGAGCGCGCAAGATCGGCGATGAAGAGACGATCGGGGAGCGAAGCGATGGCGATGACCGTGGAGTCAGAGCGATATTATCACGAGCGGTTATTGTTAAGAATCGCTGCGTGATACTAATTAATATCACGAGCGGTTCTTGTTGTAACCGCTCGTGATACTTCACGACGGTTGTGTTTAAAACCGCTCGTGATATCGATTAATATCACGAGACGGTTCGTGTTGTAACCGCTCGTGATACTTCACGACGGTTTTCAAAATGAACCGCTCGTGATATTGCCTCTTCACGAGCGGTTTTTAGCGCGCGCTAATGCCTACGCGGTCTCTAAACCAAAACCGCTTGTGATTGAATGTAATACCGACGGTTTTGGTCAACCGTCTGTGATGAGGCGTCCAGTATTAGCCTTTCTGTAGTAGTGTAAGCTACGAAAATGGTTTTAGCACGGTGGGTGTTGACAATCAAGTCATCGATCTTATAAAATAAATAGAGAAAAATGGCAAAGAGTTCTTGGGAGAGAATGAGATTGCTCTTTTATTGCTATGAACTGGCTATTATAGGGGGTGCCCTTGACGAGGAAGTGGACTAATCCTAATTACACTGAGAGTAATGCTTGCTATACTGCAGAATCAGACTTGAAACATGAATCTAATGCCGATTGCCCTGCTTCAATCTGATGCAATTCGATCCCCTCATTCCTCCGTGCTCCATCTTTAAATAACCATCGAAGAGGTGACAGTTGTTCCTAGAGAAGGCGCATGTTGGAAGTGACGTGACTGGTCAGAGCGAGGCGACAGTTGATGAAACATCAACCGTTCAGCGGTTGAATGTCTACAAGACACTTCAACCGCATGGTGGTTGTTGTCAGTATCTTAGAACCATGAAACATCACGTGGTATGGAACAAATATAACATGTGTTCATCACACGGTAAGGAATATACTCGGAGTTAAATCCGGATGCCAGTTCATTGCTTCTTACGAGCAGTCATCTGGTCGGGGATTGGGTACAGGACCTCATCCGACTAGGATACTTATTATGTAACTGAAGGATCGGAAAGGCGACTAGAGGGGGGGGGGTGAATAGACGCTTTCTCTATTTTTCTCCTCGATCGAACTCAACACTTCTTTCACTCCAATAGCTATAAAAGCTATGAAGATCTGTATACAGGCACAGCGGATGACCTGTGTTGAATCCGATCAAACCCCGAAGCACAAGACTAAAAACACCTCACAACTGCATGCACAAAATCCAAAGCAATAAACTAGTCTCAAATAGGGAACCGATGCAGAGGTAGGAACTGGCGATCTCTACAGTCGCTGCCCAGGGGCTTTGTTTTCTGCCGAGAGACAGGCCAAGGCACTAAACAACTCCCCAACCTGGGAATCGCTGCCAATTCAAACCATAGCCTTACTCGCATCAAGCATGAAAAGATCAAGTCGCTGCCGCACGCACAGCAAGGGACGCAACAGGGAAATAGCACAGCTCGTGCAGCAGCAAGAACACGGCACACAATCGCAGCAATGATGGCAGCTAAATAAAGAATCTTAAAACTAAGACTCAGTCGCACCAATGCCAGCACCGGCAGCTTCAGCTCCACCTTAAGCCGCCGCAAGAACATCTTGGAACCACACACACACATATTAAAGCACCGTCTTCAATTCTCTTGACTTAAACCACTTCCTTTGCGCCGTGGTGTAGCCAAAAGGTCACCAAGATGGTATTTGGTAAAATTACCAAAATACCCCTTCTCGATCTTTTCCGAAGACCGAGTCCAATCTTGTTGAAGCAATCGCCTACTTCGCCACGTGTAGGTTGATCAACGGCTCCATATCGGCAAGTTTCTCCCGTCCGGTTCCCACCGGACCACTTTGGCACTTGCACCGACCCCCGCACCGCTTGATCAACCAGTCGCACCGAACTGCCCGTTCGGTCATCCTTGTCCATTCTCGCCACGCTTGAGTCACTTAACCTCACCCGCATCCATGATCGTTTCGGACCTCGGCTCTCCAAGCTTAGTCCCGATCCACCTCGCCGTTGACCGTCGTTGACCTGCAAGCCACCTGCACAGCAATAGACAAGCAAACACGAATCTGGGAACAAGTTCTTCACAACTTGACCCACGTTAGTGAAAACATGCAACATGCAACACATATGCACTATAGCTTATGAACTCAATCTATCCCAAAGCCAAATTCCCAAAATGACCGAAGACAAGCCTTTTAACTTTGCCGAAAACGCATGAAACTTCAAACCAAAAGCAACATTGCCAATTGTTTCATCATCCTAAGATCATGGGCATATCCCCATGATATCCACAGTAACATCTGGAATCCTTGCGACCAGTGGGGATCATTAGCCTTAGGGGTTACGACCATGAAGACATATGGTCTTTTATTATGTATTAAAGTAATACATAGAGATTTTAATCCTCGTCAGCTAGCCCCCCGAACTTTTAAGTGAATTGGTCGTGTGAACACTTTCTCCCGATGAAGTCATATCGGGCAGACCCTTACTTAATCTCGTGATATATGATATGGTCTGTATTCACTTTAAAGTTGAGAAACTGCCTTGGGACTCGAAGAGTTTTTCCTGTTCGTTGGACTTTGGGTAACTCCTTGATGCAGTTAAAGAATTGAGGTTATAAAACCCCTTCAGCGCAGGTCTTTAGGGTTTTTACGCCTCTTGCTTTCCCTTTTCATCTCCTGAGAGAAAAATTGCCTCCGACCTCCTCTTGTCTACAACTTCCTGTGATCTCCTTTCTTTCTTCACCAAAAATTCAACTATATCGGATCTTATCACCAACTGGTCGGTTTTTGATTTGAGCGAGAAGAAACTTGAGAGCCTGGAGAAGGTCGGGTTGCTTCCTGACAAAGATTTGATTTCTTGGAGATCAGCGTCTAGAGAGCATTCTTCGAGCAACGAAGATGGGGAAATTCCTGTTTTCCTCACATATATCGAATGCGAATTCATGTTATTAGTTCACTCCTTCCTTCCCAATATTTTGGAGCACTACGGAGTTGAATTGGTGAACCTTGCCCCCAATGCCATCACCAACCTCAGCATCTTCATCTATCTCTGTGAAGCATACTTGGGGATTGCCGCAGGTCTGGATCTCTTCAAGTACTACTACAGGATGGCGAAGTCAGGGAAGACGACCGAGACGCTTGGAGAGTGCACCTTGCGCCTCCACGATGGAAAGGCCGATGAGTACATTCGTATGTACTCAAAGTCTTCGTGGTCGTCATGGAAGAAAAGCTAGTTCTACATGATGGTCACTTAAAAAGACAGTCTTTACTATACTAGTAAAAAGGCGGTCGAGAATCCAGAATGACGCTCCTCCGTGAAAAAGGAGGGAAAAGTGAGGAGATGGGTTGAAGCCATCCAACTCCTTAGTGTCAGGGGTTTAACCTCCTAGCACGTGGTAAGGGATTTCTCCATGGGCCGGATTAGCCTCTTGAAGGCCCGAGCACATTCGATGCTCTGGTACATTGGTCGTGACGATGTGACCAAAGATTCCAAGGAGGGTAAGTCTTGAAGATTCCGACCAATTTGTTTATCTTGGCTAATTACTTTTGTGATCCTAAAGTCTCTCGTTTATTCTTTCAGCTCTTTCTCCTGATGAGATTAGAAGCCGGATCAAGATGATCTGCGCCAGGGAGCCTGGCGACAAGGCTGATTTCCCCCAAATTTTAGCGGTTGTTTCCCCACAAGAGAGGGCTAAGAGACTGAAGGTAAAAATATCAACCATCTTTCATCATTTATATGTTTTTCGATCAGTTTACCATAGATCCTCTTTGATGCGCAGTCGGTTGGAATGAGGATCAACAAGGCCACCAAAAGTTGTAAGCCGATTGACGCTCCGATCACTCCTACGACCACGCGAGATGATGGTCTTATGGAGGTAGGTAACCGAACAGAAATGTATATTTTAGATAAAGGATTTTCATCACCTAACTAACTTTGATTGTTAATTAGATAGTTATTGTGGACTCCAATGTGGTCGCTCAGGACCTGCCAGTTGCTACTGAAGTAACTGTTTTGGAGGTTGATGAATCCACACCCTCCGACCTGATGGTCAGGGATCTTGTTCTCGATCAACTGGTCGAGTCTATTTCTTCTGACCTCCAGTTGGAGGATGTGAAGGGTCTAACCAGTCCTACTGGTTCAGGACTAGTGAAGTTGGTCGAACAAAAGAAAACAAAAGCGAGGGTGACGAATTTTGCTTCAACGCGCTTCAAACTATAGACCAAGAAAATGACCAGGCACGTATACATGAAAGAAGGACTTATGTAAGTACTTACATCTGGTGTTTTAGAGTCTTGAGCTTCCTTTCTTCTTTCTTTGTAGATCCTCTGGTATTTCGGTTGATTTCAACCAGAGCATCCCTTAGGAGAAAGCTTCTGAGGAGAAAGAGATCGAACCAGCCCCTGAGCAGGTGGTGGCGCCATCATCTGCTTAGGAACCCGTGGTGGCTCCAACTCCACCTGCAGAGGTGGAGGTTCCTGAGAAATCTCAGCAGGTTCCGATCCCTACTGGGAATTCCCCTCTTCGAGTCGCTTTTCCTCATCGTCTTTGGATCTTTAGTGATGAAGATCTTAATGAAGGTTGGGAAAGAATTTTGGACCGTCAAGTAAAGACGAGTCCCAACTCTATTTTTGCCAAATATAATAACTTGGCAATCCAGGTAATCTTCCACGACCACTTTTAATAGCCTTTCCCTTAAAAATACTTAAAGGAGTTTGCTATTTTTGTAGCATTTGATGGAGAATTTCGCTGTGGTCGGAGGACTGACCCAACGAATAAAATTCTTGGAGAAAAAGAACTCTGAATTAGAAAGTAAGTGCCCTCTTAGTGTCTTCTTCTCTCCTTCTTTACCATTTGGCTCTTTTTCTGTGAACCAATTTCTCCTTTTATCGTGTTTGATAGATTTAGAGAAACTTAAAGAAGAAGTTATGGCTAAGGACGCCATAATTGCCAAGCTCCAAAACAAGGACCGGTCAATCGAATACCAGACGACCAGGCACAAGGCAGTCCTTGAGATTATTGAGAAGAAGAGTGAAGGTAGTCGGTCATAAATTCGACCAACGTGCTTCCTTTTTTTATTCGTATGTACTCATCCTTTGGTTTACTCGTACAGAGCAAACTCAAGCATTGAAGAGAACATAAAAAGCTCTTGAGTTTGAGCATGGTAAGGAGGCAGCTTTTGGGCAAAATCTTGAAGAGAAGGTCAAAGCTTTCAACAAGATGCTCTTCGATATGGGATCGGGAACGCAACTGCCCAATTTAGGAGATCCCATGGAGAAGATCAACTACCTTGGCCAACAACTTGAAGACCTCAGGAGTGTCCTCAAAACAACTCGGGAGAACCCTGCACAGACTTTATTTGAAGCTATCAAAAATAGAGTCAGTTATTCTTTGGCTAAGCTGAAAGTCTCCGACCCTACCATAAATCTCCAAGCTATTGAGGAAGACTTCAACTGCTCGGGAGATGAAGCAACCAAAGTTTTCGAGGAAATGGCACCCCTCAGACACAAGGTTGCGGAGGAAATAGAGGTCGGGTCTCCAACTCACAGCGACCAATCCGGTGGCTCTGAGAAGTAGATGATTGTAATATTTAGACTGTTGTAAATAAAACTTACCTTTTATCATCAATAAAGTTTTTGTTTTGTCTTCTTGAATTCGCTGAGCACTCATATATTTCTAGCCCTCGACTGCTTGTATTAGTAGAAGAACTTTACTAAAGAAGCAATAGACCTAGAAAATGGGCAATAACGACGACCACGGTACAAAGTATATGTTGATTATGTTATCAAAATGATCTAAGTATCATTAGGAAATCAATATGATCAGAACCAGCGTATGACTTCGACTAGTTTTAGATCTTTTCCATAATCGAAATATTGTGTAGTACCTTATGTGGTTGGAAGATGTATAAGACTTGATTGATGATAAGGAATCATGCAAAAATGTATGCAAAAATGACAAGTGAACTTGTTTATATATGTTATCCAAAACTGTTCGTAAGGGTTACTAAGAAACAGAGACTAAGAGAAACACTTCGTGGAACGTGCTCTTGCTCAAGTTCTGATTGGCAGCGAGGATCGTAAGAAAAGGACCGTCGCTAGGAAGCTCCTTCCAGTGGGTAGGACCAGGTGCGGAGAAGGAGAAACTTCGACTAGGAGGCTTTCCGTGTCCCAACCAGTAGCCAAAACAAGAGTGGAACAGAATATTGAAGGTAAGAAATGTAGTCTCCGAAAGCTTAAGCATGTAAAGTACTATATGTAGTACGACCGTAAACCAGGAAAAATGGAGTTTCACTGGTCGCAGTTCAAACGGCCCATAATACAGAAGGAAGTTCTTGAACCCAAGCTCCTGACTATTTGATTAACTGGTCGAACACTCGGCATTTCACTCCTTGCATTATGATACCATTGGCCCGCTCAACTGCTCCATTGCTTTGCGAATGAGTGATAGAAGCGAAATGTATCTTGATACCTAGATCGTCGCAGAATTCCTAAAAATTCTCGCTAGAGAACTGGGTACCATTATCTGTGATTATACGACTAGGTATACCAAATCGTGTGATCACCTTTTTTTGTGAGGAATCTCTTAGCGGCTTCAGTCGTTGTTTTAACGACTAGCTCGACTTCTATCCATTTTGTAAACGTGTCAATCATGACGAAAAGGAATTCGAAGCCCCGAGTGCTCTTAGGAAAGGTCCTAGAATATCTAGTCCCTAGGTTGCAAAAGGCCAAGAAAGAGGTATTGTTTGCAAAACTTGTCCCGTCTGATGTACTTGTCGACTATGAAATTGAAATTGTACGCACTTCATCACGAGCTCTTTTGCATCATGAAGGACAGTTGGCTAGTAGTATCCTTGCCTAAAGGCTTTACCGACCAATATTCTGTAGGAATGATGTGCTCCACAGACTCCTCCATGAATGTCAGATAGCAACTTAATGCCATCCATTTGAGATATGCATCTCATCAGCACTCCGTGAGATCCTCGTTTATACAAGTTACTTTTGATCAGAGTGTATGATTTGGCTTAGCTATATAATCAGCCTCTACATCATCTTCAGGAATACTGCCATGCTGAAGATAATTATAGATAGACGTCATCTAATCTCTACCGTGATTGTGCTGTACGACCTGTGGAGCATCCATGTTCTCAGGATCGATTTGTACGACCTCTAGTGGAACATCTATGTCCCCAGAAAGCTCGATTACCGAGGGTGAATCGAGAGCGGAACATGTGACCTAGTAGACGCCATCCATGCCAACTGGTCTGCCAGAAAGTTTTCCTTTCTAGGAATGTGTTGGATCTGGAAACCGAAGAAGTGCTTTTCGAGTTTCTGTACTTTCGCCAGATAAGACGACATCTTGGTACTTGAGCATTCATACTCTTTCCTGACTTGATTCGCTACTAGTTGAGAATCGTCTTTCACCAGTAATCTATGAATCCCGAGCGCATAAGCTGCTCGGAGTCCTGCTAGTAAACCTTCATATTCTACCACATTGTTTGTAGAAGGAAAGTTTAGCTGGATGGCATATTTGATGTGTTCGCCAGTAGGGAATATCAAAACAACTCCAGCCCCCAAGCCTTTGAGCATCAAGGAACCGTCAAAGTGCATTGTCCACTCGTCGTAGTGTTTGTACTCGGGTCCTTGGGTGGGCTCAGGGTTTGTCCATTCGGCAATGAATTCTGCTATTGCCTGGGACTTGATTGCTGTTCGTGAGATGAAATCGAGGTCGAACGCCCCAAGCTCGACTGCCCATTTTGCTATTCGTCCTAATGTTTCCCTGTTTCTAAGGACTTGACCCAAAGGATATCCAGTTGGTACGACCACTTTGTGGGCCTGAAAGTGTAACATCCCAATTTTCTGAGCTTTAAAAAAATTCTTTTTAATAGTTAGTAGGAGAAAATTTACCATTTGGATTTTATTTGAATTTAATTGAAAAGCTTAATATGGACTTTGTACATCAAAACAATTTAATATGATTAAAGTCAACATCAACAATGGTCAAAACTATTTTATTTGGATTCTTTGTGCTTGGATATATTTTCTAGATTTTTTTTAGAATTTTTCCGAGTGCATTTGCTATTTGTGTTTTTTTTTGCTATTTTCTAAAAAGAAAACTAATTATAAATCTCAGATAAACTATCGGGTCGAATCCTTTAATCCAAATTTCATTCCTCACCTGGTCCGACCCATCATTTGTGCGGCCCAATAAGACCGCGTCGCCTCCTCAGAGTGACAGTGGACCCGCGTTCGGCCCTCCCATCCTCTCTCTCCGCGCTCCGTCCCACAAATTGCTCGATTCGATCGCGCATGGACGGTCTGATGGAGATGAGTCGTATGGGCGGTCCGAACGTCACCGACGTTGTGAGCCGTTCGATCGAATCTGGACGGTTGGATTTGGTGGTCCAATCGTGCACGCGCCTTCATTTCTCTGACCAGTGGGCCCCACCCTTGCGTCGTCTTCCTTGAGCTGTCGTCTTCACGGACTCTTCACCGCGCCCGCCATTGGAGCTTCTGGAAACCCGTCTGACAACGGGACTCTTCGAACTCAAATCTCCTTGATTCCGTTGTCAGATCTTATCTCCGAGTCTTCCGCATCCATATCTGCTTTCAACCAGAGCCGAATCAAACTCTATCCCGTAGATCAAACAAACCCGAGAATATCCCGATTTGGGGATTTCTTATCTGGACTCGCCCTCAGCCTATAAATAGCCCCCTTGGGTGCGCGTTGGCTCGCTGATCCCAAAGCCGCCACCCATTGAGCCCCAATCGCTCCAGCGTCGCCGCAATCCAAGCTTTAGGGTTGTCGCTGCCGTCTGTTCTTATTGAATTCCGGCACCGTCGTTGTCCTCCTGCCCTTGTGGTCTGCACCACCGTGATCAGCATCGCCGAGGCTACCTCCAGCACCCACCCACGCCGCCAATACCTCGTCGGAGGCCTTGTTCGACAATAATCAGATCGTCTTCTCCGCTCAAGCCTCGCTGCCGGCCACCCCAGTCAAACCCTGACCACCCGGAGTTGTACCCAGAGGTGCGCAATAGTCCCAGCTTAACGACGGTAACACTCACCGTCGGTGAAACGCCGGTGACCTTTGGAAACCCGTGCGCCGCGTCAGCATCCACCACAGCGCCTGTGCCTCCGTGTCGCGTATGTGGCTGCCCCGTCAGCGCCATGCATGCAACCGTGCGCTACCCAAGCTAGATCCAAATCCGTTGGCTCGGTAGATCCAGTCCACCGTGAGCCAAGTCACTGACGTGTGGGCCCCGCATGTTAGATAATTCCTTTATTTCTTTTATTTCCCGGAAATCTCTTCGCTGATCTCAGCCGACGTCATTAATCCAATTTTCTGTTAAAGAATAATTCGGATAATTCAGTTTTAGGGTTTTCTTTAGTTTTCCAACTTCCCAAGCTCATATCTTTTGCATCCGAACTCCGTTTGAGCCCATTCAAATTTCTAAATTTATCTAAATTCGAGATCTATTTATTTGAGATTTTTATTTAATTTTTGGAGTTTGTTTTGCCTCTATTATTTATTTGTTTTGTTTATTTGCTTTCGTTTGCGAGTAGACGTTGATACTTCGGGAAGATTTGAAGAAGAAGAAACACCTCAAGAGCAAGATCAGTACTTAGATCTATTTCAAGGTAAGTTATACCTTTGATCATATTGAACCCAGTTTTCAAATTTTTTTGATTCAAAGTATTGCATTTACTTTAATTATTTATTTCAATGTTTTTGGGATTAGTTAATATCCAATTTGTTATTACCTCCTTATCTAATTGTATGCCATAATCGTTTGTCACCCTAGTTTGGTTCATTTAGTTGGTGCTATTGTATTACCAACGTGGTGTAACGTCTCGTTTTTCTGGAGTTTTGAAAAAAAAAGCTTTTAAAAATAACCATTTGGATTTGTTGCGAGTTCAAAGCTTAATTTGAGTTTTCAAAAAAGAGCTTTAATTGATTAAACCAAACTTGAACTAAATCTATTCGGTGCCTTCTGCTGTTTGTTGGAGTTTTCCCTTTCTCCCTCTTTCTGCTTTGTGTGCCCTTGTGTTTGGTTTCTCCTTCCCAGACCTCTTCTGTGTCTGGGTGCCTCTTCTCTTTCTTTCTCTACTTGTCGGCCCAGACCTCCTTCAAGCTAGACCTTTCCTTGCTCGGATCCCCCTTTGTTGGTCTAAGTCCTCTCTTTTTGAGTTTAGACCAGCTCAGGTTTGTGTTTCGAACCTCTTTGATCTTTGGACCTTTTCCTTGTATCTTTCTGTTTGGACTTCCCTTAGTCCAGACCTCCCCTTTTGTTGGCTTGAATCCCTGTGTTTAGACCTCCCTCTTGGCCTAAACCTTTTTTCTGTCTAGATCTCCTTCTATCTAGACCCCTTTCCCTGTTTTGGCCTCCACCGTGGACCTCTTACCTTTCTTTTGAAACCCCCCGAGTTCTTTTGGGCATCCCAGAGCTCCTCTGGACCTCCCAGTGCCCTTTTGGAACCCTCTCTGAACTCCCTTCATGCCCAATCGGACCTCCCTTAGTCCTTTCGGGCATCCCTTTGTCCTTCGGACCTCCTCTGCGTCCTTTAGGACCTCCCCGTGCCCTTTGGATCTCTTTGAGCTCTTTTTGGACCTCCCCTTGTTGAGATCTCGGTCGCTAGGACCTCCTCTCTCGAGATCTTAGCCTCAGACCTCCCTTGTTGAGATCTGGCCGTTAGGACCTCCTCTCTAGAGATTTTAGCCGCTCAGACCTCCCCTTGTTGAGATCTGGCCGTTAGGACCTCCTCTCTGGAGATCTTAGCCGCTCAGACCTCCCCTTGTTGAGATCTGACCGTTAGGACCTCCTCTCTGGAGATCTTAGCCGTTCAGACCTCCCCTTGTTGAGATCTGGCCGCTGGGACCTCCTCTATGGAGATCTTAGCCGCTCAGACCTCCCCTTTGAGATCTTGGCCGTTCAGGTTCTCCTTTTGAGATCTGAGCACCAGGACCTCCTTTTGCCTTTTGATCTTGACCGTCCAGGTCCTCCCCTTTGAGATCTTGGCCGTTCAGGTTCTCCTTTTGAGATCTGAGCGCCAGGACCTCCTTTTGCCTTTTGATCTTGACCGTCCAGGTCCTCCTCTTTGAGATCTTGGCCGTTCAGGTTCTCCTTTTGAGATCTGAGCGCCAGGACCTCCTTTTGCCTTTTGATCTTGACCGACCAGGTCCCCATCCCTTGAGATCTTGACCGTCAGACCTCCCTTTTGGAGATCTTTTGGTCAGGACCTCCTTTGGTCTTGATCTGACTGTCCAGGACCTCCCCTTTGGTTTTCCTCCATTGGATCTCCTTTCGGTTTCGGACCTCCCTCGCCCCTCGCGCAGTCCGAGCCAATCCTGCGCCTTACTCACTCGTGGGCCGTCTGATCCTTTTTGGATGGCCCGACCGAGATGAAAGGTTCGGGCGGTCCGAACGTTCTCAAGTGTGTGGGTCGCCCGATCCATATCGAACGGCTCAACTGGGATATAACGTTTGGATGGTCCGAATGTTCCTTTCCTTTCTGGACCGCCCGATTCCAATCGGACGGCTCTGCTTTGCTGCACGTTTTCCTTTGTACCCAGGACCTCTTCTTGGCTGTTTTGCAAGGACCACCTCCTCAATCCTTACTGGTCTTTTTGTAAAGACCACCCTCCTAGTCCAGAGAATCCCTTTTGATTAGGACCTCCTTGTGTTGCGTTTGGACCTCCCTTGGGTTCAGACCTCCTCTTTGGTGTTTAGACCTTTGTGGTCTAGACCTCCCTGTTGCGTTTGGACCTCCCTTAGGTTCAGACCTCCTCTTTTGTGTTTAGACCTCTGTGGTCTAGACCTCCCGGTTGCGTTTGGACCTCCCTTAGGTTCATACCTCTTTTGTGTTTAGACCTCCCTGTTGCGTTTGGACCTCCTTTCGGTTCAGACCTCCTCTTTTGTGTTTAGACCTTTGTGGCCTAGACCTCCTCTTTTGTGTTTAGACCTTTGTGGTTTAGACCTTCCCTACCTCTTTTCACCTCTGTCCTTTGACCTCCTTGTGGTCTTTAGGACCTTATGTCCTCAAAGATCTCTTTGTTTGTCTCAGGACCTCCTGCCCTCAGACCTCCCTGTGTGTCCTTGGATCTCCTCGTAGGACCTCCTCGTTGGACCTCCTCTTTGGACCATGGACCATGCCCTTTGACTGGTCTGTGCACCCTCTGACTGGCTCCCTTGATAGCCTTAAGTGCATTTGATGTGGGTTGAGTCACATTAAATGCTGTCACCTACCTTTGTACTCTTTTCTACTTTTTGTCACATCCCTTACTTTCTTTATCCCTTTTTCGTACCTTTAGCAGTGTACTTTTTGTACTAATGCCTTGAACCTGGGCGTCTCCTTTTGGTGGTGCTTCTGTTTTCCTCTCCCCTTTAAATAGAGCGCCAGGGGGCGTCCACTTCCTCCCTGTACGCCATTTCAGTCTCTTTTCGGTTTTCTCTGTTCTGGAGAGCTCTCCAAGCTCTTTTGGGTTCGGACCTCTTGGATCTGGACCTCCCTCCTTTTTGGACCTCTCCCTTAGTGGTTTTCTTTCCTTTCGGTTTTTGAGCTGTGTGCTTTTCGGTTTCGGTTGTAGTTGCCTTGTTGATTTGGTTTCTTTGCAAACGTTTAGATTTTGTGGGTGCTGAGGAGCTTAAAGATCCAAAGACCACCGCATGGCTTCAATGACTTCGCCATGAAGGCAAGTCGTGGTCCTTGATCATTTTGACCCTATCTTTACAAAAAGTACTTTGTTTTTCTACAACCTTGCATAGGCTATTTGTATAAAATGGTTTGGGCTCTAGCTAAATACCCATCTTGGTTGTTATGCCTCCTTGTCTATTTGGCAATCTACATGTTGACATGTTTCCTTGAAAACCTCAGGATGGTACTGTTAGTTGGTCTCTTATTGCTATTGCCATCATGGGTATCGTTCCTGCTTAGCCTTGCTCTAGTAGACGTTGGTCTCCTCATGAATCATTCTTTTATTGCTGAACTTGACTAATTGAACTATGGAACATTGGTTGGTGCCACTGATAAGCAACTAGGGTTGAAGCCATAGTTGTGTTGTTTGTGGTGCGAGACCACTTTAAAATATGTTGTGCGGGATCGGGTGGTCTTTGGCGGAGTGAACCTAAAAGTTGTTTTTGTTTCTCGGGCGAGTTGGCGAGGCGAGTAGTGGGTGCTCGGGGGTTGTTGCCATGGAGTCACTGGGTGATCGAGGTTGCACCATGGAGTCACTGGGTGCCCCAAGTTGTTCTTTGGGGTCACATTTGGGTTGTGGAATGCTTCACCGGCGACCATTTAAGGATCGAACCTTGGGAGCCATTGATCTGGGCCAAACCGTGCAACCACATGTCCATTATGGGGTAGACCGAGCAATAACTAGAGAAGTCTGATTTGGTTACGTGGTAGATGAGTCGTTGAAGCGGCTGGCGTAAGAGGGGCCACCAGTGCTATCGCTGGCCGAAAGTTAGCGAAACCTTAACGTCTTGAGGCTAAGTTGGGACCGATCTTTGTAAAAGCCGATGGTGGTCTCCACTTGATTCACATGTCTAAGGTAGCGTGTGAAATATCAAGCGAACGCCTCTTGTGGGTAAAGTTGTACACCTCTGCAGAGTGTTAACCTATTCAATAGCCGCGTCCTCGGTTATGGACATGCCCGGAGATTTCAATGAGGGTAGAATTGCTTTGTGAAATGGTGTTCCTCTGGCCGGGTCATGGCTTTTACCTTGAAGAGACCTTGGCGGCTCGAGAGGGTCATGGTCAGCTCACAAAGTGGTCGAGGGCTGGTCTTATGGTGCTCTGGAGTGGGTGCTCGAGAGAGGTTTGGGTTGGTGCCTTGGGTGTGAGTGGGTGCTCACTGTCCCCTTTGAAAATCAAATGTACTTATGTATTATGTTTTCTAAACTTGAGCTTTGCAATCTATTATGTTATTCTTGTCACACTTGGCTTTACGCAAACTAACCATCTGACTCTCATTGTCAAGCCGTGCATAGTACTACTTGCATACTTTACCCATGGCTTCTTGAGTACATTCAAAGTACTCATTGGCTTGTGCCTCATTGTTTTGATCGTGAGAGGTTGGAGTTCCAGTGGTCCAGTGCTCTCGGAGGGAGCACCCTTGAAGACCTTCTTGCAGAGGTGGCGTCCTCCACTTGGTAGCTTTGTGGGCTGGCCGAATGGACCTTGTGTTTATGTCTTTGCCTCCGCTGTGTTGTTGTTCTCTTTTGTCGTTAGCCCTGAGTAGCATCCCTGTACAAACCTTGGCCATAAGGCCACTTATTAATATATGTGTTATTTTGGCCTGCTTTCTCTTTGAGCTTGTTGTATGGATTTGATTACACTTGTGTTAGACCTGTCTTGAGCTAGCCATTACATTCTCGACTAGCTCGGTGCACAGGGGCAGGACCTCCAGGAGGTCCTACGAGACTTAGCCTAGGAGATCCTGTCGGACCTCCCTGATGATATACCTTGAGGCGCTACCGGCTGGTGGTTGGCCAAGACCTCCCCCGAGAAGCACCAAGCGGTACTACTGCTCCTCCATGCAGTAGTACCGCAGCAGCAAAAAAAAAAGGTCCTCCCAGACCTCTGCTGTATATCATAGGGCAGGGTCGTCACAGGTGGGTTGGTTAGATACGATTAGTTTGCTTAGCCATGCTACGAGTCATCATTTCATGTGAGTCGCAATAATAAACTTGACTAAGTGACTATGGAACCATTTGATAAAATTGTGTGTACTATGTGCTATTACTCGTTGATGGCATATGTTGCACTTAACCAACAGGGTGGGAAAAGGTTTTGGACAGGGGCAAGTGGTCTGGTATACTTTTATGGTGGATCTATGTTGGTGGGAATGATAGGTTAGAATTTGGAAGTCTTGCCTCGGTCAATTAAGGACTTAACCTTGTGCGCCATTGAACTGGGCCTTTCGTACAACCACATGTCTGGTATGGGACGGGCCTAACTTAGTAAGTTATGGAGTCTTGACATTGATTACTCAGGTTGTAGGTTACCTGTGTCGGATTGGGTGGAGGTGTGTACTACCAAGTAGTCACATCACTGGGTGGTTCGCCGTTTCCTTGTCGAACGGTGTGCGTCTATGGCGGCTAAGCATACCGGGAGTGTCAATGTTGAGATGAAGTTTTTGAAAGGTTTTGTTGTGATCAGCTCTGATCAAGTTGATTGCATCTTGTGGGTAAAGTGTACAACCTCTGCAGAGTGTTAAACAATCTATTCGAATAGCCGCGTTCGTGGTCATGGACATGCTCGGGGATTTCACACGAGGGGTAGATTTTCATAAAACTTGGGATGGGACAGCTGTGTGAGATAACTTATGCAGCTATGTGAATAACTTGTTTAGGATATGTGTTTTGTGGAAACAACTGTTAACATTATTACTGTTTATTTGTTTTACTTATGCTTTCAATCTATTATTTGTATTCAACCGCAAATGTCGCATTTCTACAAAAGAACCACAGAAGCCATTCCTTTGGAATAAGCCTGTATCTATAAATTGCATTCTGTGGTATGAATTGCGAGTACGGTTGTGTACTCATGCTTGTTGTAAAACATGCAATGAAGTGGAGGAATTGTCAGCAACAAGGTCTACTTCAAGGATCGTGGAGAACTAGGTCGCAAGACTCCTAGCCAATTGCTGTGGGCATATGGATGGGCTTCACTGAAGTTATTCTGCTTGTTTATTTGCAGACTTCATTGAGCTATTTGCCCTCTTAAGCATTAATTGTAAGCTTTGACCTTAAGGTCTCTACTCTGATGTTTATTGTTATTTGCCTATTTATTTGTTATCCTTGTATATGGAAATGATATTTCACTGATGTTGCAACTGTGTGCACTAGTGTGATCCTGGACTAGTGCAGTATACACAGAGGGTCCAGACTTGTATATTTTGGGTCCCGATAGAAAGTAATGCCTTAGTTTTCTTGAAGCCATAAGGAGACCATAGAGCAGCTTTTGTACCTGTGGATATCATTCCTTTGGTCCATGTAAGACTTCGCTTACATAATATACCAGTCGTTGGATGTTCTCACGTTCAACAACCAGTCCACCACTAACTATTTGCAGCGTTGCAGCCACGTAAATCAGCAATGTTTCTCCCGATCTTGGATAAACTAAGATCGGAGCACTCATAAGGTACTTCTTGAGTTCTTCAAAGGCATCGTTTGCCTCTTTACTCCATTCGAAACTTTCATGCTTTCAAAGAAGCTTGAAAAAAGGGAGTCCTTTTTCACCTAACTATGCTATGAAACAACTTAGCGCTACCATACAACCAGTTAGTTTTTGGACTTCCTTCTTTGTGGTCGGAGGACGCATCTGATCGATGGCTGATATTTTTGCTGGGTTTGCTTTATTCCCTCTAGCCGAAACTAGGAACCCAAGAAGTTTTGCAGAAGAAACTCCGAACACACACTTCTCTGGATTTAACTTAAGGTTATGCCTTCTTAAGTTATTGAAAGTCTCATGTAGGTTAGAAATATGGTCGCCAGCGTTGATGCTTTTTACGACCAAGTCATCAATGTAGGCTTCTAGATTTCGACCTATCTGAGGATTAAAAATTTTCTGCATCAACCTTTGAAAAGTTGCTCCAGCTTTTTTGAGACCAAATGGCATCTTAACATAGCAGTAAGTGCCATATGGAGTGATGAAGAAAGTTTTATCTTCATTGTCTTTACTCATATTAATCTGGTGGTACCCTGAGTATGCTTCTAAAAAACTTAACAACTCACACCCGGAAGTAGAGTCTACAAGTTGATCAATGCGTGGAAGGGAAAAGTCATCCTTCAGACAAGCTTTATTAAGATCTGTGAATTCAATACACATTCACCATTTCCCATTGCTTTTTCTAATCATTACAGGGTTGGCGAGCCACTCTGCGTGATCGACTTCATGGATAAACCCAGCCTTGAGGAGCTTGTCAATCTCCGACTGGATTGCTTCCGTCCGATCAGGTGCGAAACGTCTTAGCTTCTGCTTGACCAGTTTCTTGTCAAGCTGGAGAGCTAGCCTATGCTCGATAATCTCCTTGGGGACTCCAAGCTTGTTGGACGCCTGCCAGGTGAATACGTCCTGATTTGCTCGGAGGAAGGGGACAAGCGACTCTTCCTATTTGAGGTTGAGTCCTGCCCCGACCAGTACCTTTTGGGTAGACGCATTAGCATTTCTTGACCCAAATGGTGTGTTGGTGCTTTTCAGAGGAGCGCCTTTGCCGAGTGGTACCTCCTTGGTCTGGTCGGAAGGCTTTAGTGTCATCTTTGGCCTCGAGTGTTTGACCTGCATGGTAGGCGGATTAGTTTCTCTGGTCGGAAGCTCATCGACCAGTTCTAAGGAATTTCGATCACATGCATAAGCCATTTTTTGATTTCCTCGAACCATGATGACTCCTTTCGGTTCTAGCATTTTTAGACTCTGATAACCGTAGTGCGTAGCTATCAGGAATTTTGCTAAAGCCGGACGACTGAGGATTCTATTGTATGCGGTTTCGAAATCCACCACATCAAATGGATTTTTTTCTGTTCGGAAGTTGTCGGGTCTTCCGAACGTAACTGGTAGGGAAAGCTGTCCTGCCAGTTTAGCGGTAGAACCAGGAACTATGCCGTGGAAGGCATATTTCACAGGTTCTACCTTTGACCTGGGAATCTGCATCTCTTCCAATGCTCCCGTAAATAAAATATTTAAAGAACTACCTCCATCTATTAAGACTCGATTAACTTTACAATTGTTAATAGTAGGTTCAACCACAATAGAAAACCTACCTAGTCGAGTCGACGGGATGGTGCAATCTTCTTTGTTGAAGGAGATTATAGTTTCCGTCCACCTCGATGGCTTGGCGATGATCGGAGACTCAGTAAGGTTGACCTCCCACTCCATGGCCTTTAGATGACGTCTTGATTCGTACGAAGAGGATCCTCCGAAGATCATATCCACTGTGTGATGTGGCTCCTGGTATTCCATCTCTTCGTCGCCATCTTTGTCCTTCTTGGAGCTTGGTTCTCCGAGTTCTGTTATGGAGGGAAATGGTCCTTTATCTGAGTAGTAGTCCTCCAGTTTACTTTGCCAGGTCCAGCAGGTGCGCAGATCATGCCCTGCTACCTTGTGAAGTTGACACCACTTCTTAGTTTTCTTGAAGTCACTAGCCGGAGCCATATCTTTATTCCGACCAGTGAAATCTTTCCTGCCCTTGGTAAACTTTTCAGAAATTGCAAGGACTTTTTTGTTGTCGGGCTTGCGATTCTTCTTGTTCTTGATAGACTTCTTGTTTTTCTTCTCTTGCTTCTCCAGGCCTGACTGGGGATTGTTATCTTTTCTATCAATAGCTTCATACCACTCGACTGCTTCACTAGCGGATGCATACTTGTCTACCATGTCAAAAAGTTCGACGGTCGTTCGTGAAGGATTTATTGCAATATCTTCTATAAACCGGCAATTCCTTAGCCCCGCTTTAAAAGCCTGGATGACAAAAGATTCTGCAATCTCTGGGATGGAATTTTGAACCTGACTGAATCTCTTGATATATTGTCGAAGAGTTTCATTGGTTTTCTGCTTCATCCGATGAAGATCATCCTCCTTCCCGGGACGGTCGTACGTCCCTTGAAAATTGGCGATCAAAGTATCACAGAGCTACTCTCAAGTGTAGATAGATCCGACCGATAGGTTAAGCAACCACGATCGGACAGACCCTTCAATGACCGTGGGCAAGTAATTTACTATCACGTTGTTATTACCACCAGCGGTCTTGATGGTGGTAGAATAAATTTGAAGAAATTATAATGGGTTCTGAGTCCTATTGAACTTCTCTATGTTGGCTGGTCAGAACCTTTTCGGTCAATGAACAACTTAGAGACCTACCGAAAATGCTCGGCGGCCCAAAATGGAGTCGTGGCGCCTTCTCTGAAAAGGAGGCAGATTATAATCAGTCGGGGATCGGTTCCTCAGATTTGCATATCTAGGATCTGGTGTGCCAACCCGGTCATGGACGTTATGATAACGTCTTTGACCACCTGCTTGGTTCAGGTGATGCCTGAGATCGCTTGGATCAAGCGGTTGTTCCTCTTGGTGAGGAGGAGGAGTGGCTGCTGCGAAGAGCCGTCTTCCCTCGTGATTCCCTGGTCGGAACCTACGAGGGGGTCTTGTTATTGATCGATCCTCTGCTCGACCATGTTTCCCCCTACTGAGGGAGGAGCACTGGGACGAAGTCATCGTGTGACTTTGCGAATTCTTCTGCTCCCGGTACATTTCTGTACGCTGCATGGTTTGTTGGAGGATCTCCGACACCTGACCTGCAAGCTGAACATAACCTGGAGTTCCTGGTAAAGCAGGGTTTGGATTATTTAGAATATCTCGAACTCGTTGCAGGTTTTGTATCGTTACCGAAGGTCGTGGCAGATTTTCACTTGCAAGGGACGTTCAATGAGTTGAGTTTTCCCTCGACCTACCGGTCGGCCCTGCCTGATTCCTTACTCACGGTGGGGTAGGAATAGGTGAATTAACTGATGCACGTCTATCAACTCGGTTGCCTCCGGTAGTTGGTGCTTGAGTGCCCGTACTATTTCCACCAACAAGTGGTGGCGAGTTAAGCCATGGAGGATCATGCATGGCATCTGGATTGGTATCTCCGATTGTTTTAACTTCGTAGCGCCAATAGTGATCTTCCGATGAACTCCCATCGTAGCTAAGGGAGAGCCTTCCAGTGCTTCTGCAAGGAGCCTCCACGATGGAGAGCGATCAGAGATTACCGCCTCCGGTGGGCTTTGTGGTGGACTCAGCCTGATTCGACGGACTGCCGATCGTTTGCTAAGTTTCACCATGCCCACTTGGCCTTCGATCGGTGATAACTTCATTGATACCCTTACCAGAGGCCGCTTAGCCCCTAGAATACGTAGGAGCTGTTGGCGAATACTGGTCGCCCATGTTAATATAGAGAGTACATGGACTCTCTGATTGCAGCACTGGGCTTCTATTGCCACTTTTGCCAGTCGGATCGACTGGGCTTGTAGAGGCGTTCGAACGTTTTGAACTGGTCAGAACGAGCAGTTCCTCTGAGAGCACCATTGTTGGTGGCGGTGTATCCTCATCCATCCAATTGATTTCGTCAATCTCTGCGATTGGCGAGCCGACGGAGGAGGAGGATGATGGCATCCTATTTTCTTCCATGGTGCGGATGCATGCGTCCATGTCAAGGTTGGAGTAGTCCACCAGATCGAACCAGTTTTCCTCATGCCAAATTCCTACCATGTTCGCATGAGCGATGATGGAGCAAAGGAAGTAGATGATGAATACTTGAGCGAAGTAATCTTCAAAAACTCAATAGCCTTCTTCCCCACGGATGGCGCTAGCTGTCGACGATCGAGTCGCTGATCTTAAGAAATAAATAGAGGAAAATGGCAAAGAGTTCTTGGGAGAGAATGAGACTGCTCTTTTATTGCTATGAACTGGCTATTACAGGGGGTGCCCTCGATGAGGCAGTAAACTAATCCTAATTACACTGAGAGTAGTGCTTGCTATATTGCAGAATCAGACTTGAAACATGAATGTAATGCCGATTTGATCTACTTCAATCTGATGCAGTTCGATCCCCTCGTTCCTCCGTGCTCCATCTTTAAATAACCGTCAAAGAGGTGGCAGTTGTTCCTAGAGAAGGCGCCTGTTGGAAGTAACGCGACTGGTCGGAGTGAGGCGACGGTTGATGAAACATCAACCGTTCGGTGGTTGAATGTCTACGAGATACTTCAACCGCATGGTGGTTGTTGTTAGTGTCTTAGGACCATAAAACATCGCGTGGTGTGGAACAAATATAACATGTGTTCCATTCATCACGTGGTAATGAATATACTCGGAGTTAGATCCGGATGCTAGTTCATTGCTTCTTATGAGCAGTCATCTGGTTGGGGACTAGGTACAGGACCTCATCCGACCAGAATACTTATTATGTAACCTCTGAAATCTTTGCGACCACTGGGGTCGTTAGCCTTAGGGGTTATGACCATGAAGACATATAGTCTTCTATTATGTATTAAAGCAATACATAGAGATTTTAATCCTCGTCAGCGGGTAACATGTCCCCCGTAAAAGAAGTTCCATCGTAAAAATACTTGCTCACTTTGGCCAAAACACACCATATGTATGTGGGCAACCTAAAAACTACTTCCTCTCTTTTCCAGTATTAGTTGAAACACCTGCTACGCATCTATCTATATAAATACAAACAACTGGTGAGATAAGACATCTCCTTTGTTTTGAGGACAATAAAACTCCACAATAATCCAAAAATCCCCAAAGATTCTCACTCGTTATTCGAGAGAAAAAGATAATACACTACGTATTTTGGTGGGAACAAATTATAACAGTGTGGATTAATAATATATAGATATTTTCTGTGAGAAATAATATATAGATCAGAGTCATTAGAGTTGTATAACAAAGGCAATAGTTGTGAGCCACCATTTAAAGAATGCACAACTGGATCGTGTTGAAAAGATGGCCAGAAAAAAGAGCAGCACACTCATACAAGTTTTAAAAGACAGAGAGAAAATTTTGGAAAAAGTCCATTTTACACCCCTAAACTCTTCTCAAAGTATGAAATCAACTCTGAACTACAAAACCGGACATTCGACATCCTTAAACTCATAAAACTGTTCACTTTACCCCCCTTGAGTCCATTGCACTCTGGTTTTAAGCTGACATGGCAGTGGGTTTGACATGTAGACTAGTTTTAGGGTGATGTGGCAGCCCAGTCATCCTGTCGGTGAGAAAAAAATAGAGATGACTCAGGCGAGGATGCCGGCGGTAAACAACGGTGAGTTTTGTAGTGGCGGTGCATAGGATAGCAAGAGGGAGCGGAGAAGAACCTAGGGGGTGTGATTTCCCGTGGTGGGTGTAACATCCCAATTTTTTGGAGCCTTTTAGAAAATTTCAAAATAAAAATCACCATTTGATTTTTCTTGAATTATTAAAGCTTAATTTAAAATTTCATAAATAAAAATAATTTAATGTGAAGAAATCAAACTCTAATTAAATAAAATTGTTTTATTTAATTTTTGGCATCTTTTTGAAGCTTTAAAAATAAAATAAACAATTTGAATTTTATTGGATTAATTTAAAGCTTAAATTAAAATTTTAGAAAATAAAAACATTTTAAATGATTAAAATAATTATCAATTAAATTCAAAATTATTTTATTTAATCTAATCAGGTTCCAAGGACTTTTGTTTAATTTTTGTGAATTTTCTGGAATTTATTTTATTTTTGGATTTTCTTTTCTTATTTTCTCTCACCTACTATTCATCTTCAAGCTCAGATCGTGTGTTTCTATTCTTCAGTCCGAAATCAGCATAGACTTCAATCACTTCATTCTTTTTCCCTGTTCTTCTCACTCGAATCATCAAATTTATAATTGTTTGAGGCATCGCGACCCCGTCGTCATCACCGTGCTATCAATGCGCAGCCCCATCAAGTTTTTTGCCGTTTCTTTCAGTTTCCAAAAGCGAGCCGCGAATGTCGCCGACACCCTTAATCGTGTTCCCGGTGATTCATTTCATGAAAGAAGCTATAAATTGGCGTGCTGTCACCTCATCTATCCCTTTGCACCCCCTCAAATTCTCAGAACCCCCAGAGGTCCATCGACGACAAATTTTGCATTTTCCCCGAATGTTAGTCATCTCACCCAAAATTATGAATTCATCAATCTGGTAAGATATTTGTTGTCTCCACCATGTCATTTTGTGTTCCTGAGCACGGTAAACATTAGCCCTCATTCAATTTGATGAATCACGGTGGCCCGATCTTCCGATAGGTTCGATTGATTTAAATCGTGAGGGCGTTGGCGCTTTGAGGCTTCCGACCGCAGATCGTCACCTCGCAATTAGCTACACCCGCACGATCGCCGTTATCAACCACGCTTGCACGCGATCGACCTTACCACGAGGGTTATGATTCCTGCAAGCAATCGAAGCAACTCACAAGAACAAGGTAGATGCAATCTGAAATATATTGCGAATATAGATGAAATTCACAAGTGGGGTTCCTCAAACCGAACAAGCGGTGAAACTGCAAAGTGGCAGAATAATCTAAGAAAAACCCACCCTAAACTGTGGCGGCGGCTGCAATATATAGGGGGGGGGGAACACGAGGAGGATGACCTAGGGTTGTGCTGCCATGTGGAGAGGCGTACATTTTCTGGGTTTCGACCTCGCCATGCTTACAAGGCCTTATTAGGCCCAAAACGGTGACGCAGCACCTTATTTCAATGTCTCTGACCAACACCCAACGTGGTCATCACTAGTCGTGGGCACAGTCGTGGATCGGTCGTATAACTGAGAGACAGTCGTGAGGCTGGTCGTGAGACTTGAGACACAGTAAATCGAGATCTGGCAGATCTGTCGTCTGACAAGTACACACAGTCGAGAGCTTGCAGATCACAGAGAACAGGGTCACAGAGAACTGGTCGTAGCCCTTGGAAACCTGGGCGTAGACGGTTTGGATCCTCCCCATTATTCCTAAGTAATAGAAGATCACAATTTTTAGGTAGCATACCATTCTGCATAGATAAATTATTAGCACCTAGAAACGAGCTCACCTCATAATTTAAGTGACGTGCACGAGCTCTTGTCATAGGACCTTGTAGTTTAGCAACCGGATCTGGAGGATTTTGTGTAGTGCGTGTATCCGAAGGAGTGATGTCCTCATCATCCTCCCCCTCTTGAATTGGAGTCGTCCTTGACTCAAGCTCATCTTCTTCTCCCACGTATGGCTTCAAATCTGAAATGTTAAATGTAGGGCTAACCCCAAAATCTGCAGGTAGATCCAATTGATATGCATTGTCATTTATCTTTGCAATTATCTTAAATGGTCCATCAGCCCTAGGCATCAACTTTGATTTTCTTAATTCCGGAAACCTATCCTTTCTCAAATGCACCCAAACTAAATCACCTGGTGCAAATTTTATTTCTTTTCTACCTTTACTTCCAGCAATTCTATACTTTTCACCATCGCTCTATATTCTCTTTAGTTGTTTCATGCAACTTAAGAACAAATTCAACACGCTTCTTAGCATCTAAATTAATTTTTTCAAAGGTAGGCAAAGGTAGTAAATCAATAGGAGCATGGGGGTTAAAACCATACACTACATGAAATGGACTTACCTTGGTGGTAGAGTGTACCGACCTGTTGTAAGCAAACTCAATATGCGGTAAACACTCTTCCCACATCTTCAAATTCTTCTTTAAAACAGCCCGCAACATGGTGGATAACGTGCGGTTGACAACCTCCGTTTGTCCATCAGTTTGGGGATGGCACGTAGTAGAAAATAGTAGCTTTGTCCCCAATTTGTTCCAAAGTGATCTCCAAAAGTGGCTCAAAAACTTCGCATCGCGATTCGAGACAATAGTATTGGGCACTCCATGTAAGCGAATGATTTCCCTGAAAAACAATTCAGCTATGTTTGTGGCATCATCGCTCTTGTGATAAGGTATAAAATGTGCCATTTTAGAAAATCGATCCACTACTACAAATATATTGTCCCTCCCCCTCTTTGTCCTAGGCAATCCTAAAACAAAATCCATAGAAATATCCTCCCAAGGGGCGCTAGGAATAGGAAGAGGCATATAAAGTCCATGTGGATTGAGACGGGACTTAGCTTTGTTGCATGTAGTGCAATGAGCCACGTGGCCGACATCGCGCCTCATCTTTGGCCAAAAGAAGTGGGCGGCCAGCACATCTTCAGTCTTCTTTGCTCCAAAATGCGCCATCAAACCTCCTCCATCGCCTCCTGCAACAACAAAAGACTAACGGAGCTAGTCGAACGCATAACTTGTTAGCACGATAGACCAAACCATCAATCGGCACATATTTATTCCATGTTTTCCCTCCTTTACAATGTTCAAGCACTTCTTTAAAGTCCAAATCAATAGCATATAAATCTTTAATGGTCTCCAAACCAAAAATCTTATGATCAAGTTGAGATAACATGGTATAACGTCTAGAAAGCGCGCCGGCAATCACATTGTCCTTACCTTTCTTATGCTTTATGACATATGGAAGCGACTCAATAAATTCTACCCAATTAGCATGTCGTTTGTTTAGTTTAGCTTGACTTCTAATATGTTTTAGCGATTCATGATCGGAATGAATAACAAATTCTTTGGGCCATAGATAATGTTGCCAAGTTTGAAGCACCACGAACTAAAGCGCACAACTCTTTATCATAGGTAGAATAATTCAGACTAGGTCCATTTAATTTCTCACTTTGAAATATGCAACCGCTTACCTTCTTGAATCAATACTCCACCTATCCCAATCCCGCTAGCATCACATTCAATCTCAAAAGTCTTACCAAAATCGGGGAGTTGGAGTAGGGTCTTGTGGTGAGCTTCTCTTTCAATAAGTTGAATGCCTTCTCTTGTGCAGGTCCCCATTGGAAAGGCACTCCTTTCTTTGTCAATTCATTCAATGGTGCGGCCAAGATGCTGAAATCCGCACAAAACGTCGATAGAATCCAAAGCAAGGCCGTGGAAACTCCGCTTTTTGTGTCACAATGGTAGGTGTCGGCCAACTTTGGATGGCTGCAATCTTTGCCTCATCCACCCCAATTCCTGTGGTGTCACAACATAACCAAGAAAGCGCAACTCGATCGGTGCAAAAGGTGCACTTCTCGAGGTTACCAAACAAACGTGCATCTCTCAAAGCATTAAAAACAGCACGATATGATTCAAGTGTAGCTCATGTGACTTGCTATAAATCAAGATATCATCAAAATAAACCACCACAAATTTTCCAATGAAAGGGCGTAAAACCTCGTTCATCAATCGCATAAAAGTGCTAGGTGCATTAGTTAGACCAAAAGGCATCACTAACCACTCATATAGTCCGAACTTAGTTTTAAAAGCGGTCTTCCATTCATCTCCCAATTTCATTCTAATCTGGTGGTAACCACTCCATAAGTCAATCTTTGTGAAAATAATAGAACCACTCAACTCATCAAGCATGTCGTCTAGCCTAGGAATAGGATGACGATACCTTATCGTAATATTATTAATGGCTCTACAATCAACACACATCGCCAACTACCATCTTTCTTAGGAACCAAAAGAACAGAAAAAGACAAGGACTAAGGCTTTCTCAGACGCGTACCCACGGTCCAAAAGATCTTGGACTTGTCGCTGAATTTCCTTAGTCTCCTCTGGATTGGTCCTATATGCAGCACGGTTTGGCAAAGTCGCTCCCGGGATCAAATCAATTTGATGCTCTATCCCTCGAATAGGTGGCAATCCCGGGGGTATCTCAACTGGAAATACATCCACATACTCCTGCAAAAGGTTAGCAACAGCAGGAGGCAAAGAGCTAGATATATCCTCAAGTGAAAATAAAGCATCTTTGCATATCAAAGCATAGCAGGACAGCTCATTATCACAAATTTTAGCAAGTTCAGATTTAGTGGCAAGCATAACACACCCCTTCAATTTTATTCCCTCGGACTTAGAACTAGGCGTCACTTTCTCCCCTTTAGGTGGGAAAACACGTTTTGCTACTTGCTGATTTTCAGAATCATGTTCATTGATGTTTCTTTCATCTTTAGCACGCTCTACTTCATCTTTCACAATTTCAGCTGGTGTCAAAGGCAACAACTTAATCTTCTTGCCCTATGTGAGAACGAGTAGGTATTAGCTCTACCATGGTGCAAAACATCATTATCATATATCCAAGGCCTACCAAGCAACAAAGAGCATGCTTGCATAGGCACTACATCAAAGTCGGTACTATCCTTGTAATTACCAAATTGAAAATTGCACTCGACAACTTGGTTTACCTTTAACTTACCACACGAATTGAACCATTGGATGTAGTAGGGGCGTGGGTGTGGTGTGTGGCCAAGCCAAGCTTCTTGACCATCTCGGAACTTGCAAGGTTATTGCAGCTCCCTCCATCAATGATTACTCTGCGGGCTCTCTCCTTCACGAGAAATCTGGTTTGAAACAAGTTGTGCCGTTGATTTTGCTCTTCTCTCTCCACTTGTGCGCCAAGACTCGTTGTGCAACAAGGCTCATATGATTCCGGTGTCAACAAAGAGCCTACTTGTTCCTCTACATCATTAGCATCACCGTCATTTCGTCTCCTCCATCTCGCAATGTTAGCGCAAGTACATATTCATCCTCAATATCACTAGCACTTACATAACCTCCGTCTGCAGTGGCAAGGTATGCTCGCTGACTTGGGCAATCCCTCATGACGTGGCCCATTCCCTTGCAACGGTGGCAAATAATCCCAGTCGTACGGCCCGTGGAAGCAACCGAAGAAGAACTCTTGGCCGGGGCATGCACACTAGTAAATTTGCTTACCTTGGGTGCATGTGATGGTGTCGGAGGTCTTCTTGAACGCGCCCTACTCGAGGAGGGGGCAGCAGACCGTGTGGCGAAGGTGGGACTATTTTAACTTGACCCGGCGTTGTTCTTGGTGTAGACGTGCTTCCAAAATTGTTCCTTGGCCTCTGCTGTCGTCCCTGCAATTCCTTTTCTGCCAAGCGTGCAAGTTGAAACAATCTAGGGATACTATCATATTCTTTGTAATCAACTATGTCCTGAATTTCACGTGTTAATCCTCCATAAAAATGTGCCATCGCAGCCTCTTCATCCTCAATAATGTCACAACGTAACATACTAATTTGTAGCTCCTGATAATATTCTTCTACAGATCTATTGCCTTGGTTTAAGCGCTGCAATTTCTTAAGCAAATCACGTTTAAAAGAAGGTGAAACAAATCTATTACGCATAGCAACCTTTAGAGCATCCCAAGTAGTAGGCGCTAATCCATCATTGCATACCCTATTCCACCAAATGATGGCGAAGTTTTTAAATTCACTTGTGGCTTGTCGAACTCTATGCACTTCAGGAACTAAGTGAGCATTAAATTTCATTCTCCGTCAACTCCCAATCTAGATATGTTTCACATCATAAGCACCCACAAAAGATGGTATAGTGAACTTGACTTTAGCATATGGATCATCATTAACACGTGCATTATGTTGCTGAATGTTATTACCTCTCATACCTTGACGGTTGAAGTTCCACCGGTTTCGTTGTCGTGCATCAAAGGCGTCGTGGTTGTGCATCTCATTTCCATTGTCAAACTCACGGTCATGGGCTGCACCATGAGGACCCACACGCCCATTGTTCGGTGGTTGATTGGCCAAACCATCAATGCGTGTGTTGAGCATTGCGATACTATCATTGAGTTGTTTGCGAGCAGTAGCGATTGTTTACGCAAACTTCCTATCAATGTCGTCATTAATAGCGTGGCGGTGCTCATCCAACACCCTCGTGAGCTCTTCCCTCAAAACACACTCTTGCGCATCCAATTCCTCACCTGCCATGGTTAGTAAAAGACAAAAGACAACACAAAGATATTATCCCTATCAACTACTAGGTGGTGGGAGGTGGGATCACACACTCTCAAGCGTCTTACCAAGCTCTTATGAATTTCTTACCAATTGTAGCAGGTGGTATGATCGGAGAAGGTGGGATGTACGACCGCGGCGAATGGCGAATCACGAGGATCCAAATCGAGGGCGAAAGTATGTGGAGCTCGGACGAGTAAAATTTTGTAGCAAGGAATAGCGATAATGAAAACAGTTAGCAAAGCTGAATCAAAGTCCACGGTACTAAATCACGATTCTTTGGCCCAAACACGTTCCTAGAACTAGCTCGAGCAAGCGAAATACAAGCACAATAGAACAAAATTACAAGGCAACTGATTTCTCCTGTGGGTGGTCGTGGACCAACTGTGGATTGTCGTGAGCCACCTGAGGGTGGTCGTGAGCCAACTGGGGTGGTCTCTTTTTTCGTTCTTTTTTTTTTGCTTCTCTCTTTCTTTTTTTTTGACTGTCGAAACCCAACCGAGGGTTCCTCTCTCTCTCTTTTTTTTTTGCGAAAGTGACCTTGACTCACAACTCTTCAAAACCATCTTCTGGGTCTGGGGATATATATAGGTCACAAACTTTTTCCGGAGAGCAGGGGTATAAAGGTAATAAAAAGATGGTCGAAAGGGTAGGTGGTCGGATCTGAGGAGGTGGTCGAGCCGACTAGGCAGTCAAACCCGAGGAGGTGGTCGAACTCAAGTAAGGTGATCGAACTCGAAGAGGTGGTCGAATCCGAGGAGGTGGCCGAATCCGAGTGGGTGGTCGAATCCGACTGGGTGGTCGAACCCAAGGGGGTGGTCGTATCCGATCAGGTGGTCGAACTCGAGTTGGTGGGAAGTTGAAACTAAGTACGTGGTCGGATGAGGGTGATGACACGATCTCGGCTATAGTAGACAAAACAACGGATGCAACCAAGGACAAGCCGAGATACACGATGACCAGAAACAGCAAAGACTCGACGCTAGAAACTAGATCACGACGACTAGACCAGCAACAAAGACACCGATGATGGACTCGAATTCAACAACGCGAAAACTGAAAACACAACTGCGAAAGGCACAGAGTGGTTTGGACAATGAAGAACTAAGATCTAAAACTTTTGTGGGGCAATTTTACGGACTCTAGGTGATGAAAACAACTAACAAAAAGGGATCAATGAGATTACCTAACGGGCAACTTTGGTGCTCGATACCACTTGATGAATCACGGTGGCCCAATCTTCCGATAGGTTCGATTGATTTAAATCGTGAGGGCGTTGGCGCTTTGAGGCTTCCGACCCGCAGATCGTCACCTCGCAATTCGCTACACCCGCACGATTGCCGTTATCAACCATGCTTGCACGCGATCGACCTTACCACGAGGGTTATGATTCACGCAAGCAATCGAAGCAACTCACAAGAACAAGGTAGATGCAATCTGAAATATATTGCGAATATAGATGAAGTTCACAAGTGGGGTTCCTCAAACCGAACAAGCGCGAAACTACAAAGTGGCGAGAATAATCTAAGAAAAACCCACCCTAAAGCGTGGCGGCTGCAATATATAGGGGGAACACGAGGAGGATGACCTAGGGTTGTCTTTGCCATGTGGAGGCGTACATTTTACGGGTTTCGACCTCGCCACGCTTACAAGGCCTTATTAGGCCCAAAACGGTGACGAAGCACCTTATTTCAATGTCTCTGACCAACACCCAACGTGGTCGTCACTAGTCGTAGGCACGGTCGATAGCTTTGAGACACAGTCGTAGGGCCGGTCGTGAGCTTGAGACACAGTCGTGAGATCCGCAGATCTGGTCGTAGAGCAAGTACACCTGGTCGTAGAGCTTGCAGATCACAGAGAACAGGGTCACAGAGAACTGGTCGTAGCCCTTGGAAACCTGGGCGTAGACGGTTTGGATCCTCCCCATTATTCCTAAGTAATAGAAGATCACAATTTTTAGGTAGCATACCATTCTGCATAGATAAATTATTAGCACCTAGAAACGAGCTCACCTCATAATTTAAGTGACGTGCACGAGCTCTTGTCATAGGACCTTGTAGTTTAGCAACCGGATCTGGAGGATTTTGTGTAGTGCGTGTATCCGAAGGAGTGATGTCCTCATCACAATTTCTCTTTTTGTGCAGTGAATTGCTCGAATTTTGTCGTTCTTCCTCCCAAGCCGAATTCGCTCTCGACGGTCGATCTTCGTCCACAGTGCATATTTCTTCGAGTGAACTGCATCATGACATGTTCCAGACCTCCCTCATACTTAACCTCCTCTCAATTTGTTGGATTATACATTGTGGATCACCGCCGTCGTCGTCGCTCGTTTCTTACCGCCGGTCACCGTGGAGGCAACACCTCAGATCATCTCTGGCCAAACCAACCGACCACACCTATGCGCTCCTTGGGTCAAGGCCGTGCCTGTGCTCACCCTAGCTCCCTTCCCACACCTTCAGGCCGCCGTTGTCACCGTGAGGCCATGCACTGCCGCCGCTCTAGATGACGCCACCGCCGCCTCGAGCTATCGCCGGCCGAACAGTCGCCGCCTAGGGGTAGAGGGACTCCATGGGGTCCCATTTCCAAGCTTTGCTGGCCAGTCCACCGTACACCTCACCGGTGCCATTGCCATGGCCGAAGCTCTGGACGTTCTCTGATCTGTTCATTCTGTGTTGGTTGAAGTCTCTGTGTTCCTTTGCTTCAATTAATTTGCCTTGAGTATTTGTCACAAGAACACTTTGGGTCAGTTGGTTAGATGAGGAAAGTTAGTCCTCCCCTAGACCAAAGGTCTTGAGAACCCCATTGTTTTCTAAATTCTTCAATTCTTTTCCTTGAGTCAATGACAGTCATGCCCCACTTGTCATTCTCACAACACTTTAGCTCTGTGTTGTTTGTCTAGCCAAACCGAAATCAACAGTGATTCCAATACTGTAGCAGTAGTTGTGTTTGATCATTTTTATGTTAGAATCAAACTTCCAGATGTCCGTTCTCCCTCGTTCGAACTCCAAATCCATCGATTCTTTCTTCTAAATTCATATAAATTCATTCTCTACTTTCTAGTATTTATTTTATGATTTTTAGTCTTTATTTCCTTTCTGTTATTTATTTGGTCCGATTCGCACGTGTAGAGTCCGATGTTGAAGACACGAATTTGGATCAACATGAAGCGCTTACCTCCGACGTCAACGAAGGCGAGTCTCCTTTGACCATTTTGAACCTATGATTTGTAAATTATGTTTTCAGTTTTAAATTATTATGCATTGCTACTTTATTTAATTGGTGAGTTTAAATTGTAGGTTGTTAGTTAAAACCTAAAGATTGTTAATGTCTTCCTTGATATTTGTTATTCTATACGTTGGTAACCCTAGCGTAGAAATTCCGTAATATTGATTACAACTTTGTGGAATAGTTTTGTACGGTAGAATTGCTTAGACACGCTTTACAACTTTATTTAACCTTTGAGGGAGAAAAACCATTATTACCCTTTATGCTTTGTTTGGAAAATGTATGACATTAGGTAATGTCAGTATTTGAAAAATAAAATAAATTGATAAAAATATGTTTTAGACTTGGGTGGATGGTAAGATCAGGCGGGTGCAGCTAGAGCACGAGATCTTGTATTGTGTTAAGTTCCGCCCAAGTCATATTGAGGATCGACACCCTGTGATTATCCAAACTGAGTAATACCGTGCAACCACATGTCCTAAATGGGAAGGACCTGGCTAAATAATTACTATGTTCTAGCATTATGCCCGCAGGCTGTTGATGGTAGGAGTTACCTGGGTGGTGCAGACGATGGTAATTGACGTCCATGCCTGTCGGGGCTTACGCTAGGCATTGGTAAATGGTGTCCAAGTTCGGGCGGGTTATCCCCCCACAACGTTGAGCTCCAAGTCGATTGTAAATAACGTCCATGATCTGGGGTTAAGCTCATCGGACGGGCTAATGTTGGGATAAAGTATTGTAAAAGCCCTGTAATAATCGCTTAGTCGTGTGTCATGGCCGATATTATAAGTCGATTATCTTGTGTGGGTCAAGCTGTACAACCTCTGTAGAGTATAAAACTATTCGAATAGCCGTGCCCACGGTCAAGGGAGGGCAAGGTGCATTTTCACATGGTAGATTTTGGTTTTGATTTCAAAAGAGTGAATTTTGGGAACTGGGAGCAGTTGTGACTCTCGGGTAGTTTACTGGCAGCTAGAGCCAATTGGGCAGCTAGAACCCTATCCTTTGAACCTTGGCGGCTAGAGTCTTGATGCTAGTGGTTGGTAGCTAGAACCTCCACTAGTGATACAGTTAATTTATTTGTTGAAACTACTTTTTGGTCAAGTGTGCTTTATGAAAATTGTTTAAACTTAAAATATTGCTTTGTGCAAAAGAACCATATAAGCCTCATTTGTTAAAGCTATGCATATGCATTTTTCTAAGACTCGCGGAGCACTTTATGTACTCACATGCTACACCCAAATAAATATCAGAAGCCTTCAATGATGCCGTGGACGATTATGACTACTTCACCTGCGGGTTTGACGAAGGACATCCGAAGTACTAGGCCGTGCTCCCTAGCTGAATGCATGTGGGCAATTTGATGGGCCACCACTAGGAGTTTACTCTTTTGCTGTTTCCGCTGCTGTAAGTCTAATGGTCTTTTGACCTCTTTTTGTAATAAGTGGCTATAAGGTCGGTACTCAGTTGTTTATTAAAGTTATTTCGTGATTCGAACTTGTTATCAACGATGTTTCTACTGTGTGCACTAGCTACTGATCATGGGACTGGTGTAGAAATACACAGAGGGTTCGGATGCAGAAATCCGGTCTCGACATGAAGGATGGCTGGAAACATGAACAACGGTAGCAGCGACAACATTGCAGTGGAGGATTCAAATGGAAGAGGAGAGCATGCACATAAATAGGGCACGAGGAATGTGAATGAAGAGACGGTTGGTCTGGATACTCACCATAACATCCTGTAGATAGTGAGCTGCGGCGCCAAGGTCAGGCAGACTATGGTAGCAATGATGCACCGACGTCCCTCTGAAATTGACCAAGGGGAAGTGATCAGCAGAGAGTAGAGGAGATTAGTACCTAAGGGAATTAGATGACTCTTCACCGAGCGCCCGCCTGGAGCGAAGGGGACAGGACGAGCACGTGCTCGGCTAGGTGGAGCAGACGACAATGAAGGTTGCGCGGTCGCGCACTAGATCTAGGGAGGAGGCCGGATGGGAGGCGACCAAGGTCGTTGAGAGAGGAGCGGGAAGGAGAGCTATTGTAATATCCCAAAAATTTAAAGAGGAGAAAACTTTACAGATGCGAATTGTTTTAGAAAGTGGTGTTAACCGAACTTTCTGAAGTTCGCGTTATTCAGAGAACTGGGTCAGGGCGAAAACCCACAACATCACGGCCCATTAGGGCAACCATCCAAGTGGAGGGGGACAACCATGTACTGTAGCATGTACTGTAGCACCACTTCCCCTCCCCATTGCGCCTCCGCCTCCTTTCCCCTCCCTTGCGCCTCCTTCCTGCTGCTGTCAAGAGATCAAAGGGAAGTAGAAGAAGAGGAAGAAAGGAGGAAAGGGATGTAGGCTGGAAGAAGGGGTTGATCTCACAGGGGAATTTTGTAGGTATATTCATGTTCTCCATTAATTATTGTAATTCTTTCATGTGTGAATTGTCACCGATAGTCAGATTGTTATCCTACTGATCTAGATCGGTGTTCTGTAGTTTGGTTAATTCGTCAGATTGGATTAGTTCCATGTGGATTCAGAAGTTAGGGTCTCCTGGAGATAGATGGGTAATTTCGTTAGCTTTCCAGAAAGTCTTAAATCATAATTTTTGGATAAACGATGATTTAGTTATGAATTTCACAAGACTGGGTGCTAAATCAGTCTCAAGACGTGTGCAGCGAACATAGACCTGTAAGTTTGATCTTGGAGACGGCCGAATTGGGTCAGTTGGTCTTCGTGAGATTTGTAGGTATTTTAATTATGATTCCATAAACTTAAATTTAATAATTTTTGGATTTATAGATCAAAAGATATGAATTTTAGAAGCTAAGGTTGTAATCTGTCTCTCTGTTGTGGACAGAGGCATTTTACTTGACTGTTTGCAACCTTTGTTGCACAGCGGAAATATTTGAGATAATTTTATTGAGATAGCTGGTTTCATGTCGTTTCCAGAGAGTGTTAGAACAATGTGTTTGGTTGAGCCAAACAAAAGTTATGAAATTCACAAATTAGTAGTACCGAAGATGATAGATCGGTCTTTGGGATTAAAAACAAAGGCTTAGAGGAACTAGTTTGATCTTTCGGTCACCTGAGAAGTTGTAGCTAGGCTTGTGTAGGTTCTAGGAAAATTGGATTCGTGGCTTTTGGAGTTTTAACTCAAAAGTTATGAATTTTTCTTTAACCGCTGTCTGTTTGGGCAGATTTGGGAATTTGAGAGTGTATTGATTAAATGTTCGGGTTGCGGGTAGGGACGCTTGTTCTCGTTTTGTTCAATTGCTATGCTGTACACTGTTGGTTAGTGTACTTAGTATATTGTTTTACGGCTCCTAGGTGGTGGTGAACCCCGGGGCTAGAGCTTTCCATCGTTGTCTTCCGTCTCACGATTGAGGCAAGTACAATTGAATTGTCTTGTTTGTTGTTTGTTTCATTTGATTGTTGAATATGCAAATGGGCAATATTGGTATTTCTTGTTTCCCTTCATAATTGATATGCCATGATTCTTCGATAATATGTTTACTTTCAGTATATTCATTCGTTCCTTCTTTCATATTCACCACGGAAGTGGGTAGTGAAGCCCCGTCATTCCAACATGGGCAAGTACCTTGTGATTCTTATTATTGGTGAATACTGAGTGCTTGTTGTTCATACTGTTATTTCTATGATCCATGAGTAGATTCAATGCTTTATGTTCATTTCACGTTCGTTAATCCATGTTTAATGAGATGATGTCTTTCATTATTCATAATTCATTTCATTCATTCATTGTTCATGTTTCATCCATGGGAGTGAAAAGTAAAGACCCATCAATTCCAGTATGGGCACGTAAGACCCACCATTCCAATGTGGGCAGATTTGGATCCCCGTATGAAACGTTCTTCACATGGGCCTTGGATCCCCGTATTTTGTTAAATGCGGGCCTAAGTGAACACCGACGGTGTGTCATCAGCTATACCAATATAAGGTATGGAGTTCATGCATTTCATTCATTCATATGTTTTCTGCCATTCTACCTTCATATTCTTTAGTGTGATGTTATGTTCTTATTCCTCGATTCCACATTCGAATTCTATCCCGTTATATAATGATATTACTCATCCGTTCTACATTCGTATTATATTCTGTGATTGTTATGTTCTTATTCAGTATTGTTCGTAATGTTCTGTTGTACTTGCTGAGTCGTGGACTCATTCTTGCCGTGTTTATTTCTTTTAGGTAAACATTGGAGACGGCATGCATGGGAGGGAATAGTCACGGATCACTTCATTCACATTGCTTTAATCACCTTTAATTAGATGAACTTATCATTACCTTCTATTGGATAAATGTTGGATTGTAATGATTGGAGTTTGGTGGTTGATGCCCTCTTTCATTATGATATGTTGAGTTAGTAATTGCCTAAGATCTTCGTATAGTCTATGGATATGTTTATCATAGATGATTCAATATGATTAGGTAATTAGTTTAATATGTTGTTGGATTCTAATTCAATTCTTATGTTCATTCTATCATTTGATGATTCTTACATGTTATTAGTTGATAGATTGCTGAAATTATTTCGTATTGTTGATGTATGTTAGTCTTCTAGGTAATATCTTGGCTTCCGCATAGCCAGGGTGTTACAGTTGGTATCAGAGCGGGCTTTAGGTCCGTGGTCATTGAAACATTAAATTGACACACTGTGCACAGTAGGTGGGATTTGGGTAATCCATTGCATTTGCGATTCTGATAGTATGTTTCATCATGTTGAACTGTTCTTGAATTGATTCTGTACTATTATTAAACTATGAGATGTTATGATCTTCTATATCTATGAATTTATTCTATGATTGATATGAGATGATCTTATGTTCATAATTGATTATATTGGTTATGCGTGATGGTAACGAGTGTTGAGAAGTTGAGGTTGTGGTTGTTGCCCAGGTTTTGCTGTGCTACACCACCGCTAAATGGTATGGGAATAGAGAAGTACTTACCCCCGTTCCATAGTTATATGTTGAGCATGAGTTCTTTGACGAAGTTGTTGTCTTCCTTGAGTTTGTATTTGGTCTCTTGGTTGTAGTTTCTTGTAGTTGATGAACTTCCTTTGAATGGTGGTTTTGATGAAGTAGGCAAGTTTCAATTGGTCTCTATTCGTTCTATGAAACAAATATTGTTCTTCCGACTATTGTGATATTTCTACTACTTGTGAACGTAGTTAATCTGCAAGATTGATCTTTTCACGGAAGTTCTGTTTTATTCTCTGTTGGAAAACGTAACTCATTTGTTCGCTTGGTATTTGGGCAGTGGAAGATTTCTTTTGCAAGTTCTTTACTATGTGGGAGTTTTGACCTTGCGTATTTCTTCTGAATACTTTGAGAGTTGAAGTTTAATGCCTCTCTTTTAAGAAAGAGAATGTTAAAACTCTTTAGTGTTATGTTGTCATACTTATCTAAAAGGTTTTAATTAAAAAGAATTATTTGGTATGGTATGAGTTATCAGGTTGGGTTGTTAGCATGGTGCAAATCAATGATTCTTAGCTAATGTCTTCAAAAGTGAAGTTAATTAATTTCAAGTTGTCCTGTAGTAGTTCTTGAAAATTTTGAATAAGATTTTGCCTTTTCATGTTCGGAACTCATGGAGTTAGTAGTTAGTAGGGAGTGTGAAACAATAAAGAATTTGTTTGACCAATTCATTTGGTTACATTTCTAAACTTGTTAAATAAATTAGAATATTTGGTCTTATGTATTTAATCTAACCGTTCGAGATGATTAAGTATGGATGTGGTGGGCTATTGCTTTAGCATATATTAATCTTGAATCTGTCTTCTATTTGGACACCTGAAAGATTTGTACAAATGCTAGATTCACTTGATTTTGCCGTGCTAAATTGCTGTTATATGTATGAAGAAATGGATGAGGGTTGTTATATTGACTTACAAAACATTGTCCTATAAATATTCCATTGTTGAAGTTTAAAGACATTTCATTCTAATTTCTGACCAAAGGTAGAACTATGAATGCTTCCGTGATTACATAATCATCAGTTGTTAGTAGTAATGGTTAGAGTACTACTAGTGTGAGCTTGTTAAAAAGAGATTTGTTTCAGCTTTGTGGCTTTTGCACTAGGTTTCTTTTCTAGAATGAGTTGTTATTACAATCTTATATGATGATAGAAATTTTATGACACGAATTGTTATGTTTCTTTTGAAAGATTTATTGATGTGACAGCAAGATAAATTGAATGTTACCAAGAATGTATGTTATTGAAGTTAATATAATGTTCAGTAATGTGATGGTGATGTTGATTCTTTTATAGAGAAAGAATTTTGATTGTCTTTCGTGATGTCTCTTAAATGAAAATATTTCAAAAGTTGCACTCGTGATCCCTTGGTGTTCAAGATTTATGTGGTAATTGAAAGTTGTCGAGTAAAGCGACGTGTTGCAAAGTTCTAATGGTTCTTCAGTGATTCAAGTGATTTGATCTTGAATGCTCGTTTGTTCTTATCTGCTAAGGTCTGATATTCTCTTCTTGTGAGGCCTATGCTTTCAACTGTGGACTCCACTTATGTCTTATGAGTTCATTGCCTAAATGATTATTCCCCTTGGTCCTGTGTTCACTGCGAGTGGTAAATGTTTTTCTAGTTGGTGAAAATGGTTTTCATTTGCCTTTTCTTTTCGAGAAAGAATCAACCTATTCGTTTCACAGGGGTCTTTCGCAGTGTTTATTCATTGTTGTTGTGAGACCTTGGGTTGTACGTTATTTGAGGAGCACTAGAGGATGAATTGATTTCGTGAATGATTCTTGGAGAGAATCTTAGTTACCGGATGTTTGTCTTTGAGACTAAACTAATTGCATTGTTGCAATTAATAGGACCTATAGTGATTTGTGGTCTAAGGTCTTTTGTTCACTTTGGGTGGAACAATAGAATTATCGAAAGAATGGAAACCTTGATCAGTTTATTAGTGTAATGCGACTGGGCAGTTTTAACGGTTGTAAAGGTGAAATAAGACGGTGCGGTGTAATGAGGAAAAGAATAGCGAGGAAATCTAAACGTCAAAGGAATTAATGAAATGACAGAGATTGTTGGATTATCGTTAGATATGGCTTGGTTCAATGAGTAACTCTCTTGTAGTTAAATCCTTCAAAGGATAATTTGGTTAAGAAAATATTTATCTATTGATATTAATGATCGAGTATGGCTAGACTGTGGGAATTTTATTCATCGAATCTGAGGATTTCCATAACATTTTACACCATAAGTTCATTATAGGAGTCTCGAAGGTTAATTTTCGGGCTTCACATTTTTATGCTGGGACTTTGGTCGCCCAAGGATTTTGTGTAGAGGAAGTAGAATAAGGGTGGATTCAGAATTGTGGGATGATTATTGATAGGACCCTTTTGATGTAGTGCATGAGAATGTGAGATGTGAATTCTAAGTTGTTTGTTATTCAAGGATTGAGGTGATGTGTTTGCGTGTGAGATCTATTTTGAGATGCATTGGGAGTCATCTGTCAAATTAATTCCTTCGGTAGGTGAGTTGGCTGGAGTATGTTTATGTGGAGTCAATAGAACCTCTCTACAAAGATGTGGTTGAGGTATTCGATTTGAACTTGGCGTTGAGGTTGCCAATTTAAGAAAAAAATGAGTTAGTGTCATGCGATGAATTCGAATTTCATAAATTAAGAGAAGTTCTATTCTTAAAAGAGAAATTGAGGAAAAAGTGGCCTCGGGTAATGAAACGCTTCTTTTGATTCTTGTTTGAGCTATGCGTTTATGACGGATGTCTTTCGCAAATTGAGATTGACTTTATGATTTGCATGTGTGGTTCTTATCACTTCAGAAAAGAATAAAGGAAAATGATTATTTTGGTCATTCGAGTGATTTCACAGTTGGCTTATGTGGTGTTTTTCTCCAATTGCCTACTTGAAAAATGGAAAAGTTTTTATGATGAATATTTTGAGTTTTGGGTTGGAGTCTTTTGGAGGGAAATTGGTTATGAGAGGGTTGCAGTGCGAATCCTTTGGTTTCAGTTGGGTTCTGATGGTAGAAGATTTTGTTTAAAGCGAGTTTGTTGTGTGTTCCCGACTAAAGGAGACGCTCCTTATTAAGATGAGGAAACCGATTGAGTAGTGGGACAAGAGTTCCATGTGTGTGGTGCATGTTTGTGCTTTTGGTACCAAAGGGAAAGTTGGCCCGAGGTACATTAGTTTGTTTTCGCTCGATTCATGGGATTAGGAAGTGGGCGTATCGCTATGGCCGTCTCGGTCCATCGCGAGTACATAATGTCCGGTATGTTCGTGTCTTTGAGTGAGTACCCGAGCAGTCCAAAGCTTGGGATTTCGATTAGAGCCGTTGGCCAACAAGTACGACCTTATCTTTGAGTCCTGCGTGTTGAGAGAACCTGTGGGGGTCGAGACGAGTGTCGAGGTGTAAGAGAACCTGTGGGGGTCGAGACGAGTGTTGAGGTGTAAGCCAATGGTATCCATCATTTGTGATGTGGTTCCATATGTCTGAGAGGAAAGTGACATGGAAGCAAGGGTCTCGCATGCGCGAGCAATATCCGAGTCTGTTCACGACTGGTACATGTAATTTGTTGTTTCATTTTAGTGGCAGTTGTTCTTCTGTTTATTTCGACGGTTAGAATTCGGGGTCAAATTCTGTTTAAGGGTTGTAGAATGTAATATCCCAAAAATTTAAAGAGGAGAAAACTTTACAGATACGAATTGTTTTAGAAAGTGGTTTTAACCGAAGTTTCCGCGGGGGGGGGGGGAGGGGGGTTTCGCGTTATTCAGAGAAACTGGGCTGTGGGCCGAAAGCCCACAGCATCTTGGCCCATTAGGGCAACCATCCAAGTGGAGGGGGATAGCCATGATACTGTAGCATGCACTGTAGCACCCCTTCCCCTCCCCATTGCGCCTCCACCTCCTTTCCCCTCCCTTGCGCCTCCTTCCTGCTGCTGTCAAGAGATCAAAGGGAAGGAGAAGAAGAGGAAGAAAGGAGGAAAGGGATGAAGGCTAGAAGAAGGGGTTGATCTCACAGGGGAATTTCGTAGGTATATTCATGTTCTCCATTAATTATTGTAATTCTTTCATGTGTGAATTGTCACCGATAGTCAGATTGTTATCCTGCTGATCTAGATCGGTGTTCTGTAATTCGATTAATTTGTCAGATTGAATTAGTTCCATGTGGATTAAGAAGTTAGGGTCTCCTGGAGATAGATGAGGAATTTCGTTAGCTTTCCAGAAAGTCTTAAATCATAATTTTTGGACAAACGATGATTTAGTTATGAATTTCGCAAGACTAGGTGCTAAATCAGTCTCAAGACTTGTGCAGCGAACATAGATCTGTAAGTTTGATCTTGGAGACGGCCGAATTGGGTCAGTTGGTCTTCGTGAGAATTGTAGGTATTTTAATTATGATTCCATAAAATTAAATTTAATAATTTTTGGATTTTTAGATCAAAAGATATGAATTTTAGAAGCTAAGGTTGTAATCTGTCTCTCTGTTGTGGACAGAGGCGTTTTACTTGACTGTTTGCAACCTTTGTTGCACAGCGAAAATATTTGAGATAATTTTATTGAGATAGCTGGTTTCATGTAGTTTCCAGAGAGTGTTAGAACAATGTGTTTGGTTGAGCCAAACAAAAGTTATGAAATTCACAATTTAGTAGTACCGGAGATGACAGATCGGTCTTTGGGATTAAAAACAAAGGCTTAGATGAACTAGTTTGATCTTTCGGTCACCTGAGAAGTTGTAGCTAGGCTTTTGTAGGTTCTAGAAAAATTGTATTCATGGCTTTTGGAGTTTTGACTCAAAAGTTATGAATTTTTCCTTAACCGCTGTCTGTTTGGGCAGATTTGGGAATTTGAGAGTGTATTGATTAAATGTTCGGGTTGCGGGTAGGGATGCCTGTTCTCGTTTTGTTCAATTGCTATGCTGTACACTGTTGGTTAGTGTACTTAGTATATTGTTTTACGGCTCCCAGGTGGTGGTGAACCCCGGGGCTAGAGCTTTCCATCGTTGTCTTCCGTCTCACGGTTGAGGCAAGTACAATTGAATTGCCTTATTTGTTGTTTGTTCCATTTGATTGTTGAATATGCAAATGGGAAATATTGGTATTTCTTGTTTCCCTTCATAATTGATATGCCATGATTCTTCGATAATATGTTTACGTTCAGTATATTCATTCGTTCCTTCTTTCATATTCACCACGGAAGTTGGTAGTGAAGCCCCGTCATTCCAACATGGGCAAGTACCTTGTGATTCTTATTATTAGTAAATGCTGAGTGTTTGTTGTTCATACTGTTATTTCTATGATCCATGAGTAGATTCAATGCTTTATGTTCATTTCACGTTCGTTAATCCATGTTTAATGAGATAATGTCTTTCATTTTTCATAATTCATTTCATTCATTCATTGTTCGTGTTTCATCCACGGGAGTGGAAAGTAAAGACCCATCAATTCCAAGATAGTACGTAAGACCCACCATTCCAATGTGGGCGATTTGGATCCCGTATGAAACGTTCTTCATATGGGCCTTGGATCCGTATTTTGTTAAATCGGGCCTAAGTGAACATCGACGGGTGTGTCACTGGCTATACCGGTATAAGCAGAAGTGGAGTTCATGCATTTCATTCATTCATATGTTGTCTGCCATTCTACCTTCATATTCTTTAGTGTGATGTTATGTACTTATTCCTCCATTCCACATTCGAATTCTATCCCGTTATATAATGATATTACTTATCCGTTCTACATTCGTATTATATTATGTGATTGTTATGTTCTTATTCAGTACTGTTCGTAATGTTCTGTTGTACTTGCTGAGTCGTGGACTCATTCTTGCCGTGTTTATTTGTTTTAGGTAAACATTGGAGACGGCATGCATGGGAGGGAATAGTCACGGATCACTTTATTCACATTGCTTTAATCACCTTTAATTAGATGAACTTATCATTACCTTCTATTGGATAAATGTTGGATTGTAATGATTGGAGTTTAGTGGTTGATGCCCTCTTTCATTATGATATGTTGAGTTAGTAATTGCCTAAGCTCTTCGTATAGTCTATGGATATGTTTATCATAGTTGATTCAATATGATTAGGTAATTAGTTTGATATGTTGTTGGATTCTAATTCAATTCTTATGTTCATTCTATCATTTGATGATTCTTACATGTTATTAGTTGATAGATTGCTGAAATTATTTCGTATTATTGATGTATGTTAGTCTTCTAGGTAATATCTTGGCTTCCGCATAGCCAGGGTGTTACAGCTGTAAGATCGAGGAGGCCGACTAAAGAGGGGGTGAATAAGCAGTCTTTAAAATCCTTTTGGCTAAAACTGAGTTTTAGGCGGAATAGAAAAACAATTAGGTTTTGCTCAATTAAAACCTAAATCAACTAGTCTTGACTAAGTAAACCAACAATCTAAGACTATTGATAATGATAGCAAACATACAAATAAATGTAAGCAATTTAATACTATAATTGTAAATTGCAACAGAGTAAAGCTCAAGAAAGCAAACCACAAGAACACTTGAACTTTTTCCCGTGGTGATCGGACACTTGTCGGTTTCCCCAGCCCACGTTGCAGTAAGCCCAAATGAATTGGACCGGCTCCACAAATTGAGCCAACACCTCGAATCCACTCAAGGTTGCCTTTTCTCCACTACGGAGATGGCAAGCACCAAGCCACTCACAAACGACCGGGTCTTCTCACAACCTTCTTTGAGAAGATCACCGGCACAACTTCTCCAAGTCGTCTAGGTGTCGGTAAACACCAAGAGTAACAGGTCGAATACACTCACTTGAATAAATCAAGTGTCTAAGCTCAATGGATACACAAACCACCACCTAATGCAACACATGCCCTAGGATCTTGCTCTCTAAACTCACTAAGTACAACACATGCACATAAGAGATGAGATGGTTTGCTCTTTTGCTCAAGGGAGATGAATATGGCACAAGCACATGCTCTCCAACCGACCATAAGGGGTATTTATACACCCACGCAAGAAAACTAGCCGTTTGAAGAGAAACTGTGCAAAAAATAGCACGACCGGTCAAACCGGGCAACTGTATAACAATAATGTTGTAGGTGTAAAAACCAAACACAAGTGAGGGGGTCGACGTCGGCCGTCTGATGGGCCATCGTCCACGAGGGTAAAAACTGACACGAGGATTTATACAGGTTCGGGGGTCCGAGAGAACCGCCCTACTCTTGTCGGTGAGCCAACGGGGGGTTACCTCCGTAGAGGGAGCCCCCGAGGGCTCACCCGTTTGAACATGTTTCTTTATTGCTCAAGAGAACCATCCTTTTGAAAGGAGGGATACATGGGGTATTTATAGGCTCCCAAGCCTGTACAAATGACCAAACTACCCCTTGGGGGCTAGCTACACTATGAGTACAAGCGAGGGGCATTATAGTCTTTCATGAGTATAACTGCATTTCTGTTATCTGTGTGCGAGTCTTCTGCAAGACGGGCCTGTCAGTATGAAGGATGAATTATTCTTACAACACTAGCCCCCTTGCCCCTTGACGTTTTAGGGGAAACGTCGAAAGGGGCAGTCTTGAATTGTTCCTTTTATGCAGAGGTTGATATTCCAAAAACAACACTAGCCCCTTGCCCTTGGCGTTTTAGGGAAACGTCGAAAGAAGCGATCTTGAATTGTGCCTTTTGTGTTGAGTCGATTTTTCAGAGGAGTTTTGGTAGAGTTGAATGGTGATGACGTCCAAAGTGTGAGACCGCACCTTCGCACTTTGATTTCCTGTGAAGCCATACCTTTGTGCATGTATGTAGGTATATACCAACCAAGGCCATAGTAGCCGGAGACATAGAGGATTCTATGTTGGTTCTTCGTGCGGTATCTACTGCTTTACTTTCTTTTTCACGGAGACATACTACGGTGTCTGTTTAGGAATCCAAGGCCAGTAGACCGCCATATTTTTCTGGTCTCCAAGGCCGACCACCATACATTCTGGTCTCGTGGAATCCAAGGCAACAACCTTTCTTCTCTCTCTATTTCTTTATCAGCCGATTCAGCCCTTTCTTCCTTGGCTTTCCCAATCCTCTTCTCCTGCTCCATGGCGCCGCCGACAACTCTGGCTCAAATTTCCCAAGCCCGGCCCGGCGCCGATGGTTTATTGCCCTTCGCGCCTCCTTACTTGCTCACTTCCACAGCGGTCGCCGTGCCCGGCTTGGCGGCGCCGCTTGGCTTTGCTCGCTTTGGCTGCCGCCGCCCTGTGGTCCTCCGGCGAGGCCGCCATTCCCGCCTTGTCCGGTCGCCGGGCCGCCACGATCCGGATCGACACCTCCGTCCTCGGCCATGCGAAGCGGCCGTCGGCCTCGACGCAGCGGCAGCGATGGGACCACCGGCCGCGGCGTCGGGCGGTGCGGGGGACGATCCGAGGGGACGATTGGAGTACTCGAGGAGCGCGGCGAAAGGTGGCTCGGAGGAGGCCACCTCTGGCGCCGCTGCGCCACAGAGCTCGTCCGCCGTGGCCGCCTCCGACGCCGCTGCGCCACTAGCTCGACCCGGCACGCCGCGGCACCGCCGCACTGCTTGGCTCGTGTGGTTGCTCCGCACCGCTTTTGCTTGGCTCGGCGCGCGTCTCCGGCGCCGTCTTGGTTCGCCGGCGTGGCGACCTCTGGCGCCGCTTCACAGCTCGGCGGCCGCCGCCTCTCTGCCGTCTCCTCTCCGTACCGCCTCTGGCGTGGCCTCTAGCACCGCCGCACCTGCAAGATGGCAAGCGTGGCGGCCGCAAGGCGCGGCGTGATGCACCAGTCTTGCCGCATATGGGCGCCGGGCGCCAGGCGCGGCCGCCAGGCATCGGGATGCTGCGGTGCGTGGGGCGGTCCTCTCCGGCAGGCGGAGGGCGCGCCTTGCGCTGCTGCCGCCACCGCAGACGCCTTCTTTTCGGCGTGAGCGGCGCTTTGGTGCTCGCGACAGATCGGCGGAGGACGGCGAGGACGTAGCAACCGAGCCCTCGCGCTGCAACGGGCGGAGAGGTCGGTCCCCTCGTCGAAGGCCTTGGCGGCGCCGCCGCGAGGAACGCCGAGATCTGCGGCGGCGCGACTCCACGCTGATCGGCGACGACGGCCTCTGACTTCGGGACGCCAGCGAGGGCTGCACGGTGACCGTGCCCAGGTTGACGCTCCGGTCGCTGTCGACGAAGACGACTTGTAGCACCGCGGTGGGTGGCGGCAAGGTGGAGAGCTCCTCCATGTTTTCATGAACTGATTCCTCTGGGATTCCGGCGAGTCGTTTGCGGGACGGGCAGCACAAGCATTGATTCCACGGAGAGTTTTTAATATGAGTCTGAAAATTGTGGTACTAGTTGATCTCGCATGAATGTTGTGTTTGCTTGTATCTTGTAGTTTGTTGTTTGTACCATGATCTTTCAGTCCAATTTCGTGGACGCACGAAGGCGCGGGCGTGGGTGCGAGGCGAGGTCGCCGTGAGGGTGTCGTGATGGTGCGAGGGCCCCGAGGGCATCGTGAGGGTCGAGGGCGCCGTGAGGGGCAAAGGCACCACGGGGGCGAGGGCACCTTGGTTGCGAGGCCGCCACAGGGGGCGAGTGCACCGCGGTCGCGAGGCCTCCGCGAGGGGGTCGTGATGGTGCGAGGGCCCCGAGGGCACCGAGAGGGTCGAGGGCGTCGCGAGGGGCAAGGGCACCACGAGCATGAGGCCATCGCGAGGGGCGAGGGAACCTTGGGCTCGTGGCCGCTACGAGGGGCGAAGGCACCATGGTCGCGAGGCCACCATGAGGGGTTCGTGATGGCACGAGGGTTTTGCGAAGGCTTCAGGCTCGAGGGCACGTGAGGGTGCGCGAGGGCTTCGGGCGTGAGGACACGCGAGGGCTTCGGGCCTGAGGGCATGCGAGGGTACGCGTGAGGGCACGCGCGAAGGCACGCGAGAGCTTCGGGCGTGAGGGCACGCGAGAGCTCCAGGCGTGAGGGCACGCGAGGGCGTGAGGGCATGTGAGGACCTCAGGCGCGAGGGTACGTGCGAGGGTTTGGCAAAGGCCTCAGGCACGAGGGTTTTGCGTAGTCCTCGATCGCGAGGGTTTTGCGAAGTCCTCGGGCGCAAGGGTTTTACGAAGGCCTCGGGCGCGAGGGTTTTGCAAAGGCCTCGGGCGTGAGGGTTTTGCGAAGGCCTCGGGCGCGAGGGTTTTGCGAAGTCCTCGGGCGCGAGGGTTTTGCGAAGTCCTCGGGCGCGAGGGTTTTGCGAAGGCCTCGGGCATGAGGGTTTTGCAAAGGCCTCGGGCGCAAGGGTTTTGCGAAGGCCTCGATCGCGAGGGCACATAGAGCGCGCAGGCACACGAATGTTGTAGGATTCCTCCACACTAGCCCCCCTGCCCCTTGGGTGCCTACAAGGACGTCCGAGGGGCAAAGAGGAGTGCTGAGGTCTTGTATCTTGTTGATGAATATGCTTGGCCAAATACTTGGCCAAATTCCAGCTTGACGGAAATTCAGGCACTCGAGACTTTGCCAAATTCTGACTCGGTGCAGCGCGAGGCACGAGAGCTGAGGAATATGCGCAAGGGCATCTGTGACTTAGCCAATTTTGGCTTGGTGGGTACGTGGGTGCCCAAAGACGTAAGCTTATTTTGTACTCCATATCGTGTGAGTGCTCCACGTGAGGGCAGGTACTAAATTGACGCTTCTCGTTGGCCCTTCGTGTGGGGTGGTTTTTGTTGCTCCATCCCTGAAGATGAAGTACCGAATGCTGAGGCACCCCACCGAGGCACAACCCTCAGGGTAGGGGGTGCATCCGAATGAAGCTGTCTTGGCGGTTATGGACGCAAGACCGCCCACCGCTACGACCTTCTAGACGGGCGGCGCATCGGCGCGAAGCCTGTGTAGACAAAGTCGTGGACGCTGAGCCGTCGAGCCGAGGCATAGCCTTCGAGGCGGACGGTGCGTCAAGCGAAGCCTATATAGGCGAAGTCGCGAACGCGAGGCCACCGAGCCGAGGCATAGCCCTTCGAGGCCAGCGGTGCGTCGAAGTGAAGCCTATGTAGGCGAAGTCTTGGACGCGAGGCCGCCGAGCCGAGGCATAGCCTTCGAGGCCGGCGGTGCGTCGAAGCGAAGCCTAAGCAGGCGAAGTCTTGGACGCGAGGCCGCCGAGCCGAGGCATAGCCTTCGAGGCCGGCGGTGCATCGAAGCGAAGCCTAAGCAGGCGAAGTCTTGGACGCGAGGCCACCGAGCCGAGGCATAGCCTTCGAGGTAGGCGGCGCGTCACAGCGAAGCCTTTGTAGATGAAGTCTTGGATGTGAGGCCACTGAGCCGAGGCATAGCCTTCGAGGCAGGTGCGCGTCGAAGCGAAGCCTATGTAGGCGAAGTCTTGGACACGGGGCCGCCGAGCCGAGGCATAGCCTTCGAGGCCGGCGGTGCGTCAAAGCTAAGCCTAAGTAGGCGAAGTCTTCCTCCTCTTGCTCCGCGGCTTGATGAGAGTTGTCGAAGTAGAACTCCTCAGAATCATCGCAGTTCGAACTAGAAACGTTGTAGTGACAGGTAGATAACATGAGCGTCTCTGTGGGAAAGAGAGAATGATCAACACTTATTTCTTGTAGCAAGATAACATTCGTTTGACATGAGCATTGATCGAAGTGTTGCCGAGGGACTAGTAGAGTCCCATCACTTTCGATACTAAGATCTCCGAGGTGATAGCCTTATGCGAGCATGATGGTCCTTGATCTATATTCGAGCCAGGTCAATGGTAGATGATTCGAGCTGTCTATGAGACTGGGTCATGGACATATCGGAGGGACGCCCACGAGGCTAAGTCGTGGGGCACCGAATGGCCACTAGGGATGGTAGCCCCCCAGTGGACTTGGACGTGCCCATGAGGCTAACTCATGGGCACCTTAGACGTGTGCCCCTGACAGTAAGTCACGGGCACATCTGTGCCGTCCACGAGGCTAAGTCGTGGGGCACTAAATGGCCACTAGGGGTGGTAGCCCCCAGTGGACTTGGAGGTGCCCATGAGGCTAACTCATGGGCACCTTGGACGTGTGCTCCTGACAGTAAGTCACGGGCACATTTGTGCTGCCCACGAGGCTAAGTCGTGGGGCACCGAATTGCCACTAGGGGTGGTAGCCCCTAGTGGACTTAGAGGTGCCCATGAGGCTAACTCATGGGCACCTTGGACGTGTGCTCCTGACAGTAAGTCACGGGCACACCGGTGGTGCCCACGAGGCTAAATCGTGGGGCACCGGACTATGAGGGCGATGAAGCCCCTTTACCCCGTTGGTGGGTTTTTTGTGATGACCGGGAATGTATGAGAATGGTTAACCCTTGCGAAGCAATGGAGCTAGGCATGCGGGGACCCGAAGGTCGTTTGGCGCGTGGCCTGGAGTCTAAGGGGGATGAGTCCTCAGCACATCTATCAACTTGGTACTGGGCCAAAGTTGTCGCTCATGCCTTAGGTCTAGTAGGACACAAGCCACCATGGTGGAGGCGACGGATGCCCAAGCCACCATGGACCTTGGCTAGGGGAGACCACGGAGGTCGTACGCCCTAAGCACCACGAGGGTGGTCGCTCATGCCCTAGGGCCAGTAGGACACGAACTGCCATGGTGGAGGCGACGGACGTCCAAGCCACCACGGACTTTTGTTAGGGGAGACCGCGGAGGTCGTACGCCCTACATACCACGAGGGTGGTCGCTCATGCCCTAGGGCCAGTAGAACACGAACCGCCATGGTGGAGGCGACGGACGCCCAAGCCACCACGGATTTTTGTTAGGGGAGACCGCGGAGGTCATACGCCCTACACACCACGAGGGTGGTCGCTCATGCCCTAGGGCCAGTAGGACACGAACCGTCATGGTGGAGGCAACGGACGCCCAAACCACCATGGACTTTTGTTAGGGGAGACCGTGGAGGTCGTACGCCCTATGCACCACGAGGGTGAAATCCTTTTGAGGGAAAGTGTCTTGAGAGCCCATACGAGATTTATATGTCGAGACTGTCCCCTTACAGTAGCGCGTTAGGGGTAGCCCTCGTAGCGAGCCTTCATCGCTCGCGCCGCATGGACGTCATGCGTCCCGGGGGTGATGGTTGGCCTTAGAATCCTTAGCCTTCTGGCTGCGAGGGTGTCTTGAACTGCTTGCCCTTGGCTGGGCCTCGCATCGACCCGCACAAGGGAGGAGGACGCACGTGGGAGCCCCAGGGCATGTAGGACGTTGCCATCCCGAGGTGAATGGCCCTGATCTCCGACTAGGGTGCTCGGCTGGGGCTCCTCCAAAGAGTGGATGGGTCGTCCACGAGATCACCGCCCTTCGGAGCCGGAGGAGGTTTCGTGGACTTAGAGTATTTTTTTGGTAGGAGACATAGCCTTTCATCGATTAGCTACGTCCCCACGGTCGGCGCCAATGTTGTAGGTGTAAAAACCAAACACAAGTGAGGGGGTGGACGTCGGCCGTCTGACGGGCCATTGTCCATGAGGGTAAAAACTGACACGAGGATTTATACAGGTTCGGGGGTCCGAGAGGACCGCCCTACTCCTGTCAGTGAGCCAACGGGGGGTTACCTCTGTAGAGGGAGCCCCCGAGGGCTCACCCGTTTGAACATGTTTCTTTATTGCTCAAGAGAGCCATCCTTTTGAAAGGAGGGATACATGGGGTATTTATAGGCTCCCAAGCCTGTACAAATGACCAAACTACCCCTTGGGGGATAGCTACACTATGAGTACAAGCGAGGGGCATTATAGTCTTTCATGAGTATAACTGCATTTCTGTTATCTGTGTGCGAGTCTTCTGCAAGATGGGCCTGTCAGTATGAAGGATGAATTATTCTTACAACAAATAACTTTCGCAATAATCATTGCAACAAAATCTACCCGTTATGACAAGTCCGGTTAGTCCACCCATATAAGGCCCGGTCAGACCAGGTTCAAGGAAAACCAAGAACAAAGGAAAACATGCTACTGTAAAAAGCTAACCGGTCACAAGACCCGAAGGTCCGGTCAGTCCGGCACACTAACTGCGGTTAGTCCAGACAAGGAAATATGTAGCAAGTCTCTAATAACATCCATCTCTGGAAAAAGCTGACCGGGTCACTTGACCTGGAGGTCCCGTTAGTCCGGCCCTCCAACCGCGGTCAGTCCGCATATCAAAATAGAGAAAGGACGCTCTCTGGAAAAAGCTAACCGCCCGACCCATACTGGGGTTTCGGTCAGTACGGGGATCCTACTGCGGTCAGTCCAGTCTAGGAAACAAAAACTGATTTTTGCAAATCCCTTCAACTCAACTTTGCAAAACACATTTGCAAAAGATATGAGATGCAAACAAGGTATAAAATCATGATTCTCAACAAGTTACAAAACACATTTGCCGACTTTTAGAATCATGCCACAAAGAGAAGGTACATGTACTTAAACCATTTGCAAAACACATTCGCAAACCAAAGTCACATGCTACAAGGATTTTGCATAAGTCCCAACTACTTGCAAAACACATTCACAAATATCGACAATATGTTAAAGAGAGCTAGAGCAAGCAAAGCGAGCTATCAACACATGACACATTCAAGCTACTAGTCAAGACACCTCTTGATAGTACGACAACGTATACTAACAATCCGGTCTTTACACCAAACACCAATACTGGAAAATGACTATAAACAAAAACTTAGCTTTATGCTAGTCAAACCTTTGCCTTGAGCATTCATCTTGAAGTGTTTTCTTGATAACTGACCTCTACCTTCAAGTTGGGTTCTTGACTTTGATAATCATCAACACACGATGATTCTCTTTACTCCATGATCTTGACTTGACACTTATCAACACATGATAGCATCCTTTAACCAAAGTCTTGATTTGTTGACTTTTAACATATTGAGCCATCAACTGCTTTTCATCATCATGTGACTTAACCTATTTCACCAACTCATGGAAATATTAGTTCCCAAAATACTCCCTTAACACATAATGACGAGTCTAGATTCTTCAATCTCCCCCCTTTTTGCTAATTGATGACAAACCTCAATAAATAAGGAAATTTGAGATGATGTTCTAGTATACATTGAGTACAAAACAAATTGTATACTCTAGGATAATCTTTGATAGAAATTAATTCGTTTGAGATGACTCAAAGAGATTTTGAATTAATTATTATAAAAAAACACAACATATAGATAAAACTCCCCCTAAATATGTGCACAAGAGTTTTGAAAGAAATTCATGCACATATATGGATTTTATTAATTTTGGTGGAGCTTCCTCTCTTTATTGGATCCAGGGAGGCATGATACAACAATAGTTATAATTAGGAATAAAGTATGCATGCAAAAGATCCGAACTAAACACATTTTTGGACAAAGATACAAATAAATAGAATAAGTCATAAGGAAGCATCCAATTGTCCAACATATGTCTAAGATCCATACAAGGTTCAATAAGCTTTACAAAAGATATTATGAGAAGGAATTACAAAAGCTTATCCTTATAAAACAGGGTCTATTGACCTAAACAGTAGATAGAGCTAAATAGAAGATAGAACATTTCTGCATTCTTATTTCCCTTTTGATTTATTCTTCTCCCCCTTTGACATCAATCACCAAGAAAGGTCTTCCTCTAATCAACGATGCTTGGTCTATATTCAATGTGAACTTTGTCACTCCCAAAAAAAAATCCATTTTTGTCTCTTAGTAGCTTCATTATGTAGGGAGCATAGAAAATAGTATCCTCTGTACCCCTTTTTTGAAAAAGCTATTTCAGTGATGATAAAGTCAACAATGTCAAACTTGGTCCCCTTTAAAATGTGATATATAATGTTCCAAGCTTTGGGATGAACATCGTCGTTGCCACCTTTGGGGAAGAAGGTTGCTCTCAGAATTTTGTTTATCATATTGGGTATTGGTGAAAACCCAATTGTTGTGCCAAGCTCAAAAGGCTGAGATGTATTATATAGCTCATTGAGTTCATCCAATTTCCAGGGTTCCTCAAGATGTACCTTCAGAGCCGCGGAACCACTTCAAGGTGTAGGGATGCACCACGATTCACAACAATCCTCTTTTAACGCACTTAGCTGAAATGAGGCAGTCATCCAAGTGAGGGTATCATACCCTGGGGAAATATGGATAGTGGCATAGAACTATTAGATAGTTCTAGTGTCATAATCACATTTTAGAGTCACCAAGTTGTCCAATTTCACTCTATGAAATGTGTAGTAAAGTACATTTAAGTAGGGGCTCTGATTGAGGTGATCCCAAGTGACGAATTGATGATTGGCAAAGTTCTTCTTGTCATATATATGATAGAACACATTTTCCTAGAACTTTGTGTGAAAGAAAGAATCAACTGCATTCTTAGGTAGAAGGCATTGATTTGTGTGCCTCATGGTTGTGTATCTTTCACCTTTGATCTTTCTTGGGTCTGCAACGAAGAAGGGAGTTCTGTTTGGCACATAATCTTCATCACTTGTATCACTGTTAGTTGAGTCTTCTTCAAGTCATCATCGGATTTGTATACATTTTTTCTTTTCTTTTTGAAGAGGAGGGACCAGAGTAGCGAGGCATCTTAGCTGTAGAGAGCGCAAAGATTAGTAAACAATTTCGAGAAATGAGATTGTCATAATTCAAGTTCCAGTATGCACTACTGTTGTCACAGCCGGTCAGACCGCTCAAGGACATCAGCAGCAAATTTTGGGGAAAACAATTTTCAACCCAAAAGATTTGCAATGTGGCACTAGAATTATATCAATCTAATTCCATTCTATTTGCATATCAACAATTTTTCACCAATTTGAATGAGTCAAGGGTATTCATGTCAAATCCTAGAATTTTGAGAAAAATCACAATGTAGGTACAATGCAAGTAGATATCGAGGGATTACCGGCTTAGATGATGAGAGGAGAAGACTTGAGATGAGTTTCTTGAAGAAGATTTGAAGAACAGGGCCAAATTTGAAAAGACAACCTCCACCTAGGTTTCCATGGCTTTTGAGAATAAGACAATGAGTCTACAAACTAATCCATGGAATGAAGAGGGGGGAGGAGGAGAACAAATTGATTACCTTGGGACTCAAATCTGTTGGCGGGAGAAGGAGATCCGACACTAGATAGGTGAGAGTCGCCCAAAGGAGAGAGAGAGTTTTTGGGTGGAGAAAAAGGAAACAGGAGAAAACGGTTCAGGAGAGGAATAAAAGGATTCCAATTTGCAAGGCCGGTCTAACCGCGGGGCAAGGGAAGTTGGACCGGTGGCCAATGGTTAGCCAAACCGACCGAATATTGCCGGTCAGTCCGGTGGGAACTGAATTTGTCAGTAGAATTCAGTGCTGATTTTGGAGAAAAGATGGAATTGTTGTATTTTGCTTCAAATTATTACACAACCAATCAAATAAATATATTGGGAGCATTTCCAATTAATAGAGCCCTTAAGAATCCAATCTTCAAATAGTTTTTATAAATTAAATTTTTTGTTTTTGCACAAAGAACTTATTCTCATGAAACTTCTCCAAACGTGCCTAATTGAGCATATGATGGAATTTAAAGCATTCAAATGCGTGTATGAGTCATAAATACTATTATGGGCCTATTTATGTGAATTTTTTTTTGTCTCTAATGGCAAAACTCACTTAAGTGCTAGAAGGTGACCACTTAGGTCAAAAAGTATTTTGAAAGAGTTCCAAAATCAAATAACTTTTGCTAGGTTGGCCTTTTGGAAATCTTTTGAATACCAAAAATGTTTAGAATATCCAACTCTATGATATTTATTTTAGGAAGGTTTTCAAATTTATTTTAGAATAGGTTTTACACACAAAAAAATCTAGTTTATATTAAAAACAAGATACTATGATCTAGAATTTTGGCTCGAAACTCATTTTGGCTTGAAATGGGTTTTTCTTGAATCAAAACCTTTGGGAAATCTTTGAAAAGCATTTGTATACATTTTGCAAGTAGTTTTTCACAAGATTACTAATAGTTCTGATTTTTTTTGACTTTTTGACTAAAAGACTCAATTTTGAAAAATATTACTAGCACTTAATTTATTTGGGCATACTTAGGGATGTGATATACACGAATATGAATTAGCACTCCCCCTTAATGTGCCACCTACCATCTTGCTTAAGATTGCAATACTGAAGATTTGAACACAAGAAATAACACAATTTTTTAAAAAGATTTTCATGAATGCATCCTACACAAGGCTAGCAGCTAGATACTTCAATGTAAATAGTTACCGAGATGGAATTGGTTCTTGATGTGAAATGATTATATTCAAACTTGGCTCCAATTCTATATATGGTGAAATTCACCTTTTCATGAATGAACCAAGTCTCTAATGCCTCTTCGAGTACCTATTAAGCATATAAAGCACTCTTTGGTACCCGAACTCGGTTGGGTCCTTGAATGTTAGTCACAATAGATTTGAGCGCCCATATGGCCCTAGTGATGATTTTTGGTGAGCTAACAAGTCTAGCTATTACCTTGCCATCCTTATCTTTCGTAAGCAAATAATGATCATTATAAAGAATAGGCTTAGGAATGTTACCCATGGGACATTGTTTGACTATATGTCCCTTTTATCGACAATTGTAGCAAGTTGGGATTTTAACTTCCTTTCTTGTATTCTTTTCTTGCTCCTTGCCGGTTTGTCTTACATTTGAATATCTTGACTTGAAGTCCATTTGATTTGGGCATATCGTGGCATTGTGTCCCTGTCTATTGCAAGCAAAACATTTGATGATCTTTGTGTGTTTTTTATTTTGTCTTGTCTTGCTATTTTCCTTTTTCTTATGAGTGAAACTAATTCCACTCTTGTCTTGCAGGCTTCTTTGCCTGCTTAGTATGTCATCGAGAGTGGTCTTTCCTTTAATACATCTTTCCAAGTCAATTTTCAATTTCTTGACTTGGGCCTCAAGTTCTTCATTTTCTTCTACAAGATTAGTTTCAACAAATATAGAAGAAGAGCAAGCTTCCAATCTTGAGTTGCAAGGAATATTTAGTAAGTCTTCACAAGAAGTGGATATGCTAATCTTAGATGCAATGTGAGGGTTAGCAATTAAACATGGTGCATCATATACTAGATCACATGTTACGCCTATGTCTACCTTGGAGCTAGTGCATTCTTTGAGAAGGAGAGACTCAAGCTCTTCTTTTTGCATATTAAAATTATTTTGAAGAGAGATATGTTCTTTCTTCAAAACTTTGAATTTCATCTTCTCTTTCCCAAGGTATTCATTTAGTTCTTCTAGCATATCCATCAAGTCGTCATATGAAGGCTCATCATCAATATCTACCTCATTGTTACCTTTTGTCATGAAACATGTAGACATTTCAAATAATGAATTGTCTTTGATGGCAACTCTGGCAAACAGTCTTCTTTGGCCATCATTCTTCTTTCTTGATGATGATTTGTGCTCTTCTTCATCTTCTTCCCAAAATGGACATTTTGAGGCAATGTGTTCTCTTTCTTGTCCATTGTGGCTTCTTAAGGTTTTGTGGTGCTTTGTCTTGGAAGATGAGCTTGCATTGTTGTGAGAGTCACGTCTCGTCATGAGATCTTTCATTTTACTTAGGGCGCCTCCAATAGTCTAATTCACTTGTCTCTAAGAGATGCCACGTTGAATTTTTGCTGAGGTGGAGGGGAGAGAAAAAGGAGAGAGAATCAGATCGTCATTTCACGAAGCGACTGTCGCATAACGCAAAACGAGGCAGAAGTGACGAAGCGTTTCTCTGTTGGAGAGCGATCGTTGTTTACTCACGCATTGTCTTTCTTCTCGGCGGATCCAGTGCGAAGACACTTTCTTTTCCCCCGTGCGAGAAGCTTTTCTTTTCCCCATGCGCGAAGCTTTTCGCGTGAAGCTCCAGAACTAGCCAAAGGGTGGAGAGAGAGAGAGAGAGAGAGAGAGAGGGGGGTTCTTATTCTTAGATGTGCCCTCTCTAACCAGATCTACAAGCATTGCCCCAATCACCGCCCTTTCCACCAAGAGGCTGCAGGTTCATTTCTTGTTCAAGTGTTTGCCTTCTCCTGCATCAAGATTTTCCTTTCTTGTTCCAGTATTTGCCTTCCCTAGGAGAAAATTTCCAGGAGATGTCCTTGCTTTGCTTCATCTCTCTTCTTATTCACTCCATTTCTCCTCCCCACTTACTTTTCTCTAGAGTTTTTTTTGCTTTGGCCGGAAGACCATGTTCCTAGCGCCGCCTCCCCCTTGCCCGGCCTGGTCCTTGAAGCCTCGCTCGGCTGCCAGCGCTGCCGGCCCAGCGCCTGCCACCTCCTCTCGGCCTTGAAGGCCATGTTCCTAGCGCCGCCTCCCCTTGCTGGCCGGTCCTTGAGCCACGCCCACCATCGACGCTCACGCCTAGCCATCGGCCAGGCGCCACTTCACCTCCTCTCGGCTTTGCTCGCTCCTGTGCGGGCTCCTCTCCCCTGGCTTGCCCGATTGTCGCCTCCCTACGGTCGGCCTCAGCCTGTGCTCGCTCTACCCCGGCTCGGCTCTGCTGGCTCACGCTCACTCACGTACCTCCTAGCTCGGCCCGGCCATGAGGCCATTGGTCTTGGGTGTAGGCCGGGTTCTAGCTTGAACCCCCCTGTTCTGCTTTTACTAATTAACTTTCCCTTTTTATGATTTTGGTTTTAAGTTCTAACTTGATTCAATTATCTCTATCTCCAATTCCTCTTTCCTCATTCGCCCAGTTCCTTGAAGATGGTTGGGTGGTCTAGAGTTGTGGCGCTGCCACCGCAGGAGAGTTTGACGCCGACTACCGCCACCTCATCCGTAGATTCCGCCGCTACGACATCAACAAATCCTGTCGGCATCACCGCCTCTATGGAGTCCATGGGTACCTCCGCAGCCCATGGTTGGTGGGGCTCGCCTGGAGCCGGATGCGGAACACCCTCCGGCTCTTCTCTTCCTGGGGCTTCTGATTTCTGGTATGATTTGTTCTTCATTTCTTTCTTCCGTTCATTACTTGAGCACACTGGATCCGTTTGTTATCCTGCGTAAGCTAATATAGTTAGAAGAAAAATATAGCTTAGCTCCAACAGATTGTCTAGCACTTTTTATTTCAGGGAACACACAATCTTTAGTATTATGCAAGATAACACTGTGGTTGTTCTGAACACATGTTGTTTTCATAAACAAGTTGAGCTGGTGCTTTGTTTATGAAAATGCCAGAAATCAAAACACAAGTGATGCCAGAAATCAGTACATAACAAGTTGAGCTGGTACATATCTAGCATTGTCCTATGTAGTTAGTTTTTTTTTAAAGCACAAGTGATGTTATTTTTTAACTGATGCTTCAACATTCTGATAGCTTCCATGATGTTATTAGCTGCAATCTACAGTGGAGTAGGCTCTCAGGTTAAGGTTTGTTAGCTTGAAAATTTGATAAAGCCAAATGATTGTCGTTTAGTTTGACCCAACAAAGAAAAGTAGATTAATTAAACAGACAGTAAAACCTCAATTTGGTTTTCTATGAAATGCTGCCGTACCGATGATTTGTCCAGCTAGAGTGGAAGTCAGTTTTTGCCTACTAAAAAAATTAGTCTTAAGGCTACAGATCATAATGCACTATGCTAGTTACTACTAATTCAGTTCAGGATTTGTTTGAGATGGCACATGATACATGATAGATAGATTTGCAAAACACCTGTAGTTTTAGTTATAAGCAATTGGGGATAGACAATTTGTGTATACAGAATGTGTATCTTCTATAATTTCCAATAGCAAATGTTATGGGCTAGCAGCGCAAAGTAGAGTAGAGTATAGATCATGTCATGAGGGGATGCCATATTATTTGAGAACAAACTTTGTTCTTTTGACGATTATGTTGCCTGATGCCCATCCTGTGCTTTTCTATAACGCCATTTTGCCATCGATTGTCACATTTCCCTCCATGCCACTCTGAAATACCTGTTGTTCTATTATTTGCCATCCTTGGGGCATCAGTTGACTAAACTAGTAATACTACATCACTTGTAGTTGTAGGCTTTGGACTAGAAGGTCCAATTGTGTATGATTATACCACCTGGTGTTGTTTCACTCGACATAGTATTACTAGTTTAGTGATATACATGACTGATTACCAAACCAAAAAAATTAGGAATGACTGATTACCAAACCAAAAAAATACAAACTATAGACTAATAACACAATTGGTAATGGATGACTAAATGGGTTCTTTGTTAATGAAATTTACAATTTGTTTGTTACTGTTTTCAATTTGGTTTTTGTACAGAGAGCAGAACTGTTACATTTATGATATGTTATATATGCATATTTTTAGTAATCTTTTATGCTTAATAATACGATATGTTTGTAATTTGTTTGCAGCGGGATGAATCGATATCCTCTTGGTGGTTTCTTAAGTTACTTCCAAAAATCATCAAATTTCCCTTTTCCCCGGGAAATTCCTTATTAGTCTCCTATGCTACCAGTCCCAGCCCAGCCCATCATTAATGTTGGCAATGGCGACAACGATGATGCTAGTAGGACTGGGAAGCGGTTGACGTGGACACAAGAGGAGGACTTGAGATTGGTATGTTGATTTTTCAATTGGGCATCTACATAATTAGCACTTGTAGTTTAACATGCTTATATTGGTACTAATATATATTTACGCAATGCAGTTCAGTGCATGGTTGAACAACTCAAACGACCCAATCAACGAAAACTGCAAGAAAACTGACCAGTACTAGGGAGAGGTCACTGCTGTGTACAACAGCACCACCCCAAAAAATAGAAGAAGAAAAGTGAAGCAAACCAAGGACTGTTGGCACCAAGTGAACAAAAAGGTCGGTTGGTTCTATGCCTCTTGGCTTAAGGCTAGCCGTACATATGCCAGTGGACAGTCAGATGATCAATTGATGGACAAGGCATTGAAAATATACGAGGAAGACTACAAGGAAGGTCAATTCATGTTCATGTACTGCTAGAAGGCTATCCGAGACCAGTCAAAGTGGCATGCATACATTGAAAAGCTTGACAATTCGAATAAAAGAAAGCTTTCAGAGTTTGGGAAGGCATGGGAGGACTTGACATCTGCTGAAGATACCAAAGATATTCCACGTCCACAAGGGACCAAGGCTGCTAAGGCTGAACGCAAAAGTAAAGGCAAAGGCAAAGGGAAGGCGATGGCTGCAACAGAGGTTATCGATGATATGGAAGAAAAGCTTGACAAGTTCTTGATTGCTCAGTCCGAAGCTTGCAAGGGTCGCAACGATATGGTTGAGATGCAACAACGTATGTCCACCGAAAAGCTTCAAACAACAAAGGAGAAGAAGGAGACCAAAATGTTGGATTTATACAAGGGGCTCCTTATGCATGACACAAGAGGTATGCCCGATGACATGAAAGTTGAGCATATGAAGGCATTGAGGTCTATGAGGGAGAAGTTGTTTGGCCCATCTGATTAAGGTATGACTGGATGATTAAGTTTGTTTTTCGCACTTGAATGAACATATGCTTGTTCTACTGGGACTGAATTGGTTAAATTATTAGTTTGTCATAATACAAAAAATTGAAGCTGTTACTTTGGTACAAATGCAATATATCTGTTATGATATCTTAGCTCTACCAACATTCCAGTTAGTTGTGAGGTGGAGTAGAGGAAACAGAGTATAAGTGGTCAATCTGTTGATACCAAAAGTAGCACGTTGTTAAAGAAATACTAGTTCATGTACTATTTCTCATTGCTAAGAGGTTGTACAATGTTGCAAGATACCTTTTCCTGTTTGTTGTTTTCTCTTTTTGATATATCATAGTTTTATAATGGACCACTACATCTGCATGATAGTCCAGGGAACCAGAAATGTGAATAACTGGTTTCAAATGGCAGTGAACCAAACAAGTCCTTAAGTACATGTGAGGAATCAATGAGGAAGTACTGTATAAATGCCTTGCCGTTACCATTGATGTTGTCCTTTTGACTATTAAAACTGTAGCATTTCTGAATATCTGTGTGGTGGTCCAATTAATTAGGATAATAATTCTTGATAGATCCTCTAACTATGGAGATTCATATTGGACCAGTGCCATCCAGTCCTTTTCTCTAGAAGTTTGTCCAGCTATTCTGTTTGTGAAGTTTCCTTTCTACCTATGATTTTTATCGAACAGATGTGATTCTTGAAATTTGTATGCTTGCATTATTTGAATTCTTAGCACTTGATGATTAGTTTTGCCTCTGTTTAGGGACTGCCTTTTATGCAAGTTTTACTCTAGCACTTTCACTCACTTCTTCCATTAACATATGCTTTCTCGATATCTGTAGATGGACCCCAAGTTCTTGAAGAACTTGAGGTATTCCAGGAAGCACAACAAGAAGAGCGGTGAGGATGAAGCTGAGGAGTAAGATGGAGGTTTATGCTCATGGAGAAACAAGTGTGTTTCCCCTGTTTTAACTCAGTACCTTTAGGATCTAGAGTTCCATTAAAGATGGAACTTATATGCTATTATGTACAATTACAAGGATCTTTTTGTGCCGCCTGAGCATTATTATGACCATTATGCTTTTCAGTTTATGCTACCGGTTGAATTACATACTATTTGAATTATGTTCTGGGATATATCAACTTCAGCCATATGAGTATTGTTTTTAAAGTTTTGATCTTGCAATCAGTTCCATTCCATAGTAGTATGCTGGTTATTTGCATGGGTATGCCTGTCAACTGTGGTTGGTTACTGCTATTTTAGGACAGAATTGTTTGTTTCTGGGTCCTATGCTTGGGCTTGTGGTGTTGAGATATTTTTCTTGCAAAGTGTTGCAGTTTTTTACAAGCTGATGAAAGCTCTTCTAACGTCATGAAATACGTTTACAAAATTACAAGTCAAACAGGTAGGATCATTTTTCTGTGAGGGGATCGTAGGATCGGATCGTGATATGTTAGTTTTGTAATGCATGTTGCTCTATTTTGCATGTGGAGTTTGCTCCATTTTGTATGACATGATATGTCGATTTGTTGTTCAGTTCTAGGGTTAGAATTATGCAAAGCTTAAATGCTTGTGAGGCTTGGTGTTAGAATTGCTGCTTGTTTATATATGTAGATGTAACCAAACAACACATGTAGGTGACAAAGATTGAAGTTAGTGTTGATTAATATGTTTATTTGATTCATGCAAAGCTTAAATGCTTGTGAGGGTGTTAGAGACAACCTAAGAGACAAACTATTGGAATAATTGTCTCTAATATTATCTCAAGATGATATAGAGTGTGTTAGAGACAACCTAAGAGACAAACTATTGGGGATGCCCTTAAGAGGGTGATCATTCCCTCTTTGGTGTCATCATCTTCCTCATTTTGACCCTCATCTTCACTTGAGTCACACTTAGCATTGAAAGCATGAATTCTTTTGTCTGAAGTTGAGGTCATTTCCTTTAGCTCATCTTCATCTTTCTTGTACATCTCATTTGTACTGAGATTGCCCAAAAGAGTAGTAGGAGTCATCCTTGGTAATTCAGATGAATTGAGAAATAAAGTTACCAAGGTCTCATACTTGTCCGATAGTGCTCTTAGCATCTTGCGCACAATATCAAGATCGATTAAATCACAAGATAGACATTTAAGCTCATTTACTATGTTGTTCAATCTAGAGTACATTCCATTAATGTTCTCATGAGGTAACATGATAAATGACTCATAATTTAGTTTTAACCTATGCAATTTAGCTTCCTTGACTATGGAGGTTCCTTCATGAATTTCCATGAGAGTTGTCCAAACTTCATGAGCATTATCAAGATTGCTCACTCTATTGAACTCTTCCACACTCCAGGCGCTATATATAGCATTTAATGCTTGAGCGTTAAGTTGTAGGTTTTGCTCTTTCCTTTGAGTGGGGTTTTGAGGATCAATTAGAATAGCAAAACCCACATCAACAATTCTCCAAAGGTTTAGGCTCATGGCCTTTATATAGATGGTCCTTCTAATTTTTAGTCTAACGAAAGAGAGACCAGGCTCTGATACTACTCGTAAGTTCAAGGAGGCCGACTAGAGGGGGGTGAATAGGCGGTCTTTAAAATTATTTTGGCTAAAACTGAGTTTTAGGGGGAATAGAAAAATAATTCGGTTTTGCTCAATTAAAACATAAATCAACTAGTCTTGACTAAGTACACCAACAATACAAGACTATTGATAATGATAGCAAACATACAAATACATGTAAGCAATTTAATACTATAAATGTAAATTACAATAGAGTAAAGCTCAAGAAAGCAAACCATAAGAACACTTGAACTTTTTCCCCTAGTCCATGTTGAGGTAAGCCCAAACGAATTGGACCGACTCCACGAATTGAGCCAACACCTCGAATCCGCTCGGGGCTGCTTTTTCTCCACTCTGAAGATGGCAAACACCAAGCCACTCACAAACTCCCAGGTCTCCTCACAACCTTCTTTGAGAAGATCACCGACACAACTTCTCCAAGTCGTCTAGGTGTCGACAAACACCAAGAGTAACAAGTCGAAAACGCTCACTTAAATGAATCAAGTGTCTAAGCTCAATGGATACACAGTCCACCACCTAATGCAACACATGCACTAGGATTTTGCTCTCTAAACTCATTAAGTGCAACACATACACATAAGAGATGAGAGGGTTTGCTCTTTTGCTCTAGGGAGATGAATATGGCACCAGCACGTGCTCTCCAACCGACCACAAGGGGTATTTATACACCAACACAAGAAAACTAGCCGTTTGAAGAGAAATCGCAAAAAGCAAGACGGCCAATCGATCGCCGACATCGGGCTTCGGGCAGAACGGGCAATCAGATAATCAGTAACTTTTGCAATAATCATTGCAACAAAATATACCTGTTATGACAAGTCCAGTCAGTCCGCCCATACAAGGTTCGGTCAGACCGGGTTCAAGGAAAACCAAGAATAAAGGAAAACATGCTACTGGAAAAGGCTGACCGGTCACAAGATCGGAGGTCCAGTCAGTTCGGCACACTAACTGCGGTTAGTCCGAACATGGAAATATGTAGCAAGTCTCCAAAAACATCCTTATCTGGGAAAAGCTGACCGAGTCACTTGACCCAGAGGTCCAATTAGTTCGGCCCTCCAACTGCGGTCAGTCCGCATATCAAAACAGATAAAGGATGCTCTCCAGAAAAAGCTGACCGCCTGACCCAAACCGAGGTTTCGGTCAGTCCAAGGATCCTACTGTGGTCAGTCCGGTCCAGAAAACAAAAACTGATTTTTGCAAACCGCTTCAACTCAACTTTGCAAAACACATTCGCAAAAGATACGAGATGCAAAAAAGGTATGAAAGCATGATTCTCAACAAGTTGCAAAACACATTTGCCGACCAAGACAAGGTACATGGACTTAAACCATTTGCAAAACACATTCGCTAACCAAAGTCACATGCTACAAGGATTTTGCATAAGTCTCAACTATTTGCAAAACACATTCGCAAATATCGACAATATGTTAAAGAGAGCTAGAACAAGCAAAACGAGCTATCGACACATGACACATTCAAGCTACTAGTCAAGATCTCTCTTAATAGTACGACAATCTATACTAGCAATCCGGTCTTTACACCAAACACCAAGACTGGAAAAAGACTATGAACAAAAACTTAGCTTTATGCTAGTCATACCTTTGCCTTGAGCATTCATCTTAAGTGTTTTCTTGATAACTGACCTCTACCTTCAAGTTGGGTTCTTGACTTTGATAATCATCAACACACGATGATTCTCTTTACTCCATGATCTTGACTTTACACTTATCAACACATGATAGCATCCTTTAACCAAAGTCTTGATTTGATGACTTTTAACATATTGAGCCATCAACTGCTTTTCATCATCATGTGACTTAACCTATTTCACCAGCTTATGGAAATATTAGTCCTCATGACGATTGTCATTAATTACCAAAATACTTTATTAACACATAATGACGGGTCTAGATTCTTCAAGAGCTAGTTGTGGCAGAGGAGGGAGAGGAAGTGGGCGGAGATGATTGCGGGGAGGAGGCGAAGGAGTGGGTCGACCTCGGTTGTGGACACCGGTGAGGGTTGCGCGGGAGGCGGTCGGCGAAGGCCGGGGTGGGAGCAGAGAGATCGTTGCCGGTGCTCAGGAGGAGGAGGGTGCTCAGGGAAGAAGAAGAAAAGAAAGGAGAAGGAAAAGAAAGAGGGAAAAAAAGGAAAGAAAGAAAATTTCCACACGTGATTCCAACTAGGATCCACGTGGACGACACATCGACAATCCCTTGCCAACATGGCATCAAGTCAGCCAAAAAACGCCAATTCCAGTGTCACATCAAACAAAACCACCCTAGTTTGGGTTGAGGGGGGGGGGGGTAAAGTGAACGGTTTTGATAGTTCGGGAGTGTTGGGTGTCCGGTTTTGTAGCTCATGGTTGATTTTCAGACTTTAGAAAGAGTTCACGGGTATAAAATGGACCTTTTCAACAAAAATAATAATTATCATCTTTGTGCTTCTTCAACCTTGCTAATACTCGTGCGTTCAGAAGAACCAATAGGCCGGCGCGCGTGCAAACGCGCGAGAACCAACGTGAGCGCGCATGCGCAGCAACAGCGAATCGCCTTTGGGCGCGCGAAAAGCCGAACATGAGCGCGTCGACCGCTTCGATCCAAAGGCGCGAAACGAGCGAGCCAGCAAGGACAACCAGCTGCGCGGGATCAAACGGGCGAAGGATTCGGGGCAACGTGGCCTGCCGAATCGAGGCTGAATTTTCGCTCGGTTTATACCGGAGGATGCTATTGGAACTACAATCCCCTATGTTTTTCAGATAGGTAAAAGAAAAACAAAGTTCAAACACTTCTACGAAAAAGACGTCAAAAATCAAAGAAACATATAGGCAGCGTTCTTCAAGCTGGGAAATTTACATGCGTGAGAGCAGACAACACGAAAACGTAAAGCTGATGCAATTCAATCTTTGATTGTCTAAAGTGCAAGCAAACCACCATCTAATTCTGTGGTAATTATTATTAGGTCTACATTTTCACTCATCTTGCAACCGCACATGCTTGCACATGATTCGTGTATATATAACTGAAAAATCTAGAATTGCATATTGGATAGGAAGGAGATTGTACTGTTAGTTAAAAATAAAGTCTTTAATTGAAAGAAAGCAGAAATTATGTGAGAAGCAAATTCCCAGCATCTAGTTGGCTAGTTTATATCCCATACTTCAAATTAGCAAAATCAAAATTTCCAAAATTTCAAAAACTATGAAGAATGATGAAAGTAACCATTAGGTGAAAGTAGCACTGGTTTATAAGTTCAAGGGGCTAAGGCGTCAGATATTTGATTTTGTAGTTGAGGGAGAAGATGGGACTTTTATGATTGGTAAGGGGGTAATATAAACTTTTCCCTATCTTTTCTTATTCTAACATATATTCTATAAGGTAAAAAAAATGATGATGTAGAAAACATGCAATAAAACTACTTTAGCTTTGACCAATAATAGCTTTACGATACTGTTATGATTTTTTCCAAATATATTGCAATATAAATTGTTGGTCAAAGTTATGTTTTGGAGACCATGTCAATGTCCAAAACAGCATTTATTTATTGTAATAGGAGGTAGTAGAAACTGAATTAGGATCTTCTTTGCTACCCTGTACAAATTCTATCTAAAAGGGATAAAAGAACACATCAACTCTCATCTTCTTTGCTTCCTTCCTCTATATAACTCGTAGCTACATATACTATGGAAACTACAATCCCATGTGCTTTTGGGAGGGAAAAAAGAAACCAGTTTTAAACCCTTTTGTGCTAAAAAAGCTATGGTCTATTGGATCTTGATGTAATAAAAACAGATCACTTGACATAATCTGCACCGTCAAGAAAATGAGCATACTCTGTCCCGTTCAGCTTCTCGCTCACATCCTCCCAGTTATCGACAAGGCCCGGAAGGGGACTGGTGTGAATCTTCACATGCCTGCTGAACAACCTCCTCACCGGAACTCCGAGAAATGCTTGCACTCCAGACAATGCCTGCATGCAAAAATATGTTAAACCTGAGGGCATGGATCATTAGTCAGGAGTTCAGAGCATTTGTATGTGTTTTCAGTACATTCTGGTCACGGATTACATCCTCATAATAAAGGATCATGTGGCGCGTGCTGCTGAAGTGGCCCAAGCAAGCTTTCATGGACTGTTCAGCATTTCTAATGTTTGGGATTAGAGCTGACACATCCAGCTTTGGTTTGAATCTTGCTAGTATCTCAGCCTGTCCAAAATAAAAAGGTATGAACAAGATAAAGATACTTCTCAGTAAGAACCAGATAAGAGCTCTTTTACCGTACACTCAATTCAATATGGGCCATCCATTCCTTTTGATCCGATAATTCAGATTACTTAGGATTTAGTTATACTACACATGGCAATACGAGTAGTAGAATCCCAATAGAAGTAAAATTGTAAAGAGAATACATGGAATAAGAGTAATTTCGGGCAGTGGTGGCATGAGAGATTAGGTTTAGGAAAAATGTCGTTAATACCCTCAGAAAAAATAATTAGATTTACAGAGAAAAGTCTAAAATGCCCTCAAGAAATCAACGGTAAAATCTGATTTCTACAACCACCTCATACTACCAGTGGAATGTATTGTAAAAAATTTCCCAGATAAAGTACTTTTTAGCAAGAACAAAAGGATATCAAATCAGAAAACATGATAAGATGTCATCTGAATAAATAATTGAAATAAGTAGAAGAGTTCCCGCATGGTATTCTTGTTTTCACTCCTTCCTAGAACCATTGAGAGTTTCTCCCAGACAGATAATCCCACACTTGACAATGAACATTAACGGGAATTCAAGAAGACCCAAGGTAAAACTGAAATTTCGCTGAAACTCAGATGTCCTGAATCTTCTATCTATTATTAGTCTGACAGCTAAGCATGGAATGAATCCGTTGTGTGAGGATATAACAATCTGTTAGCCTACTACCTTACTGTTAAGGCTGAACTGTAATATGTCAGGACCAATGCAAACTTCTGTAAGCCTCCATGATAACAAGGATTGCATACAAAATTGAATGGTGGGCACTTGATTAATTGGCAGTGAGAACATGATCTGATGGATACAGTGTACATAAAAATGCTCTGATATCCACAGGCATAAAAACAACGGACTTTTTGACTCACTGATTAAGAACAGAACCCTGTTTCAAAGTTTAGAAAAGCCATATTTTCATGACCCAATTGTCTATTAAGGACAATAAACAAATATCTTTGGTATTAGTCATGTTTCCAAGATTGCATAATTTGATTCAAAATAGAAAATACAAGAAAAAAGCGAGGAAACAAATTGCTTCGGAAAATATATGATAGATCTGAGAAGATTGCATGTGGATGAGTGAGAGAGACCTCCTCTTTTGAGTGAACATGCGATTTGTGGGTGCCATTCAACTGCTTTGTTTTTCTGTCATAGTCGTTAGCCAACACAGAGATAAGCCTCCTCAATGTATTTCTCCTGAAGAGAAATATCACCATGACACCCTTTTTGTTTAAATAATTAACAATGTCATGATGATGGTCCAGAAGTCCCTGCAAAACATGGAACAAACCAATTTAATACAATCCATTGTTTTTATACTTTATATCTAACTTTGCTCAGGTCAATAACAAGAATAGTACTATAAGCTGTTTTAAGTCATCAAATTCCATTAATGGTCAGCTTGAATTACAGGAGAAAATATATGGATGTAGAGTTCAGTATTGAGCTGCTTGAGTATGCATCCATATGTGCATACACGAGCACACTCACACAAACACATTTACAGAAAATTAGCTCGTCAACAATCTGAAAATATCTAGCCTTGATTGTTGACTAGTTCCTGACCTTTGTATTATCGCTTTTCTTTTCCTCCTTGTAACGAAAGCATTTAAGTTGAATATTTGTATTTTGAACCAAAAAAAATCATTTTTAACATATGTTATTGTGTTAGCTAAATGGGTCCATCTATGTCAGTAAGACCCGTGGTGAATAATAACTAGTCTTGCAGAATTTAGAGCCTTCAAAGACCAAGTAGGGTTAAACTACAGTGAATACCAAGAGATCAGTCCATGTTCCTATCCACATGACAATCAGATCAGAGATAAATAGCAAGGATATGTAGCTTGCTTTGCCACGCCTGGAGCAACTAAACAATTTGAACTTTAGAAGCAGCTAACCGAAAAGGGGGAATGCAAAGATAATGTACCTGATTTAGCATCCACTTCAATCCAAATGCAGCTGTGCATTCATTTTTTGCTGCACTGGTGCGCCAATCCAAATTATACAGCTTGTCAAGGGCCCTCAAGATAGATGAGATATTTTCTCTTCTCTCTCTCATTGAGAAGATTTCACCGTTTGAACTGACATTGGGGTGGCTATTTAGCAAAGTCTCAAACCACCCACTTCCTGATCTTTGCATAGATACAATAACAAAGAAACGAACGGGAGTACATGCACATTCGCTCCTATGAGTAGGAAAATAGTGCGGCAACATGAATTAGGAAAAATATTTGTAACATATAGAACTAACACAAGAGAGGTCGTCTATCTTTAGAGGAAGTTACCTGTTGTAACTCAGAGGTTTTGGAAAGTGCACATATCGCATCAGCTCATATGGAGTTGAAGGTCTTCTGCAAAGAATTTTTATTTGTTCTTCTCCATTGGTCACTTTTTCTTTATTTTCTAAAGTTATTTGATTAAAGGAGAAGTAGCAGACATAGAAACCAAATAATGCGATGAAGAAGACAAGAATTGATCGGAGAGGAAACAGTGGTCCCTTTGAACTTTTTGATGAGTACACACTCTACAAATACGAAATTCACTGATCAGGTAATGTAAAAATGAATAAGTGGAACAAAGAAATGATATTTCCCATCATATTACCATTTTCTCTTGCAATGTCGTATAGTTTATGCTACATCAGCTGACTGCTATTTTTCTCATTTGTGGCTTGTGCACAAGCAGTCAGCATCTTCGTCCTCAATGATAACACAGCTAACCTTTTGTGAACGAATTACACTGCATTGCAATTGATTTACAGAATTTCTAAGTTAGGTCTTCAGCAAAGAATACAGATATATACAGTCACAAGTGTTTGTTTCCAGCAAATGCAAAGGGATTGGGCCCAACTTGATGTAGCTTCAGAATAACATGTTTGTGCTTAGAACATTTAATAAGAAACCTATATGATTCAGGGATGAAAAAGGCAACGTACAGCAATTATGAGCACAGCTGTACCACTGTTTGTAGTAGGATCCGACTCTATTAAAAAGAAAAATCATTCCAGGCCTGATTGCACAAAGACTGATATAACTAATATATAGCATAAACTATTTACTGCACAAGGAGCAATCTTAAGTACGAAAATTATGTTGAAGTCTGTTCACAAATTTCATCTAGGAATTGCAGTTTCTCCAAGTGTAGGATACACTACTGTGCACAATTTCATCCATGTCTCAATCTACCTATAAAATTCAGCAGAATGAAATTTGTAGCTTTCATTCCCTGATTGCCAAACCCAACTGTATCACCTAAAGCTTTGTTGGTAAGAATCAATAGCTTGCAATTCGACTAAAGACTTTTTTAAGTTTTACTACATGGCAAGCAAGGTTAACAACACGATCAGAGCTACAGCAACTAAAGTAATTTATTTAGCTCGAACAGGGATAACGACAATAAGTAGAACTAAGGATGGCTTAACAGGCTTAAAACTTGGACTGGGAAAATTATCGAAAAGGATTCAACAACTACATTGCATCTGCATCAGAACAATAATATGAGAGAAAAAAAAGAGACCCGAAGGTACTTCAGACAATGGATAGGCATTCTCGATCCCCTTTAACAACAACTTCAAGAATGGAAACTAACACAACCGCAACCTTGAATACAAAATCACCAAACAAAGCTTAACAATTTAACGGGAACCAAGAAGGCAAGAATGTCGAGAAGCACGGAAAATTCCCAGGAAGAAAAAATAGGCTTCAGAACCAAGAATGGAGAAAAATAATCCAGGCGAGAATACTATCAAATGCTGAAACCATACCTTACCGAAACTTATGTCACGGTGTCACCAAGAATCCCCATTCGCCAGGCAGATAAAGAAATCTCTGGTGCGACGGAACTAAAAAATTGGAATTTATCCAACAGTGACTAGAACAAACACCAGAATCCCCAAAATCTCAAAACAGCTAGCCAAAACCGAACTTAACAACGAGCGTAGGCGATTAGGCAAAAAGAATGGCAGGAACAGCTGAATCTCGAGTTCCCGCGGGCCAAGAACCGGACAGGAACCTCGAGCAACGAAGAGACAAGAACCTAATCAAACACAAGTTTCTTCTTTAACTACCTGATGGTTCATCGGTGAGGCTGGAAACACAGCATTTCCCAGCCTGCCTCCGCTCCAGCGAGCCCCAAGGTTCCTTGCTTCCTGGTTTCAACTTAAAACGGAGAAGGACATGTCGTCAGCTCGGGAAGCTTGGAATCCGGAGGGAGAGAAAGGCTGTGAGCAAGAGGGTCGTGACGCAGAGTTTGTTTAGAGGCCGAAAGGTCCGTGGAGCAGAAATGGCATCAGATGGCTTGTGTTTGCTGCCTGCAACTGGTCTTCATGGACCACGAAACGGTAGGGTTTGGTAACCACTTCCAGCTTGGAACTGAGTTACTGGTCCCGTGTTCTGTTCATTCATGGATTAAAACAAACGAAATGCATTATGTAATGGGAATTATTACTTTATTAGTGTGAAAAAAAACTACTATCAGTAATATAGTGGTTTTTTGGGAAATCAGTGACTGAATGATACCCATATAAGAGACACCACCTACTTTGTGTGAAACACCAACCGCGCAAATTCATAAAGTGTGAGCGCTGAATATAATAATTCACAATATGTTATTGGTGTATCCTTGACAAATATATTCTTAACTCATATGTTAGCCTCACAACGAGCGACATATTATGAATTATATAGTTATTTTGTGACATGTTATGAATTTTCTCTTCATCTAAACTTAAACTAAACAAGTACTAGAAACGTTGCGTTTCCGTTTTTCTATCAGGCTTCATGAAGTTGAGTCACGAGCAATGTATGACCAGTCAGATTTGTATAAAACTTCCAAACAAAACGTCCAGTCTGAAGCTACAGAGAGGGAAATGGCCGTAAATGCAGATGCCGCCATTAAGTGTCAATTGCTTCCGTTATTCTTTTCTCTAACTTCTGTTCGTCGGTTGGTGCATTGCAACAGAAATGTTGCAAATGTAGGAACAAAGACCGCTTGGTTCAGGAACATAAGATTAATAGTATTTGAGAATATTTGTACTAAATGTGATCTTGAATTTTTTATATCTCCCGTGCTTAAATCTTTTTTACATAAGTTCGTATGTGATTTCTCACAAAGTGTGTATGCAACAAATCCCGAGTTAATTTAAATGAATTTAAATTGCTTCGTAAAAAATTTGTTTGAAACTTCTATGAAATTTCCTCGTTTCAAACAAACACAGAGCACTACATTAGCATCTACTCTAGCGTAAGTTCGTAACACAACACCGTGCTGAATATTTCACACCCTTCACGAACTTTTTTTATTAATTAACACAACACCGTGCTGAATATTTCACACCCTTCACGGACTTTTTTTTTATTAATTAACCCTTTTGTTAATTTTTATTTTAACGTTAACCTTTGACGTACTTTATTTCCAATTCTGACTCTTTTGGTCACACCACCATTTGTGACGCGACAAAACAACGCTGTCACGTAGTAGAATAAGTCCGCTAAATAGCACTTTTTGTCACGCCACTGGTCGTGGCGTGACCAAACAACACTCCTGCCATAGGTGGTGGCGTGCAAGAGATACGGGCATCGTGACAGCGTTGTTTTGTTACGCCACGGATGGTGGCATGACCAAAAAGGTCAGAATTGGAAATAAAGTGCGCCAGATGTTAACTTTAAAATAAAAGTAAAAAAAGAGTTAATTAAAAAAAAATTCCACCCTTCACTTGGTAAAGACATAAAGTTGGGCATCACTTTCTACATAGAAAGCTTGATTTCATTTCAATTCTTTGACGCATGATCATTCCGTGTTGTTTTCTTCACCGACTGCTCCCAACTTTTTGTATTTTCTTATGCAAACCATCACTATATGAGGTCACGTTACAACGCTGCGAAGCTACCAAATGCCGTGTTTGCTATATTTCCCATAAATAAAACTAGGCAGCCAGATGTATAGATCAGAGAGATGCAGGAACCTTTCTAGTATTTTTTTTATTTTGGTCCCCTGACGTCATGTAATTGCAAAAATGGTTCTCGTGGCGCTGTATTTGCAAATGTAGCCCCCTCTCGAGCGCGGGATTACGGGACGCTGACACGTGCCACCTTCTGCGGCCGGGGAGCGCGGAAAGGACGGGGCACGCGCGGGACCAACGCCGCCAGCGCGGGAGGTGGGCCAACTAGCCACTTGCCGCGGTCGCCGAGCACGGGAAGGGACCTGCCGCGGTGGCTGAGCACGGAAAGCTCCCCGGGCCCACCTCCTTCAGCGGTCGCCATTTATTCCCGCGTCTAAAGAATCGTCGTGCTGGTCACCTAGCTTCCGCGCTCACCGACCGCGGTAAGTGACACGCGTCACACTCTGCGCATTCTGCGTTTGAGAGGGGGCTACATTTACAAATACAACAGTACGACAGCTATTTTTATAATTACATGGTGTGAGAGGACCAAAATAAAAAAAAACACCTTTCTGTGTCTCTGACCCCTCAACTATTTTATACTACCGTATCTTCTTCTGCAGGCTTCAAAAATATTATCATCCGATTTTACTTATCGATTGGACGGATGATATACTACTCGCAGTAGAGTGATCTGTACCTGCCATAACAATTGATCATTAGAAAAATGCAAGGAAAATAAAATAGTTAGAGTAATGATTTTGACTTTGAGTAGGTATCTTAATTGGAGTAATTGAGGTCGGCGTTCCAGCATTGACAAATGCCATTACCTGGATGATTGTGTACGGACTGACGTTGGAGCGGAGGTAGACACGCGACGTCAACTTTCAGATCAAGGGGCATTGTTGTCAACATCTTTTGTCTCTTTCTCCCCGCAAGTCATTGATTTTTAAACCGCGAGGTTTGGCTCGGCACGGTCCTCAAATTTGTAATTTGACCATTAATATCTTTCACGGTATATTAGTAATAACTACAAAATTATAATCATATGAAACTACATTCAAATACAAATCTTGAATCTAACGATACCACTTTTGTGTCACTACACACACATACGCATATATATATATATATATATATGAAAATGGTCATAAGATCTTTCTTTTAGACGCGATCTCCCACTTAAATCGTATGTTTATAACTCTTTGTCTATTTGAAGTATTTTATAACAAAGTTTGTGTATATACTTCTTTTATATATAAAAAGGTATATAACAAAAAATAAAGGACTTCAATAGGAATTTTTCAACCAAGTCACATTGGAGTATCTTATAATTGGTATTTAAGTATACTGAAAGTGATAAACAAGTATAATATATTCGTTTAAGTGGTATATTAGAAGTAGGTGTGTGTGTATATGAAAATAGTATGGTACTCACAGGAGTACATACTCTCACTTCTCATATACCACTTATACCTCTTTATCTATTTGGGTATACTTTAATAATGATTATAAGATACTCCAAAGTGAGTTATATGAAAAAATATTTCATTGAAGTCTAATTTTTATAGCAAAATTTATGTATATACTTCTTTTATATATAAAAAAGGGTATATAGCTAAAAATAAAGGATTTTAATAAAAAATTTTCAATCAAGTCGTATTGAAGTACGCCTTATAATTGACATTCAAGTATATTGAAAATAATAAAAAAATATAATACGCTTCACCGTTACTCAGGGTGGCGAGGTTTGGTAGCCATCGAAACACTCCCCCTAAGCACATCCATGGATCATGGCGAGAGGCCTGTCTATCCGTACGTGTAGCACGGAAATCAGCTTCATATCCATCCGAGTTAGCGCTGACATGTACTGCCAACAAACCTCTCCGATCACGCCTTGAAAAGGAAGGACAATGCAGGCCTTATGGCACGGGTTCATACCAGGATAGACATGGCCAGTCTATCCACGGGGCGTTGCTCCTTCTAGAACACTCGAATCAGACCTACCCACAACAGATACAAACATGACCACAAAAAAAAAAAAACTGTTCACTACCATCCTGTGTGAGGAAAATAAAAGCACGCAAAGAATCTAACTGAACCCCAAAACAAACTCGGATTAAACTCACATATTCACAAGTGCATAATGGATTAATGATGATGAAGTGGATAATTCACCTAAAAACAAGAATAACTGTACCAGTGATAGCCTGGTGCTTCCATGACAGTGTGACAGGCAAGTTCCAGTAACTGAACAGCAATTAGTAGCATAGGAACATAAAGTGGTCATCACATTAGGTCGATCGAATACATTATTTGATCTCACCATGCCGCGCTGGTACATCAAATAAGCAGGTGCTTGATGAGATCATCACCCATCAGCACAAAGGCTTCAGTAGGTAGGAAAGCACTCATCGGTTAGTTGGTCAAATCAACACTTAATGCAATGCATAACCGTTGCCCAGCATCCATAACAAGAGACTGGTGAGCCGTAACCCAAGAGAGACAAGCTTAGAAGCTACATAATCCACAAGAAACAAAGAAATTAATGTCCTTATAAGCATCATAAGTTAACACAGAAGGCAAAAGAGTGTGCATCACGAGGACGACATGAAATCTTCTGGCCTTGCGATGAAAACATCCTCGAACTCATTGTCATCTGATGCAAGAACAAGGAAACAGTCAGTTATCTGTACAGAAGTTGCAACAGCTATTGAGAGCAGCAGCCATGGACAAGCATGTACAACCCGGTTAAAAAGCTTGTTCTTAGACTGTTCTTTAAACAAAAGAGTAGACACATGTAACTTCCATGGTTATGAATTGGGCAATGTAACAGCTGTAGAGAAGCAGAAAAATTCATCCGCTTTGTTCGGTCCCGGGTATTAGTAAACTTGACCATTACAGGTAATCATCAAGATATCTGTTTGTCTGTGGCCGGAATGAGCCTATCACTGTACGAGTGTGTGGAGGTAAGCTTTCGCTACCAATGTAGGGGTGAAAACGGATCGGATACGAATGGATAATGACTCTACTATATTTGTTTTCATTTTTTTTTCCCGGACCCGGATACGAATACAGATACGAATAATATCGAATACGAATACGGAGCGAATACGAATCGAAACGAATATGGTCGTGGATATTTTTCAGAACATGAAAACCCCTTAAATTGTATACCAGAAATTAACGAAAACATATAACTAGTTTATTTGATGCAAACATTCATGAGTTATTCATATTTTCAATAACCATACATAATATTGGCACTAGCAAGCTACATTAACTAGTTCATCACAAACATAACACTTAGTTTACCATATTTAGCTCAAAAATCATAACTCACAAAGTCACAAGTCATCACGTATTCACACTTAGTTCATCACATATATAAAACTTAGTTCATACTAACATTGATCAGGCTGGATAGTTAATCTATATGCAAATGACTGTAACATCCCAGAGTATGTTACCAAAAATAAAATTAGTATTTTATTGGATTTTCTGAGCTTTAAAAGAGTTTTCTTGGTTAAAAAGAAAATAAAATAAAATCAATTATTTAATTTCCTAATTTTTAATGTCAAAAATAAAATTTATTAAGTTTTCGGGATTTTATTGGATTTAAAGTGAAAAGGAAATTTTAATTAATTTTTTAATTTTCTAGATTTTAAAAAGATTTTTCCTATTTTCAGAAATTTAAAATAATTTATGTGCAAAAATAAAAACCAACTTTAAGTTGGAATTAATTTTATTAAGTTCAAAATAATTCAAGAAATTTCTGTGATTTTTTCGAGAATTTTTTAACTCTATTTGCTATTTTCTAAAAAGCTATTTGATCTGTTGCATTTTTTGAAATTCGGAAATCAATTAAAATCTCTTTTTCTCTTTTGGGCTGAAATCCGAATATCCGAACTTCGTCTTATCCGGATAATCCAGATTCAGATTCAGATCCGTAGGAAAGCATGCCTCACAGATTCGTTTCCATTTCCGACAAAAACATCCGAATTTGTTTCCGATCCTCTATTTCCGTCGGGATTGATCGGAAACTATCCGATCCATTTTCACCCAAATACCAATGTACGTGTCTTTAGATTTGATTTTGTTCCAAACTGATGATGACTCTTTTGCAAGGAGTGGCAGCAACTTATGTTTGTATGAATATAAGATTGACAAAAAGGACTATGTCCTAGCACTGCAGATTCATGACATCAGAGTATGACAAAGTTATCCCAGACTGGGGGAAAAAACCCAGCCGGTAACCAGACTTACCGGTGGGAACCGGGATTCCAAATACCAGCCGGAAAACTCCAAATTCAAATTCAAATTCAAAATTCCGTCGGTTACATCCCAAATTCAAATTTATTCAGATGAAATTCGACCGAGTTTTTCCCGGGATTTCCGGTTACCGACCGGTAACCATTACCGACCTCCGAGCGAGATTTTGCCCAATAACGGGTTTCTATCCTTGATCCCAGATATACTTCAAATCACCAAGAGAAGAAGCGCTCCTAGAAAAATGAAGCATTTTTACAAAATAAGCAGTTGATGACAATAATAGTTGTCATATTAAAATTGCCATGAAAGGTTGCAAGTAAGAAGCCCGGATAGCAACCACAAACAAAATAATGCAACAGATAGAGTTAAAGAAAAAGCATATTATCAAAATAAATTTGAGCGGAAAGCCAAACAAGTAATGCTGTTACACAGTCAGAATAGAACAAAACCTTTTCTCAGCGTTAATGAAACAATGGCGTCATTTTCAACCTGTGGACAGAATCAGAAAAAAAATTACTAAGTTATCGGACAGGAAAAGATATTCAGAAAAAAAAAATTGCTATAGCTACAAAATAACATCCAATGTAATCACAAGTTTTGGTGAGTATAGAAAAGCTAGGGTTGACTTGACATATTTTTGGTATATACGAGTGTATCGTGGTGGCTATTGAGCTTGTGCAGAAACAGGTTATGGACAGATGGGTCCGCTATGGGCTTAATGTAATGCCAGTAAAAATGAAAAGAGAAGGAAAACGAAATATTTACTAACTTACCTCCTGTAGTAGAAAAGCCAACGAATAATGCCATTTTTATCCACAAGCTTTTGGCCATGACCCCATGAGGTAAAACCTCACTTTTGACCAAGCCAACAGGGCAGAGAGAAGAAAAGGGATAAGACCAGCCCACCACATTGAAGGTGCAAGGGCGTAAGACCGAGATATTCATAGCCAGCCGAAGCTCCCCACAACATAAACATTGTCTCCTTCTCCCAGGCAAAACCGAGAGCAAGAGCTCAAGCCCAAAGCTAAGCACAACCCACCAGAGCAAAACCGAGAGCAAGAGCTCAAGCCCAAAGCTAAGCACAACCCACCAAAGCAAAACCAGAAGCCACCAAAGGCAACCAAGCCAAAGTAGTAAAGGAGAAGAAGAACCAAGGGAACGTTAGGGAGCACAGCAACGCCACCACTGCCCGTCCCTTTCTAACCAGTGAAACAAGGTGGCCCACCATTTCTCGCACATTTCTCTTGCCCAAACCGAACCCACCGTCACCAACCAAGTCCCCCACAGAGCAAAGAGGAGTAGAGGAGAAGGGGGCGGCGCTAAGCACCTCACCGCGTGCGTAGGGGAGAGAGGGGGAGCTCGAGGGGCACGCCGGCGTCGGGTGGGCCGAGCCGTTCGGGCGAGCCAAGGCGTGGGCGTGAACACGCGGTAGAGGCCGACAATGGCACCGAAGTCGAGCAGCCGCTGCCACGAGGAGAGGGCTGGGCAAGGCGGCGTTAGGCGTCGCAGCACCAGGTCATGATCGGTAGGCAGGCGCGCTTCTTAGGCTGAACCAAGCGCCCAAATTTCGGTCGACGGAGGCGGCTCGGCAGAGGGCAGCAATGGAGCCGGTGAGAGGAGCCTCTGGAGCAATTGAGAGAGAGAGAGAGAGAGGGTGAGGAGATAAGGCCAGCGGAAGGGGTGGCTTCGGCCAGGGGAAGAAAAAAAGTGAGGAAAAGGAAATAAATTAGGGGCGCACAGATAAATTTTATTCGCAAGATTAGACGACGCGATCCCTAATTTATTTATTTATTTTTGGCACCACGTCAGTAGAATAATGCCTGGTGAGGGGTTTTTTCGTGTCGGATTGCGCGTAGGAACAATGTCGTCTGTATGTGTGCATGTATTGCTACAATGTGTTGAGTCTGATTGAATGCCTGTTCAGGTGGAGGTTCTGGAACGGCGCCATCCGCACATTGCTCCGCTCCATTTGGTTAACAGGCAAGTGCATAGTAGAGCGGTATCATGCAAATGGTATGGAATATACGATGTTTTTGTGATATGATGATGCTTATGGTAATGGTAATGATGATGGGACAGGGTGAGCAATAAGGCTACCCTGTTAATGATGACAATGGACATATGCATTTGCATCATGACAAGAATGCACGAGCCAGGTCGGTGAGAAAGTCATGTAACTATTCTGGTGAGGTTGGTGAGAAAGATACATGATTAATCCGGAGTGCTCTAGACAAAAAGTCTTACATTAGTAGGGAATAAATAAAGTCCTATAATGTAGGGACCCCATCCTAAAGAAGATGGAGGAAGAGTGACATCAACGGGTGAACACTCCACTATACCGGTATCAACAGATGGGATACATGTGAGCATGAGCATGATGGTCCATAAGGGATGTGATGAGCAAATGAGTATGTAGAATAATGATGCATTGCACTAATGAAAAGAAAATGATGGAAATAAGGAAAAAGTTATGTTTATCATTTCTATGATGTGCTTACTGAGTTGTCAGACTCAGCCTTGTTTATTTAATGTTTTTTTAGATGAATGTTGAAGACGACATGCATCTGAAAGGAGGATTAGCAAATCCACATCACATGTAGACACTGATGCAAACCATACTTCCTTAAATAACCACTTTTGCTGTAATATGTTTAGTTGTTAAATTAGTTGCGCAAATTTTGGGATGTTATGACGCGTGGTGGTAGCATTCTGGGCCCAGAAGATGGGCGGGGGTGTTACACTTAATATTGGTGCAATGGTACCTTCTGATTTGCCAGCGTCTTTGAGTCATCCAATACATCATTCGTTGCCAACAAGATCAGCCGTTGATTACTGGGAGGCTGATCGATAAGTGAATGCAGTTTTTGTTTAATGTTTATAGTTGTCTCTGTTGGATCACATTGTATGAAGTAGGTAGTCTTGTTTCGCTTCACTCGAATATACATTGCCTGCATGAGGGAAAATGGCTCTCCAATGTCAGTAAACAGATTATTTGAAATGATTAGTTAAGTTGAATGTGTTGCCGACACCAATCCATCCCTTTACTCCAAGAGATGAATTAGGTCCAGGCATCCACCTGTTTTGTTTGGTACAAACATATAAGATGGGAACTTTAATGTAATGCTAACACATCCAAACTATCTTCCAGAAATTTATTTTTGCTTTGGACACAGGCTCCTTAAAGACACTCGGTGAACAGAACTAGTTTGTATTCAATTGTCTGTTAATATGTGATCCATCAGTGAGGGCACAATAAGAAAAGATAGCATAACAGAGCAGAAAGTACATTCTGGTACACTTTACACAATAAGAACCAACCATCAGCAGGCACACTTATGAGATATTAGTACTAAATTGACCGTATATGCATTTCATTTTAGACATTGATTCTTGAAAAGAGGGTTAGTACAGAGACAGAATGAGGAACAACTGATACCATTTATGGGAAATAGCGGAAAAGGCAAGGATTAGAAAATTGTGTCTTTTCAGCTTTTCAAGCGAACATTCTGTGGAGCAATGCCAAGTTTGCTTATGGTGTATTGTGGCCTGAAAAGCTGCATCTAGGAGTTTGAGAGTAGAGTCTAGTTCCCAGATTACGCAATATGTCGTATATAATTCTCAAATTTGTATTTTGCGTGGAAAATGAAGCAAGTTGTGTACCCCAAATGGCAACATAACAAACAGATTTAAATGATACATAACTTATGTAAAATAGGATTATCAGCAAAATATCTTAATCATGACATGCGGCGAAAATCTAGACATGAGAACCGTGTATATTTGCAGGCTATAGCAGTGGATACTGCATACTCTATAAATTTCTTCATACTTTAGAAACCCTGACATGACTACAATGTATACCCTATCGTACAACATCAAGGTTCTCGAACTATCAATGAACTCTGATGCGCCAGTACTTTAACATCAATGCCACATCAATACAAAGTTACACCAGTACAGATCGTACACTCCATTGGGCAAGAAATGCATTAAATTATCTGGAACACAATAATATCAACTAAATAACTTATAACTATCAAGATTGTGCAAGAGAATAATGGATAACAAAGAACAACAAGGATGCAAATCGCAGATTTCCCAAATACACGATAGAAATAAGACTGGTATTTAATCTACTCCAAGAACAATGAGGACATATAAGCAAGTGTTATGTTGTCTAATCACATTGGCAAAAGGAAAACAGCAACAGCTTTGATGCTACAATGAAGGAAACCCGAAAGGCACCAAACAGAATAAAACATAGAAATGGCGGAAGGCGATAGAGTGGCTAGCAATGGTTGGTCACGCAATATGGGTATCAGAAGTTGCTATGCACTGGCACTGAGAAAAGAGATTCCTTTCTCTACTATGTTACACTTATACACCCCCCGTACAAGAGTTAAGTACCTTCCAAAACCTCTAGTACTACCCTTGGTTCAAAGGGCATCATTTCCATTATATATCCCTCTCCATTGATCAACATAGAATTGAAGTGCTAAAGGTGCCAGACAGGTAACTAATGCATAGAGCAGGTGTATTTGGGATAACAGTGAAAGGATAGAGATAAGTATGCAAAAAGCACAAGAATACATGTATCTCTGGCACAACTTACTCATATGGGTGCGGGTGTCATCTTGTTGGTAAGCAATCATAAACCCCTGTTACTTACATGCTATACTCGACTATAAACACAGAGACAGTACAAATTTCAGATCACCCTTAGCACACATAAGTGGCATCAAACAGCACGCTTTGTGTATTCATAAACGCAGAGCAAGTACAGGATTAAAACCGTCCTTGGTAGACATAAGAAGAGTCAACCAGAATGCCTTGCTACTCCAAACAATGCAGAAAGAAATCCAAGCATATGAACAAGTAGATGCGATAGGATGGGTCACCTGGCACACTAGCTGGTCGTTCACCTAAGCGCGTTCCAAATGGAACAATCCGTCGATAGCGTCGCTCCCCCAGCCCGCAAACCTAAGCACGCAATCAGCTCTGCTCTCAGGTAAGGTAATATTGGCCACACCCAACACACCCTCCCTAGGGTTCCTCTAAACAGAATCGCCACCCTGTCCTTCACAAGAACTATCTGCTCGCCATTAATCCCAACCGGTCCAGACTGCGTGAAGGGTGGCCACATGACACCCACCCACCAGGCCACCTTCCACTCTACTTTCTTTCGCACAAGCAGGCTCAGCTCCTATATTCAACCAACGAACCCTAAGAATTACACCAGCATACATCACAACTATTTGCCAGTTGCCACTAATGGCCCGATGCGAGCACGGACGCTAGCCAATGGTCAGACCGAGGGAAGCAAATAGCGATTAATCGATCGAGGCCTACCAGATCTTCCGGAAGCGATCGCCGGAGGAAGAACGGGCCTCGTCGCCGCGGTCGCCTTCTCTCTTCTCCTTTTCCCCGGACGGAGTCGACCGAACCGGCCACCGGTTAGGGAGAGAGTGTGGCCGTCTGGGGGATTTCCGGATTTGGCTAGCTTAGAAACGGGCCGGGCCTCCAACGACGTTGCTTCTTCGGCCCGTGCCAGGACTCTACCAAATGATGTTGGGCCAGAAAGCCCAGAGCCTACCTGCAATTCAACATTGACGGTTGACTGCCCTCTCCCGCCCACGAATGCTATATTGATGGTCGTGCCGTCCGTGGGCGGCATTGGCAACAACAAGCGTCGTCGCTACTCGCTACTGCCGCTTCCAGCCTTCCACCACCGCGACGCCGTAACCCATCCATATTCCATCCAATCTCCACGCATGGCGATTGTCCTGGCTTATAAATATCCGCGCGGGAGCCAGGCAGCCAGAGCGCGGTGCTGGGCAGCTGACGCATGCATGCTCACCAGCTCGAGACAGCAAAGCCACCTGCAGGCCCGCGGCATCGAAAGCAAGCCATGTTTAGCCTCGTCGGTGTCAACGTACGCGAAAAACGCCCAACACACACGATCGCCTGGAAACTCAACACAACAGAATTGAACAGAAGACAAAAGAATTTTGTGCTGTTCAACTGTCGCAGCATTTCCTGGTTTTTTCTTCTCCAGGTTTTTTCTTCTCCATATGTTCTCACTAGTACTAGTAAATGAAGACTTAGCACTAGAGGTAAAAACGGATCGGATAGTTTCCGACTGATCCGAACGGAAACGGATTCGGATTATCTCGGATCGGAAACGGATTCGTTTTTTTTTTGTCGGAAACGGAAACGACTACATTTGCTATCCGTCGGATACAGATCGAATACGGATTATCCAGATAAGACGAAGTACAAATATCCGGATTTCAGCCCAAAAGAGAAAAAAGAGATTTTAATTGATTTTCGAATATCAGAAATGCAACAAATCAAATAGCCTTTTAGAAAATAGCAAATAGAGTTAAAAAATTATAGTAAAAAACACAGAAATTCCTTGAATTATTTTGCACTCAATAAAATTAATTTCAACTTAAAGTTGGCTTTTATTTTTGCACATAAATTATTTTAAATTTCTGAAAAATAGGGAAAACCTTTTTAAAATCCAGAAAATTCAAGAAATTAATTAAAATTTCATTTTCCACTTTGAATCCAATAAAATCCCAGAATACTCAATAAATTTTATTTTTGACATGAAAAACTAGGAAATTAAATAATTGACTTTGTTTTATTTTTTTTTCTTTTTAACCAATAAAACTCTTTTAAATCTCAAAAAATCCAATAAAATAATAACTTTATTAATTTTATTTTTGTAACATACTTTAGGATGTCACGGCCATTTGCGTATATATTAACCATCCAGTCTGATCAATGTTAGTGTGAACTAAGTTTTATGTATGTGATGAACTAAGTGTGAATGCGTGATGACTTGTGACTTTGTGAGTTATGACTTACGAGCTAAATATAGTAAACTAATTGTTATGTTTGTGATGAATTAGTTAATGCAGCTTGCTAGTGCCAATATGATGTGTGGTTACTAAAAATATGAACAAATCATGAATGTTTGCATCCAATAAACTAGTTATATGTTTTCGTTAATTTCTGGCATACAATTTAAGGGGTTTTCATATTCCCAAAAATATCCGCGACCGTATTCGATTCGTGTTCGCTCCGTATTCGATATTATTCATATCCACATTCGTATCCGGGGTATTCGTATTCGTATTCAGATCCGGGAAAAAAATATGAAAATAAATATGGTAGAGCCATTATCCGTCCATATATGATCCGTTTTCACCCCTACTTAGCGCCATTTGAACGCTAGTAATGCCGCACACTAATGGGCACGACTGAAAACCGAAACTAGTAACTGAAGACTAGTAACTAGCGCATGACTGCCAACCATGCAAACAAGAAACGGAAACAGGAATCAATAAAGAAACGTTATAGCGCACAAAATTATTCAACAAACACACTACTACAGAAAAGGTCTTCATAGACGGTTCAAAAACGTCATCACAAATGGTTTCGTGAGCCATCTGAGTTTATGGGTCAGTAATGACATGAGATCATCGCGGACGGTTTTTGAACCGCTCGTGAAAGCTATCACTGATTTGCGGTTACGAACAAGAACCGCTCATGATAATATATCACTGCATCGTTCTTGTTCAGAACCGTCTATGATAGTCTATTTTCACAAACAGTTTTGAAACAAGAACCATTTGTGATAGTTTTTTCTATTGAAAAAAAAAACGGATTTTGAGCCAAACCAATTAATTGCTGGACAGTAGTTTCCATATGCAACCTCTAGCAAGACAACTATAATACAATTAAAATTCTGATAGCAAACACATTGTAGGAGAGACCTATCTAGCAAAAGGGAAACCAAAAGGTTTCACAACGTCTCCTCCGAATGGGAAAAAAAGAATAAAATTATAAAGTTAAACTAGCTAGAAACCATATGTGCCTCCAAGCTCCTAAAGAACCCATCGACTTCTTGGATTGGTCTTGTGAGCTCCTCTATGTACCTCACCAGCATATCACAAACTGTTCTTGTCTATCATCCGAATTTGACTCAAGCTCATCGGCAAGGAAAAGGAGAGACGACCGAAAACCTCTGGCGGCGCTCCGGTATTAGGTACAAATAAAATAAGAACCATCAAACAACCAACAAAGTATGTATGTTTTAGGGATATACACGTACCTTTCGGTGGTCTACCTCCTACGGCAGACATGGAGCTCCTACGTGTCCCTCCTCCTCCTCCTCGTCGGCTCCGTTTCCTCGCCGAACCGCGTCAGGGAATCGAGGGCGGTCGCCAGAGCTCGGCGTGGGAAGGGGAGAGGGAGAGACTGATGGAAGACAAGGCGGGGGTAGGTATAATATATAAGGATAGCACCAAAACATTTCGCCTCCCGCGTGAACGTTCAAAAATTTCCGCGAATCACAAACGGTTTCAAACAAAAACCGTCTGTGATGAGCTAGTATCACAAACGGTTCATATTAAAAACGTCTGTGATAAGTATCTCCTGGCTTGAAATGCCTAACTCTGTGATTTTACCATGGCTTGAAATCACTAACACTCTGATTTTACCATGACTTGAAATAATTCAAGCCATGGTAAAATCAGAGTGTTAGGCATTTCAAGCCATGGTAAAATCACAGAGATACTTATCACAGACTCTCTGATTCCAAGCCATGATAAAATCAGAGATACTTATCACAGACGGTTTTTAATACAAACCGTCTGTGATAAGGACGGGAAGTTATAGATGGTTCGTGTTGAGAACCGTCTGTGAAAACAAGAACCGTCTATGATACTTCGCAGACGGTTTTCAATATGAACCGTCTATAATATTACTTCTTCACAAATAGTTTTTAGCGCAGCCAGTAACATAGACGGTCGCTAAACCAAAACCGTATGTGATTGTATTTAATATAGACGGCTTTTATCAACCATCTGTGATGAGACATCTAGTATTAGCCTTTTTGTAGCAACGACACCTCTTAATCCTTGATGTGTTTTCTTGATCTCGACGATGCCGATCCTTGTGCACAGCTCCTGGAACTTGACGCGGCCCAGCGCCTTCGTCAGAATGTCAGCTAGCTGCTCTTTGGTATTCATGTACTCTACCTCAACTTTGTCGTCTTCAACACATTCCTGAATAAAATGATATCGGTTGTCTATGTGCTTGCTCTAGTCGTGGAACGTCGGATTTTGTGCTGAGGGAGATCGTCGACATGTTGTTGACTTTGAGCACGGCACTGCCTGCTTCTTCTTTCTTCAAGTCAGCGAGTAAATGAGCGAGCCAGATACTTTGGCTAGTAGTCGTCGTCACCGCGATGTACTCAGCCTCACTAGAGGACAGTGCCACAACCTTCTATTTATGTGATTACCATCTGATGGGGATGTAGCCGAGGAAGAAGAAGACGCCTATCATGCTCTTGCGGTCGTCTACGTCGCCGGCCATGTCGCTATCGCTGTAGCCGACAAACCATGGCTCCTCCAACTTCTTCGTGTAATGACAGCCGTAGCTCCGCATACCAGCAATTTACCAGAGTATATGTTTGACTGCCGCCATGTGCTCGGTGGTTGGTGATTCTGTGAAGCGGCTCATATAGCCCACCGAGTACGCGATGTTAGGTCTTGTGTGCACTAAGTACCACAAGCTCCCGACGATGCTCTGGTAGGCCGCGACGTTCATGAGAGGGGCTGAGCTTGCTTTGCTCAGCTTGAGCCTCGTCTCCATAGGAACGTGGCAGGGATTGCAATCTGACATACCGCTCTTCTAAAGAATTTTGAGCGCGTATGCAGATTGGTTCAGCGTGATGCAGCCATCGGACTGGTGCACTTCGATGTCGAGGTAGAAGTTGAGCTGGCCGAGATCACTCATTTTGAATGAGTTTTTCATCTCCCTTTCGAACTTCACGATCTCCTGTGCGTCGTAGCCCGTGATAATGAGGTCATCGACGTAGATGCCCAGCAGTAGCCGCCATGCATCGCTGCGGCGCATGTACACCGCATGTTGTGATGTGTTTCGCTGAAACCTAAGTGACAGCAAACGGCTATCAAGCTTGGCGTTCCACGCACTCGGTGCCTACTTCAAGCCGTAAAGGGCCTTGTGAAACCTCAGCACCTTTTGCTTATGGCCCTCGACCTTGGGACCCAAAAATATGATTCAGGAACCCTCTGTATATTCTAAACTAGTCCCAGATTAGTAGCTAGCTCACACAAGAAACAATGATGAAATATCATCCATTTATTCGATTTAACTAAAAAGATCTCAAAGTAACAAATAGTAATAATAATTGGACCTTATGGTCAACGTTTACTTAACTTGCCACGCAGGGTTAAAGAAATAAATAAACTCTTACAGTGGAACAGGAAAACTTGGAAAGACCAATCGACATGCTTACAAGCAATCGAGTGGAGAACGCATCCTAATCCGCAAAGCCTTTATGGTACTCCTGATCGAAGAACTCTTGAGCAGCTTGATATTCTTCAACTGAGCAACAATGATGTAAAGCCATGAGTACATAAAGCACTCAACAAGTTGTGGGGAAATGTATACAAATAGTATTCATGCAAAGCTTGAACAAAAGTTATCTGTATGGTTCTTTTGCATGAAGTAACATTGACGATAAATACAATAAATAATTTGAAATGCGTAATTGAAAAGAATAATAAATAAATAGACAATTGCTTTGAAACAACCAGTGAATTCCCCATTCACTTCCCAAGACAAACCACCAAGTGAATTGCCCATTTACCGAACAAACATTATATTCATCAAGTGAACTTCTCATTCATAGTCAGACTCATTTTATAAAGAAACTCTATCTCTCGTGTGAAATCCCCAGACATGTCCATAACCGAGGACGCGGCTATTCGAATAGATCAATTAACACTCTGTAGAGGTTGTACACTTTACCCATAAGATATAATCAGTGTAGCGATCACCAATCATAACAAAACCTTTCAGAGATTTCATCTCGACAATTGACTCTCCCGTTGTACATACTGTCACTCCAACCTCACCGTTGGTTTGACGCACAACATTGGACCTGGAAACGGTGAACCGACCATCGATGTGACCTTAAACCAGGTACACACCTCCACCCATATACTACCTGAGTAGTCAATGTCAAAACTTCATAACTTACTAAGTTAGGCCTGTCATATACTAGGCATGTGGTTGTACGAAAATGCCTAGTTCAATGGCGCACAAGATTAAATCCTTGACAAGTTACTCAAGAAAGTCTACCACAAACCCACAACGTGTTAAATCCGCACCCTCAATCCACAATCGCTCGCCCGAGCGAAAATCATTTTTTTTAACTAAGACCAATGATATACCCTATCATAGTACATAAATTTTAACAACAGTAGCTAACCACCACAATTCCATATTTTATTAAGTCAAGATTAATCATTATGACACATGTGATAATGAACCTATCGTAACTAAGCTTGACTAAGCATCTGTACGATACCCATGTTGGTGATACAAATATGTCCAACTAAAATTATCCATTTTAGGGTGACAAATGATTCATGGCATTCAAATAATCAAAGGAGGCATAATGGCAACAGGTGATAGCTAACCCCAAAACAATTTGTATAAAGATAGCATGCAATTGTATGAAACAATATAATTTTAAAATCATAGGTTCAATATGATCAAAGGACCATGACTTGCCTTGGAATAGATCCTGGGATTGATCTTCATCTTGGTGCACTCCTCCTTGCTCAAAATTCCTCGAAGAATCAACATCTACTCGCAAACAAGGCAAATAAACCAGATAAATACAAAACAGAGATAAAAAAAACTCCACAAATTAAATAAAAATCTCAGATAAATAGATCTTGAATTTAGATGGATTTAAAATTTTGAATGGGCTTAATCGGAGTTCGGATGTAGAATATATGGGCTATGGAATATCAAAACCCTAAGAAATACCCAAAATTGGATTTTTTTTGGGGGAATTTCCGAATTATTTCCCTACTGAGAATTCTAGATTATGACATCAGCATGACGTCATCACTGATTTTTGGAATTAAAACAAATCCCGGGAAATTGGACTGACATGTGGGCCCTACGTGCCATAGACACATTGCATGGTGGACCAAGTTTACTGAGATTGGATCTAGGGTTTGGGCTAGGGTGGCACGCGCGCGCTGATGCGGCAGACACATGGTTGACACGCAAGCCACACGTGAGCATTGAGGGTGAGATGGAGTATGCGGTGGAGGTGACGTGGATGACAACGCAAGCTAGACGATGCGGCGCTGACTAGGATGACACGTAAGAGCATGTGCCGCTGTGGCTGCTAAAGTGGCTAGGACGTGGATTGCCACCTTAGCCCTCGACGGTGTGGCTCAAGTTAGGTGACTTCCGGCGAACGACAGCTCACCGACGGTGGTGGAGGTGCGCGCTGGACTCAATGCAACGCGGTGATCCTAATGACGCGGTCAGTTCCTCCCGACGATGACAAAATCGGCAACGGCGCCATGGCGGGCGGCGAGGCGACATGACCTAAAACGACAACAGCGTTATGGGAGTCCTCGGATGAAAAGAAGGTGCACACCGAGAAGCTCATGCGATGGTAATGCCAGGGAACTGACCGGCAACAGCGGAGCGACACTTACGGCGGCGTAATTCAATGGCGAAGGCTTCGGGTATTGAACCCGAGAACTTGAAATTCCGACGATCTCGATGGGTTTGGGGCTAGATTGATTGAGGGTTTGGGACAAGGAGACAAAGGTGAACCCGGGGTGCTCATTTATACTGTGGGGGCGTGCCAGATTTGGTATATCCAAAAAAGAGTCCGAAGTGGCTATGAGTTGGTTATAGAGATAGAAGGAGATACGGGACGCGATTTTGTGGGATATGGGTGCGGGACGGAGAAATAGATAAGGTGACGCGATTTGTACGGGATTTTCCAATTAGAAACCCCGTTGTCGTATGAAACTTGGCGCGGCAGCCATGGCGTTGGAGCGAAACTCATGCGAGAAAGGGAAAGGCGCGAGGTAGGAGACGATAGTGGCGGGCCCACCTAGCAAAGTGAACAGGGATGCGAGTGTGGGCAGGCTGCGGGTGGGGAGAAGGCCGCATGGGCTGGGCCACGAGCAGGAAAACGGGATCTAGGTCGGAAAGATTCGGCCCAATTCATTTTCTGATATTTTAATTAGATTTTCCTTTTTAGAAAATACAGAAAATTCAAATAACAATTAGAAAATAGCAAATGGACTCAGAAAAATTCTAGAAAATATAGCCAAGCACAAAGAATCGAAATGAAATAATTTTGGCAATAGTTGATGTTGGCATTTAATCATATCAAATTGTTTTTGATTTCAGAAATTCCATATTGAGCTTTGACTTCAACAGAAAAATTTAAATGGTTATTTTATTATAGAAGCACCAGTGCCAGTGCTAGTAGAAGAACGACGTGAAAGATGCCACTTCTTCTTATAGCACTAGGACTCAATGTGGCCGACCTTATCACAGTAGGAGCAGTGATGACGGCCACCGCTAGATGGAGGGTGTCCACCACCACCCGTGGTAGCCGCTGGAGGAGGTAGTGTGCTGAAGCATGGAGCAGGCGGTGTAGCAGGTGGACGAGCGGCGAGCACGGAGGGGAGTGGCATCGATCAAGACCACTCAAAGTAGTCTCCTCCACAGATCTCTCAGAAGAGCCTCCAGAGAGTGACACGAGGTGGTGTGCATGGAGCTGGGCACGCCTCGCTCAAACTCGGGAAGGCGTAGTAAGGAACTCATAGACCACCAAACCTCGGTCAAGATGAATACCAGCAAAGACGGACAGAGCGGCGGCCAAGAAGTCGGAGAGAGTCCAGCTAACGCCAGACAGTAGAGCTCTGAGTGTAAAAAGCGCCAACAGTAGCATCACTCTGCTGAAGAGAGTGCTCCTGGCGGACCACGGACAGGTACAGGGCATCACCAGAGGGCTCGTAGCGCTGACGAAGGTGAGTCCACATCTGAAAAGCTGAAGGGAGTCCCACAACCTCAGAAGAGAACTGAGGCTGGACACTGGCGATGAAGACAGCAGCAGCCCGAGTGTCGTCATCGTACCATTGAGTTTAGGCGGTCAGTCAATCCTTGTAGGAATCCAGAGCCTCCTAGTAGGCGAGAGGCCTCATCATCGAAGGCGAAGCGGCCTCAACAAAGAAATTTTTTGTTTGCCGAAGCGCGCGATAGGCGAAACTTCGTCGAAGAGTAGGGCAAGGCGGGCGGTGACATCGCTAGAGAGGGCGCCTAGAGATTTAAGACCACGCATGTGGATGCGCATGTGAGACACGAAGTCAGTGTAATTAACACCATCGAAGATCACCGGGTAGCGAGGGAGGGAAACGGTGCCCATTGGTAGGCGGTGCTGGATGGCGCGGCGACCAAGACAACGAAGTCTAACAGGCAGCGTTGGACGACGTGACGGTTAGAACGACGTTTTTTTCCTTTTTTTTGCGCTTGGGCCGGTTCAACCTACAAAACGGCCCACAGCAACCCACGGGAGGGCACACGCAAGGGAGGGGAACTAGGGTTTCCCTTGCACAAGCGACGTGGCGGCGGCGACCCCGCCCGAGCAGGTCGGCGTGGCGGCGACGGCCCCAGCCCGAGGAAGATCACCGGAAGCGGTGGCGGTGACCAAGCAAGAGTTTTGCCACGAGGCGGTGACTGAAGAGCGGTAACCGGCTCGGCGACCGAGCAAGATTTGGCTCAAGCGGTCGTATTTCGACTGCGGAGGCAACTTCATGGTGCCGACACCGGGTGAATCCGGGCGATCCAGATGGAAGATGACGACGGTCGGGCGACCTCGCGCAGCGTCGAGGAGCTCCAAGCGGCGGCAGCACGTCGGCTTTGGCGACGGCAAGCCGAGCTCGAGGTCCTCAAGAGCAAGGTAGCGGCGCGACATGGTGAATTCGATGGCGCGTGGCGAGGCGAATCCGGCGGCACGCGGGCAACCGAAGGACGAGGCCAGCAGCGGAGGATACGGCCAGCGGCGGCTTCAGGCCGTGGAGGGGAAGGGGGAGGAGAAGCCGATAGCGGCGGCTAGGGAGGAGAAGCCGCGCAACTAGAAGCGAAGGAGGACGAAGTTCTGGCGTCGGGAGAGGTAAACCTAATTGGCTCTGATACCATGTTAGGAATAGCAACTTGTATTTCCAAGGGGCCAAAGGCCAGTATATATGCAGAAAGTACAGGTGATGAATATGCAAATAACCCCTTATAACAATGGGGACACTACTACAGAAAAGGCCTTCACAGACGGTTCAAAAACGTCATCACAGACGGTTTTGTGAGCCGTCTGAGTTTATGGGTCTGTAATGACATGAGTCATCACGCACGGTTTTGAACCGCTCGTGAAAATGCTATCCAGAGCGGTTACGAACAAGAACCGCTCGCGATAATTATTATCACGAGCGGTTCTTGTTCGTAACCGTCTATGAAAATAGATTATCACAGACGGTTCAACAAGAACCGCTCGTGATAATTATTATCACGCATTTTCTTGTTCGTAACTGCTCGTAATAGTTTTTTCCATTGCAAAAAAATCGGATTTTGAGCCAAACCAATCAAGTGCTAGACAAGAGTTTCCATATGCAACCTCTAGCAAGACAACTAAAATCCAATTAAAATTTCGATGGCAAACACATTATAGGAAAGGAAACCAAAAGGTTTCACAACGCCCTCTCCAAATGGGAAAAAGAATAAAGTTACAAAGATAAACTAGCTAGAAACCATCTATGTCTCCAAGCTCTGAAGAACTCATCGGCTTCTTGGATTGGTCTTGTGAGCTCCTCTCAGACCTCACCAAAGATATCACAAGATGTTCTTGCATGTCGCCGAGTTCGACTCAAGCTCGTCGGCAAGGAGAGACGATCGAAAACCTCCAACAAGCTCCCGACCTTAGGTAACACAAAATTAAGATAATTTTCTTTACAACAAACAACCAACAAATTATGTATGTTATGGGGATGTACACGCATCTTCCGTAGACAGGAGCTCCTCCAAGATCCCTCCTCATCGTCATCGCTTACAGTGTCTCCTCGCCAACTACGACGGGAATCGAGGTGGTCATTGGAGCTCGGTGTGGAGGAGAGAGAGAGAGACCGATGGAAAACAAGGTCATGTCTAATATATAAGAAAGCGCCAAAATATTTTGCCTCCGCGCGCGCTCAAAAATTTTCAAACTCCCACGCTGCGAATCACGACGGTTTCATACAAAAATCGTGCAGGACGACATATCACGAGCGGTTCTTAATACGAACCGCCTGCGTGATATGATATATCACGAGCGGTTGCCAGATAAGAACCGCTCGTGATATATATATCACGCAGCGGTTCGTATTAAAACCGCTCGTGATATATATCTTATCACGCACGGTTTTATTAAGAACCGCTCGTGACTTGAATTTTCCTTACTCGCAATTTTACCATGGCTTGAAATCACTAACACTCGATTTTACCATGGTTTGAAATCACTAACACTCCGATTTTACCATGGCTTGAAATCACTAACACTCGATTTTACCATGGCTTGAAATCACTAACACTCTGATTTTACCATGACATGAAGATTTTACCATGACATGAAGATTTTACCATGACATGGCTTGAAATCACTAACACTCCGATTTTACCATGGCTTGAAATCACTAACACTCCGATTTTACCACGTCATGGTAAAATCTTCATGTCCGATTTTACCATGTCATGGTAAAATCTTCATATCATGGTAAAATCAGAGTGTTAGTGATTTCATGTCATGGTAAAATTTAGTAATTTGAATTCATGGTAAAATCAGAGTGTAAGGAAAATTCCAAGTTACGAGCGGTTTTAATACAAACCGCCTGCGTGATAAGATATGTATCATAGACGGTTTTAATACGAACCGCCTATGATACTTCACGACGGTTTTCAACGAACCGTCGTGAAGTATCACTGACGATTTGAACAAGAACCGCTCGTGATATCGTAAGTATCACGACGGTTTTCAACACGAATGCTCGTGATATTACTTCTTCATGACGGTTTTCAACACGAATCGCTCGTGATATTACTTTTCACGAGCGGTTTTAGCGCGGCCGTAAATACGCATTTGCCGCTAAACCAAAACCGTCTATGATTGTATTATCTGAGCGGTTTTGGTCAACCGCTGCGATGATGGCGTCCAAGATAAATTTTTTGTAGTAGTGGGAATAACACACTATATATATATCTCTAACAATCCAGAGCCCAATAGGTCACTTTCCATGAGTTTTAAACATGACACCGATGATATTTTTATCAATTCATTTATATATAGTATTTTTACTATTTGATCGCGAAACACGTCCCATTTCCCTCCCCCGCGCCATTTCTATATCTCGTCGCACGCCTCCCCCACCACACTAACCACCACCACCCATCTCAGCTCATTCCTTTCCCTTGCGTAAAGCTAGCTTCAGCCAGTAGCAAGTAGCAGTCCATCCAGTCCGTGCCCGTACGTACGAGATCTTTGGTTGGTTCATTCTACGACGATGCCGAGGCCGTGGAGACCGGTGCTGGCGTCGGCGACCAAGTGCTGCGCGGCCGAGGACGCCGTGGTGGCGGCCGGCCCCGGCGCCGGGCTCGCGCGCTGCCGCCCTTCGCAGTCCGAGTTCTCGCGCCGGCTCGCCTCCTTCCGCCGCCTCTCCTCCATGACCAACAGCCCCGCGACGACCACGGACGGGAAGGACGGGGACGAGGAGGCGGCGGCGGCGGCGGAGGCCGTGGAGATGGGCGTGGGGCCGCTTCAGCTGCACGCCTTCAGCCTCACCGAGCTGCGCGCCGTCACGCACGACTTCTCCAGCAGCTACCTGCTCGGGGAGGGCGGGTTCGGGCCCGTGCACAAGGGCTTCGTCGACGCCGGCATGCGGCCCGGGATGGAGCCCCAGCCCGTCGCCATCAAGCAGCTCAACATCGCCGGCCTCCAGGGCCACAGGGAGTGGCTGGTACTATACGTACATCAATCGGTTATTGCTTCCTTTCTAGTTCCTAACTTCCTACTGATAGTAGTACTTAACGGGATGTTCCATGAATGGGCAGGCCGAGGTGATCTTCCTTGGGCAGTTCCGGCACCCGCACCTGGTGAAGCTCCTGGGCTACTGCTGCGAGGACGAGGAGCGCCTCCTCGTCTACGAGTTCATGCCGCGCGGCAGCCTCGAGAACCACCTCTTCAAGAGTAAGTACGCAGTACTCTACATCTCATCGATCCCATTCCCATGCCGTGCGAGCGGCATCGGCATGTGCATGTACATGTCAATTGATCAATCCATCTGCGTGTACGCGCGTACGCAGGGATATCGGCGACGCTGCCGTGGGGCACGAGGCTGAAGGTCGCCATCGGCGCCGCCAAGGGGCTCGCCTTCCTCCACGGCGCCAACAAGCCTGTTATCTACCGCGACTTCAAGGCCTCCAACATCCTCCTCGACACGGTATGTTGACCCTTGCTTTTCTTGAACACATTTGCAAGAACTCGAGAGTGATTTTTGGATCAAACGATCAACGCGGTGATGACATGATTTAACTCGATCAGGAATTCACGGCGAAGCTGTCGGACTTCGGGCTGGCGAAGATGGGTCCGGAGGGGGAGGAAACGCACGTGACCACCCGCGTGATGGGCACCCACGGCTACGCGGCGCCGGAGTACGTCATGACGGGCCACCTTACGATGAAGAGCGACGTGTACAGCTACGGCGTGGTGCTGCTTGAGCTCCTCACGGGGCGCCGCGCCATGGAGCACGTCCGCGGCAAGAGCGCGCACGCCGAGCAGATGGTCAAGCTCGTCGACTGGACGCGGCCCTACCTCGACAGCAGCCGCCGCCTGCGCTGCATCATGGACCCCAGGCTCGCGGGTCGCTACTCCGTCAAGGGCGCCCGCGCCGTGGCGCAACTGGCAGCGCAGTGCACCAGCGCCCAGCCGCGGGACAGGCCGCGCATGGCCGCCGTCGTCGAGGCGCTCGAGCGGCTGCAGGGGTTCAAGGACATGGCCGTCAGCCTCGGGCTCTGGCCGACCGCGCCCGTGGCCGGGAGGAACGCCATCTCCGCCAAGATCCGCGCCGAGGTCAAGGGCGCCGGCGCCGCCGCACGGCGGAGGACGGCGTCGGCCAAGATGGCTTGATTGATTAGTTGGCCCACGTACGCCTGTCACGTCGAGTACGTATTGTCTGTGCGCGTGTGTATGTATATAGTAGGATCAATTTACGTGGTGATCATCGAGCTTAATCATATCCATATGGACTGCATATTTAGTTTAGGTGCCATGAGGCATGCAGATCATGCATACATGTATCATGAACTGTACGATCGATTAATATTGCTTGCGCATTTCGCGTATGATGTGGTCGTTTTGAGATTGCTAGTAGGGATGAAAAATGGTAAAGGATAATCCGTTTTATCCGATATTTGTATATGAAAAAATGCAAATGTGAAAAGTAAAATCCGCATTCGAATGAAAAATGAATACTATCCGAGAAAAATGGATAGTATTCGTATCCGTATCCGTATTCAGTGTATTCGTATCTGGGAAAAAAACCCAGATAGTATCCGAAAAAACGAATACGAATACTATCTGTTTTTTCCTAGATACGAATACGACTACTATCCCTTTTTTCTTTCTCGGATACGAATACTATCTGTTTTTTCCCAGATACGAATACGAATACTATCCGTTTTCCCCGAAGCGTTTCTGTTTCGACAGGGTCTTGATTCGGTGCCGAATCTGTGGCTATTGGGTGTTGCTACGACTCGTATAGACAGTAGACTGTAGACGTGTAGTCATGTTACTTAAATTTGTTTTACCGAGATTTGTCGCAAAAGTTGTAGAATATTCGCATTCGACTGAATTGAGTACATATTCGATTCGAATTCGTATTCGTACTCATTACGACATTCGATTCGTATTCGAGAATGTTCGAATTCGTATTCGTATTCGTTTTAAAAATATGAATTCGTATTCGTATTCGATCCGTTTCATCCATAATTGCTAGTTACTCCTACACGTGTTTCTTTTTTTTTCTGCGATTGCGATGAAATTTCTTTTGCTTCTCATAGCATTTCGCACAAGGGCTTCTGCGTATACTAGTACTAGTTCAAACTTCAAAGCACCCCAAGAATAAATGAAGCATCATTTGTGCTGTTCCGCCTTTCGTTCTTACACCGGGAGCTTCGAAGCAATCGCATCAGAGCTATCCGACATTCCAGTGCCTGTCGCGAAGGTGACCTCGCAAGTACAGGACGATTCCTCAGTTCACACGGATCGATCAGTACGTCCCTGTATCTTCACTTGTGTACTAATCTTCCTGCACTAATCTTCTTCACCTATACGTTTCTCCGCAACTGAATTGAGATCGTCATCTCCGCCGATCGATCGTTGGCGCACGAGTCACGCAAAAGTCAATCTGATCTTTCATCGAGATCATCTGAAGAAATTTCATCGATCTTTGCATAAACGTGCCGTGATTTTGATAGCTTAATTCCTGTATCGATACTTGCGGGTGGACTCGTAGCCGGCCGGCCAAGCTCTGCTTCGTTGCTAGCTTGCCTCCGCAGCATGGGGCATCTCGCAACTTGCAGGTCGATCGCGACCGGCGCCATCGCCGTAGACGACGTCGGCATCAGCTGTGCTGCTTGTTCCACCGAGTAGAATGTAGATGCCCTCCTACTCTGGCCACGCGCAAGGCTACGGCACGGTTGCGTACGTATTCCCGCAGCTTTTGGAGAGCGAAAGGTTCTGTTTGGCACTGACACGACCGTAGCTTTTCTGAAAAACGTTTCTGGCTAGGCTGTAGAGTTGAATAGCTGATCTGAAGGGGTTTGGTGTTTGATTATCTAGCTTTTAGGTATACTAGCTGCAGCTTTTAAGATAGAAAATATCTGAAATGCCTTTGAGACAAGTAATGACTTGTTTGATGCCATTTAACAACAATTAACACAATTGACGACAATTAATGACAACTAACGATAATTAACTACAGTTAACGCAATTGACTGCAATTAACGACGGCTACCGCAATTAACGCAATTGACTACAATTAACAACGACTGCCACAATTAACGTAATTGATCGCATTAGACGATAATTAACGCAATATACCACAATTAACACAATATACCATAATTAACAATAATATTACAATAAACAATTATTACAGAAATAGATACAATAAAAAAATATCACATAAATAATCACGATAAATAATTATTACATAATTAATTAATTTACAACAGAAAACAAAAAGAAAATTAAAATTAAAATTACAAGGATTAGGAACATTGGCTAGGGTTGTGGCTCGGTAGTGGCCTACTTGTTTGTTCTCTTTAAAAAAAAGCTCAAAATATCACAGATTTTCTACTTTTTTTTCGTACGTAATTTCACTTGAAAATTAATAGTACCAAACTTTTATCTTCACATAACTATCATTTATGCATTTGTATTCACGACAAACATGTTACTTTCTCAAAAAATTTGCAATGATTACAATTGGAAATTATTAAAGAATTAACATTGGAAAATTGTTTTCCTAAAAAAGAAATTTTAGTAGTTACACTTTGATACCTCTAATTAACATGTCAGCAAGTTGAGCAACGCGAGTAGTAAAAAAAAGAGATCTCAATATAGAGAAGTATATAGAAATGTGATTCATAGAAATATGATGTAAAGGGAAGAGGGAGGATGCCCTGGACACGCCTCCCTTTAGTTAATTAGCTAGAGAACACTAGTACACCACATCCTCCTCCTTGAAAGAAAATGTAGCCAAAAGATACCAGGAACAAAAGAAACATATGTTGGACAACTTTGAAAGGAAATATGTCAATACATTCTTCAGAACAAAAGCCAATTGCCAGTACATTTACACTAGACATTCTGTGCTGTTATTCCTTGATAAAACAAAGGTTTTTCAAACAGGCAAACAATGGATAGAGAGGCTACATCCCTTTAGGTTCTAGTTTCCACGATGATGGAAGCACTCAACCCCTAGTTACCATACATCTTACCTTGCCTCCCAGAGCCAATTCCTTGAACCGAGTTATACAGAACCAATACCACCATGACTGCCAGCAACATCCCAGCCACAGCTATGAAGTTTCTGTTCATTGTAGAAAAACAAAACAAGCGGGAAAAATATGTCAAACATGCCTGGAAAACTCCACAATGTTCAATTCAAAGTCATTACTACTGTGCAGAATATGTCTAGCAACTTGCAGTTATATCATTTTTATGTGATAACACGGACCTGACTAATTTTGGATGCACCAACTGGCAAGGAGAACTCAAGTTATTGAAATTTGCCTAAGGTTCTGCCAGTCTTTCTCAATGAACTGAGGCTACTTGGAAGGGGCGAACCGAGAAATGAAAGAAATTTGAGAGGATGTTTCGAGATGTTACAAAATTCGACCTTCATCAAGTGGTTGGCACGATTCTTCATGTCTCCTTTTGCTCCACAATGAGATTGGAGATATCTTGATCCTTCGGTTCTTAAGACCCAGCTTTTCGAAAGTGTACTTCAATGTGCTATGTGGCCGACTCAAGCTTGGGAAACTATAAAATGTGTCAACCAAGGATGAGCCATTCAAAATTAGAAGGGGTTGAGCTTGGGGACGGAGGTCGACTCACTAAGGCTATTACAAAATTTTAATTATGTTTTCTGCAAATTCATGACAAATATTCCCTCCGGTCTAAAAAAACTTGGCATTGTTTTGACTTTACACAGTCTACTAGATCCAAATTTGATTATCAATGTTCAACAAAATATGCTAGTAAAAATTTGATTTCATGTTTCATTAGTTTTGTGATAGCTCAAGACTAGTTCAAAAAAAACATAACAAAGTATTAGGACCATTTTCTGTAATGCTATGACGCCCCGTGTGATTACCCCCGGGGTAATCACACTTAGGCATACGGATTACTATTCGTTTGCTCAGTAGAACACTGCTCCAACGAATAGTGAGCCTTTATCAGAGTTACGCAGTAGAACAATAAGATAGAAACTGTACTTTTATTCTAGTTAGCCACGCAAGGCTATGGTTCTTACAAATAGTAATTTACAACTGCGAAGATGGGACCACATCCCTTTGCTTGCCTTTCCTCCCTCCAACAATCTTCCACTCGTCTCATTTGTTGAAAAATTGTCCATCTCACCTTGGTCCTCGTAGTTAATGCCCTTGCCTCCTGCGGCTTCTTCGGTACCTGCATGTCCTTCGTCCCACTCAGGATAATTCCTGGCCGGACTAGGATCTACAAAAGAGAATACTAGCAAGGTTGAGTACAAATGTAATCAGCAAGCATTAATAGTAAAAGATGCACTGAATGACTTATCTCTGTTCGTTATCACCAATTCTATATCGTCTCTTTTCTGAAAATAACTCATTAAAACATTAGGTGACAGATTTTAATACTGAAAACACTACTTGTTACTCGGAGAGAAGATAGACCCCCAGTGGTTCCCGTAGACTCTAATCCAGGAGACTGGCATGAATTCATGATTTTATTTAGCACTGCACAGGCTTTGTACCACTTTACCCATAGCTACCCTGAACTCTCTGTGAACTGGGTCCACCGCATTTCCTTTGATGTGGGTTCGAAATCAGAATACAGAATATTTTTCAGGTTACGTGATTAATTTATCCACCCATTACTTTCCGTCGGTGCTGACCTTGTCACGATGCTGACCCTGTCATACACCGAGTTCCAGCAATGTTGGTTGGGACAGCTTCTATCCTGCACCCAACACTCTACCTTAGCGCTATAGCGCATTGGATCTCCCACTTCCAGTTTCTTCTCACAGTTCTGGGTTCCTCCATCACCTTCACACATATTACTTACCCAATGTGGAGAGCATAATCACGTAACAGGGTAGCATTTTTTGCCCGTCGAAACGGGAAAATGGTTGGTACTGAATTTACGGTCTCTGACCGAGTAAGAGTTTTGTTGGTCCTTATATTTTAACCATATGTAAAGGGTCCCACCTCCTGCCTCATTTCTTACCTACCACGGGCCCCCTTTACCAGTCATAATATTCTCTTTATCACTTTCCTTTCATTATTCTCAATTCTTTCATATTCATCTCAATTATCTGATTTTGAATTTTAAGAAACAATTTTTTATGCAATACATATAATACAGCAATATACGGTTTACATTTAAGATAACTATATTTATGTTCAAGAGGATAGCTTGCCTTCGTAATTGCAGAAAAGGTCGGTGTCACCGAATCTCTGATCAGTCACTCCTGTCGGTGCTGGTTCGTCTTTTGTAGCAATACGGCAGCACGAATAGTAATATAAATAAATACTTAGTTGATTGTGAGTGATATTACGTGTACATAAGTTAGTAGATTCGATTTTGTTAGCCTGTTTTAAATTTAGTAACACTTTTCAGGTCCCCCGCTAGGTTAGCACTCCCTTAACGGCGATCTTTCTATGGTCTACCAGCTTTTGGATTGCTAGCGTCTAATTTCGAGTTTTTGCCACCCCGCAATTACAATTACTACACGTACCTGCACGCAACTAAGCCTGCTCAATTTTACGTGAGCAGTTAATTGCCTAAACGTTTTTACGCCAGTGCTGCTTAAATTAATTAATCTATCACGAATAACTTATTCTCTAAAGCAGCCGACTATTCATTTAATCCAGTGGTTTCTAAAGACGATTAATTACATCAGCTAACGTTAGATAAATATTACAGCTTTTTCATGCATTTAATTTCTATAGATCTGGTTCATGGTTAATTATCCGTATGCAACTTAAATGATTATCCGGTTCAATGGTTACGCGGCTTGCACTAAACATTGGTCCAAAACTACAAAACACTAATAATTATTAATTTTATGGCTAACTTTTATTGCTACAAACACTAATTATCACAATTTTGGTGGAATTTATACCCTTACCCTAACTCTTTTTTATCCCTAATCCTAATTTTCTACTCCTAATCTCGCCTACCCTCCTTTCTCTCCCCTAATTCCCCTAAACCCGGCCGACACTCAACACTCAGCTCCCTTCTCATCCATTTCCTTCCTCCCCCAAATCCTCTTCCTCCCCACTCATTGCTGGGCTGGCCTCTCCACCACGCCTCGGCTCTCAAGACCCAAGGCCTGCCCGTCCAACGCCGCCCCGACATGTCTTCCTCTCGCTCGCCTCTGCTCACCTTTTGGCCCACTCTCACGGGCTGCCTACCTGCTGGGCTGCTCCATGGTGGCCCTTTGCTCACCCTTGTCGCCCCTTCTTCTCCCGACGCGACCGGATGGCTGTCTGCCATGCCGCTCAGCCTCCCTCGGCTCACCCGACCTTGCAGCAAGACGGGCTCGACTAGCTCGGCCTCCCTGGCGCCGGCGCCTTGGCCCAGATTTCCCCCCTTCTACTTACTTTATGTCTTTGTTAACTTGATTCTTAGCATTTAAGGTTGATTCAAGTACTTATGCTAGTTGGTGTTTCATGTATGCAAGGTCAAGATGGTTGTTTGGAGGTGGAGATGGCCACTAGAGGATGCTTGCCACAAAGGTATGCACTCCCCTTAATCTTTCTCTCTACTCCTTCCCCTATTGCTCTGTGATGACAGATGATAGATATCTTGCTACAAAGGGTGTTCAATATGCAAGAGTGATCTACCTGAGGGGATGGGATTGTGTCGGTTTTGGGGTCGATGATCGGCAGTGGTGGCCGGTGGTGTTCGAGGTGGTGACGCCGGTGGTGGGGGTTGATTGTCCTCTTGCTGGTCCCAGCGTCGTCTTGCTCTCCGGTCTTCCTTGCTGGCTCCCTTCTTCCTCTGGGCTCTGGGTGGAAGGAGATGGACTGGCGAAGAGGCAATGAGTGGTAAAAGGTGGGGTAAAGGGAAGGCTCTGGAAGAAGCTGGCTGTGCTTCCCGTGAGGATGAGATGAGGTGGCTCTGGGAACATGGGGGAAATGCAGACTCTTTGCAAGGGGGGCTGCTTTAGCAGTTTGGCTGCTGGCACAAGGCTGTGCCACCTTGTGATGTGGCTGTGAGGAACATCAGGGGGCAAGAAGATGGTGCAAGGGGATGGCTCGGCTGTTCTGGGGTTGTGCTACCCGTGCTATGCAGCGAAGAATAGAGAGGAGGGGAAAAGGTAGAGATGTAGATTGTGCTATCAATTAAATATTGTAATCTTTGTATTTTGATTGGTTGTGAAAATATTCTTGTAAGCAATTCAAATGTTGCATTATTGTTCTAATGCAGTTTGCGATGAATTCCTTGTATGTTCGTCTGATGGAAACAATTGTAATTTAATTTTGGTTTTGATTTTACTGCTTTACCGGTGATTATAAAATATTCTTGTATTGGATGTTAAGGTTGAAAGGATGATGGGATTATTGGTTCTGAAGACCTTTAGTGCAAAGTTTGAGAAGGGAAACCAGATTATATTAACGAGTTGATATACGATCAGCTTACTTAACAAGGAACTAACACTATAGTTAGCTTACTACTAAGACGAACGTAATTATCATTAATTACCGATTACTGCTATTTAATTAGGTCTAATTACTCAGGTTCTCACAAATACCTAATTATGTCCTAGACGTCCATCATCATGAAGTGTTCAAGTATACTGGAATACAACGGAATATGGAGTTCATTCATAAATCACATCATGATAAACAATACATTAGGCATTGTCTTCAGTGGGTCAGTTAATTGTCTCAAGAGAAGAGTGTGATAATCCAGCCTCAACAACTCCCTGCATTTCAACAGTTATAAGACTTCACACACAATAAGCCATTGCACAAATCATAATCTTTTATCTTGAAGTTAGGACAAAATAGCACTAGTCATAATAACACAAAATCAACTATTTGTAATGGCGCAGAGGGGTGGTGGCAGTGTCGATCGGGATCGGCGGGAGGCGGAGACCCCAGTGTCCGGGCGATGTAGCGGTGGCGACGGGAGCAGGCTGCACTTGGTGGAGTTGGTTGGCGGCGACATTTGGGGATGAGGACGACGGCGGGGCTGCGCTTGGGGACGGAGGTTGGCGTCGGAGGGGGAAGGGAGGAGGCGAACGGAGGTTGGCGTCAAAGAGGGAAGGGAGGAGGCGGGCAGAGGCGCCACCCTCCCCCAGTGGTGCCTAAGCACACAAATCCAGTAGAAGGAGGGGCGGTGGTGCCGTGCGGGAGAAGAGAGAGGCGCGAGGAGGAGGAGGCGGCGCCACGGAGGGAGAGAGGCGCGGCGAGTGAGCGAGGAGGAGGGCCAACGCGGGAGGAGGAGGAGGGGCGGCGTCACGGCGTGGGAGGAAGAGGGAGGGGCGGTATGGGAGAAGTGGCGAGTGGGGAGGAGGGCAACGCCGGCGCGGGAGGAGGAGGCGAGGGGCGAGGGAGTGCAGGGGTTAGGGTTTGGGTGGGTGGGGATTTTATTCGATGACAAAAAGTGGGTAATAACTCGTATACTTTTGGGGCAAAGTTGAAAGGGGCCGGGTGGTGAAAAGCTGCGAGAAGCTGCCCCGCGACGGCTTTCTACTTCTAGTTTTTTTACGTATAACGTGGCTTTCAGCTTCTGAAAAAACCGATACGAAAACCCCTATTTAAGACGACTTACATCTTTTTCGGACGAAAAGCCGAAACGGAAGCGTCCCCGTCCCCCAACACCCTCAAAGATACGCGCGACCGAGCTGAGAGGAGACAAATTAGCAACAAGACGACGCGCGTATCCATCTATCCAGCCATGTACTGCATGCTGTGACCGCTAGCTGCGAGTGAATCTTTCCGATGCTGGAGCAGGACAACCGGTTGGTGTCTTGACTCGATCCGCGCGCAGCCGAGGCAGATTGATTGATCGATCCACAGGCGCCGTGTGGCTAAGGCTTATTATTAGCTCGATCAGGCGACTCGACTTGGCTTTGGTCAGTCCGGTCATCCATCCCCGGCCCCGCGCTCGGGCTGCCTGGATATGCGATACATGAAACGGTTGGCTCTGTCGCCTGCGTGTGCACTGACTAGCTGTGCGGTAAATATCATGCTATCCATTCACGCTGTTGGCTTAAATTTCCACAAAGATAATCCCTCGATGGGTACAGAAGTTGATTTTTTTTAATAATAATTTTTTTTATTAATATTACATAAAGAAATAGTTAAAAAAATCAATAGAAATAATCACATGTCGACGAATAGCAGCTTCTGTCATCAATTCACTTGGCAATAGGACCTATCGCCAATTGAACTGACGATAAAACCTTCAATGTTAGCACATGGCTAATTCATTTGGTGATAGGTTAATTAGCCGATAGGAGCCTTGCCGTCGATTTACTTAGCCGACATGTCTTTGTCGCCAAATCATTTGGCAAGAGGGCATTGTCGCCATTTGTGGTGCTATTATGCCTTCTCAACGACATGAGATCTGACGCCATTTCATTTGGTAACATAATATTATTTCTATAAAAAAATCGATTATTTATTTTTATAATATTATTTCTAAACACAGGTTTTCTGAAGATTAGATGTTTAGAGAATATTTGATAAGCAACAACACATACACTCCAAGGTAAATTACTCCCCTATTTCTCTATATTTGTCCATAGCCCACCATGCACACAGACCAAATAAACACTAAATCGAAGAAAAAAAACAATGAGAAATGATCCTATATACCCTATTAAATGGCATACTACAACTACTTAACCTTTTTCAAAGCATTTAAGTAGAGGTAGATAATAAAAACATTGCAATAACTACACTCTTGATTCACTAGACACTTTGAAATAGAGACAAACCGGCCATATTTGGACCAAGATTTCCGTACGGTTTTCCGAACCCATTTGACCCCAAATGACAGCGAGAACGGAACTGCACTCATTTCATCATTCAATCTTCGCAAACACAAGACTGAAAAAAGTCAGCACAATTAGACACGTAGCACATCAAACTTAGCTTACTGTCGTGGTATGTATCAAACAGAAGAAAGAAAAAAAAACCTAGAAACGGATCACAACGCTTGTGAAGAACAACAGCACAGTGAGAAAGAAAGGCGGCACCGAGGCGGCTAAAATGATGCCCACGGTGTCGCCTTCCAGAGCTACCACTTAAGTAACAGAACCCAAACTAAAGAACGGAGACTGATGCAAACACACTGTGCACGCTAATGTACAACATCTCGGCACGGGTCGCGGTTGGATCGGAATTCGGAGGAGCACCGGTGCCGTCTTTCTTCACCAAGGAGTTTTGTCGCCTGGCCCAGCAAGGATGATCTGCAAAAGGCAATGAAGCAGAAAGAACACATGTAATTGTGGTATCAAGCTGAGAGCATGGCATAGTGGTGGACAACAACTCTCCAGAGGAGGCACGTACATTGCAATCTATGGCGAATCGACGCGCGAGCATGATCGCCGTGTTCCGTTCTCTAGCTGTTTCGAAGGCCAGAACTAAGCTGAGGTCACTTCTGGGCCGCCAAAACATCGCCTGCGAGGCTGCTTCACCACCACCTCTAACACCACATAACTGAAACAGAACAGTAAGGCTGTAAGAGGCAGGCATTAGATGGTAAGTATTAGGATGTTTTTTTATCATGCAGCCTACATCTCAGCTTGGGTCGTTAGCAGTGCTGAACAAGGGCGACATGCCAATACCAACTGATGATCATAGGACAGTAAAAGTGTAGCAAAACATGAACAAATGTTATATGCATATGCCAGGTGAACTACTAGTAACAATAACACTACTTTTTTTCGAGAACGCGCAAAAGAGTTGCGCGTCATTCCATTAAGCATAGACAAACATCAAGTGCAAAGCCCAGACCGTGAGAAAAAACAAAAGCGAAACCAGAAAAAAAACGAACACATAACCCCACGAACAAGAACGAAACAAAACAACTCAAAACCAAGCCCGACCATTGCGCGACCCGGACAGAAGGCTATACGAACTACTGAAAACCTTGCTGCTAATCTTGAAAGCGAACATGTTATACTGACGTCAGAACAGCTGCTTTGATAAGGAACATTATTATTTATTTGAATGTATTGTCTAACCATGAAAAATAAGATATGCTGTAGCTGTACCCTACCTGCATTGATGAGGAATAGAATTCCTTGGCAACCACTGTCTTTCCTTTAGAAAGTCTCATCCGCAATCTTCCAACATTTAAAACATGAACACACTCTTTCGGCTGATCAATTCCATTAAACTGAAGCACAACGACCTGCCATGAGACACAAAACATTGGGACCTTAAGAAAAGATAATTGAAGATGATTACTTCATGGTGGTAATGTTAAAATACATAGGCCTCAAGAATCTAAATTTTGTGCCTTGATGGTGATTTGAGATATGGCTACGTGCTCAGCAATCTCATTTCAAACTAAGAGCAGCAGATGACATGTCGATGAGTAATGCACGTATGGACCGGAGAGCTTTGAACTGATATATTGGTCATGCCAATACAGACTACTTATTTGGTAAAAATGAAGCGCTAGAAAGACTTCTGCAAATTGCAACCCCTACATTGCATATATCCCTTGTGCAAAAGAAATGCCAGAAAGTGGCAAAGGATGGTATAATCATACATTGAACTCAGTTTCAGGTTTCTTTACTTGTGTCTCTACGTAATCCACCAATCCAGCATCTGCTAAGAACTCATGTTAGTCACGCTATAAACAAGAGATGTGAAAATTTTGCACGACAGATGTGTTCAGTCAAACAAACCGGGGTCTACTAGCCCAGCTGTCTTCGCTATTGCAATTTCACCACCAAAATTGATTTCAGCTTGCACACTTCGTCCAACATCATGTGGCTCTGGAGCATATACTGGCCTCGTGGCACCTACAGAAGTTCCATAACAACAAATTTCAGAAGCACCGCAGGTCTGATGAGTTGAAGATTAAAATGGTTGGCAGATATTATAAGCACAAGACAGACCAAAAATTGATGATTACAATTCACCAGGTAATGCTTGCCCTTTGCCTTTTCAATAGCTTATTGGCACTAAAAGAAAAGTATGTACTACAATTTTCTAATTTGTTGCACAACTCTGTTTTAAGAGAACAATAATCCGAATTTGAATAAGAGAGAGATGCCTTTAGGCCTTGCAACTAGAGTGCAGCTTTCTTTCTTTCCTGTGTGTGTGTGTGTGTGAGAGAGAGAGAGAGAGAGAGAGAGCATGATTCCACCTGAAATGATCTCTTTGTTGCTTCCTTTTGGATGTATCCGGAACCACTGGATTGAAATATTCGAGAAATCCATGGGAGTACCACCGAGAGCAACTATGCGTAATATTGAACCTAAGCATTGGAGACCCTCCAAATCGAACACAGGGATATCGTTTCCCTTTAGTCTTTTGTGCAGTTCCAACTGGTAAAAAACAAACTTAGAAAACATTAATTATATATCTCCATGTTTTCTAGTCTACTCTACAAAAGCTCTCGTCCCACTGTAAGTATTTCAGATGTTGAAATAAAAGAGCTTGAGATTGCTAGCCACATATAAATAACAGCAGAATCAGTTTGATCCCCAGGCTACTGTTTAGACACACATAGTTCCTTTTTGTCACTGATCCAAGTAAGCACCAAAACTGTTTTACCAAATAACGCAAATAATCTATATGCATCATATTCAAAAACCATGGCAAGGTCTTTGAAAGGAAAGAAAACAGTCACTGCCTAATAAGATTTTTTTTCCTTTATTTTTTCAAGCCAGCATTCTGCTTACTTGCTTATTAAGTTCATAGCATTTCAAAATTTATACAAATAATCACATGCTTCTGAATCCAACGGTGCCTAACACATCTATTCTTTTGTACTCATTAATTTTCGGCACACTACTGACTAAACATGTCAAAATGTTGTATGGTTTCAACTTTGAATATGAAGATATCTTGAAAGTAGCCATGCGAAATAAGTACAAAAAACTGAAGATAGCACTGGTAACACATACCTCTTTCAAAAGATTAACACAATCCGTGGATTTCTCAGCGAACGTCTTACGTAAAATTTGGATTTCATTTTCCAGATCCATTGCCTGGAGAAGTACTAAATGTGTAAATAGAGTTGACGCACTCCAATTAGCGTACCGAGCTGTGCAATAACTAAAATCAATTCTACCTTGCTAGGGTAATGCAGCATTTTGATTCTCCGGGCTTCTCTAACTTCTTTCTTTAGTTCCTCCATATCCTTCCAAACAGCAAATAGATGTCACACACTCACATACACATTGATTTTTTGAAAACAAAGTAAAAGAAGGTTTTGTAAGTTAGAAATGATGTCAATTTCTGAACCTCTGGACGTATATGAAAGAGTATATGCAACTGGAAGTTGCAAAGAATAGCAGGCGACTGGAGATTGAGTATTGGGCTAAATGGAACTGAAGGCTTAGAAAGCTAACTAAGATAAACAAGAACAGGAACAACAAACCAAAATGCCATGTACTAAGCATACAATGCTGGAGAGTATCGTCCAGGTTATCCCAAACTAAACTGGTGTGCACGGAATTACTTGCATGCACTTCAAATTTTATAACAATGTATGTATGGGTAGAGAGAAATGAGCAGGTCTTCAGAATTGACCAATGCAATTTATGCAGATAAACCAATTCAGCTAGGAATAATAGCTTGGTAGAAATACAAATATGAACAGGAACAACTAAAAGAACTATTAAACAAAACTTCAATGCAGGAAGTTGGAAGCAGCAAACTGAGCTCATGCGCTAGCTTGTAGTTAACTGATATGTAATGAACTAATGAAGGCGAGAAACTTTTAAATAATATCTACGTACTTGCTTCCCAGTTCGTTGGGACATCTTTTCATGCTCCTGAAGTGCTTGTTGAACTCTTTGCACAGCAGACCTAGCACCTTCTATCTCCGTATGAGCATTGGCTCTTTCTTCTTCAACAATTCTCTTGGCATCTTCAGAAGCCTATGAGCAAGACAAAAAAGAGCAAACTCACAAGTGTGTAAACAAATGACAATGTGCAATAGGTGTAGAGGACAGTTCAACCCGTAGAAGCATGTGTATGCTTTTTTTACAAGTGTAAAATGACTGTTTAAAATGACTCAAGAAAATTCAATCCCGCTTGAGATAATTCTTGAGCTATGCTTCATACATGAGCAACTGCATGTTTTTGTCCGAGGCATATTAGGAAAATCAAGTCAAAACCTTCATACATATTCATTACACAAGCAACCATGGATTACAAAGGGCTGCAATTACAAGGTTCGTTTTTTTAGGGAAATCACTACCAGCCACGCAGATCTATGGTGTAAAGTGTTGCATAGTTTCTTTCTCTACAATAATCAAGTCCCCTCAACACATGCTTTCTCACACATTCAATTGTAAGAAAAAAACTTACCTTACTCTAATGCAATAACATAGGCATATGTTCTTCCCAACTAAAATAATATCTTTGGTTAGCACTGAATTCCCTAACTTTTTATGATCCATGGGCATATTCCTTAACTGAAAATGCAATCCTTCTGTGTTTTCCATACACCTCTAAAATTAGGGAACTTTATTAATTCCTAGCTATGAGTTATTTTCCTGAGGACTTCATGAATTAACCATTAAGCTGCACACCTTGCAGACATCTCATGGAGGGCTAGATTTTTCTCTAGTACCATAACTGCCTATTAAGAAAGCAAATAAGCATGCAAGTTGGCAGTGAATTATGAACAGTACAAAATGAATTTTCATGATACTAATAACTTTGGCATTTTTCAAGTAGATAGATTCTGATTCCTGAACATGTTAAGAATTCAAACATCCTGTTTATAAAAGTTAATGCTACAGCACTGCAAACAAACAAATTGGCACATACCAGCTTTAATGATTTTGCTAGTTTTGTGACCTCCGCTTTTTGCTGAAGCAACTCAGCCTCTCTTTTGGAGAGCTGAACTGCAAGAATCTCCACCTACAAAAATAGTATTACTATAATCAAATGCCAATATTAGAAAGGATTGCTACCTTCACCAGGTAGCTGGAAGTTTCTTGACAAAATAAATGTTAAGAGAATTGAAGCAACAACTTGAAGAATTAAATTAGGCTGTGTGGAGTATAATATTTTATTTTATAAACATATGCTATTAGAAATAAATACACGTCAAGCCGAAAGATAAACCAAAATGAAAAATGCCTTAAGTATAGGATATGAAGAAACCAACCATAGAAATAGACTCCTCGATTTCATCCTTAGTTTTGCCTGTCACCCGACCTCTCAGTGACTCTAATACACTCTTTAGATTCTTCAGAAGGATATCTCGCTCCAACAAAGCCACTTGTCTCCACTTAACCTGAGAGCTTGAGCAAGTCAAATAAAACATACAATGTTTTTGGTCATGCTTACAGTTTCTGATAAACTCAATTCATCATGGAGTAGATAAGCCAACACACTGTAAAAAGCATATACTATAAGTGTAGAAGTAACAAAAGTGGCACTCTGTAACATAATTAATTAAACTGATTAGCACATAGGCAATAATGCACTAAAATGTAAAGGCCTGAACCTCTTTAGACAACAATGTGGCAGTGTTGAGACCCTTCTCAAACTTCATTGCAAGCTCACGTACTGAGAGACGCTGACGACGATCAAGCAGATCTGCAGTCTCCTTGGCGACAATCTCCTTGAGAGGTGGCATTTCTGGGCCATCAGCCAGCTTGATCACTATACCGTTTGAACCATTCTTGTAAGTAGGAAATTTACTTCTGATGATGTTTGCTGGACGCAATGGCCCTGGCCGTAGGGCCTCAGTCTGTGCCTTGCCCCCATAATCAACAGTTGCTGCCCGGGTCATCTATAAAATACAAATACCCTGCAATAGTAGTTTCACAAAAAAAAAAGACATTATAATTGCACAATTCACAACATTTACTGCATTAAATATGTCATGCACATAAATTATTGACATTTGACGATTTCTTCCTGCTCCAAAACAATGAAAAGCAAAGGAAGAATGACAGCACAACGAAACTTGAGAGATGGAATCCAAGAATGTAAAGGTGGAAACAGGCTGGATGAGCAATAAAATATGACCTAATTGTTTTTAGGATAATGCTATGGGACAGATGTCCGATCCACCAGACGCTTCACTCACTCCCTCGTTCACTTCGTGTCCACACCTTCCTCCCCAAAATATCCTTATCTTCTCTGTTCTATCTCCAAATTTCCTCCCAAATCCACTCATCCTCCCCCAAATCCCCCAAACCCCCTTCTCCTCCCTCATCTCCACCTCCTCGTCCCGCCGCCTCGTTGCCACCGCAGTGGAGTGCCCCAACTGCGTCGAGGCCTTCCCATCCGAGCTCACCGTCTCCAGGCACCTCAATGGTCGCCTCGCGCCGGCTCATGCACCAGTGTACCTCCGGGCGACCCGCCCGGCCACGATGCTTTGTTGTCGCCCCACGCCGCAGTCGCTCTGTTGAGCCGACCTGCATGCGTCCTGTCAGAGATGATCCTCATCCGCCATCCAGAAGCTCCTCCTCTACCTCGAGATCATTGACAAGCGCAACGCCACCTCCGGCTGCCGGCTGCGTCCTCCTGGAGATGATCCTCATCCGCCAGAACCTCCGCAACAACCTCCAACTTCAACCGGGTACGTCTTGTTGCAAGCGTTGCTCAATTTTTAAAAGTGCAGCCATATTCTATACTGATGGTTTCATGCATTTTCGATGAGAATTTGATATTTTCCCAATTTTTTTTCTTGGCATTGTATTTATCATTTGCATATTTTGTTGCACACATGGATTAATTTTGTTGCAAACGTTGTGTTCGGATGTTGCGTCGGAGACGTCCGAGCGCTAGTTGCGTCCTTGTTTTTAGCACCTACAGCTTGCGTGAAGCAAATGATAAACATCACATGATCTTTTCTTGGAAGTGACAAACAACCAAGAAAACAAAAGGGACAAAATCTCTTGAGAAAAATTAGAAATGTGCAAACAAACACCAGAATACATGAAAGAAAAATGACAAAAAGAATAGACCCTCACAAAGAATCAAAAAGGTTTATTACACACCAGCAATTTTTTGGAGCACAAATGATTGCAGGTGGTTGGCAAAATAATGCAGCATCAATTCATCAACCTCCCGTATTGTCGACAAAACCCTCCACAGAAAATTTTGCACTAGGAATGAAATTAAGATCAAAGTGGAACTAACTACTTTTCACATCGGTTTCTTGAATTCCACAAAAAGGACAGTTAGAGGACGCCAAGAATGCAACTTTATCAGTGAATAAGGAAAAGCATTTCCACTTTACAGTTGGGGTGGTCCACCATTGTTGGTTAGGCAAATGGAGAGCTACAGTTCTACTACCACCTCAAACAAAATACTCAAGAACAAAGTCTGCGATTACCTGGGTAGATAAATAGTAAAACTATAGAGTGAATTATATACTGTGGCAACTTCAGTTCTAAAGATATTTGTCTCGAAACATGTAGTACTACATTACAAATACAAGCTATAGTACGAGTGCATAACAAGTTAAAACTTTTTAGTTCTATCAGCTCCTCAATTTACTACTGTTTCCTAAACCAGGAATCCACTTCGATTTTTTTTTTTAAAAAAATTAGACTCCGCTAATTAGCGAAATGAAACCAGCAAAAAATGCTTTAAAAAACATTGCACCATCTAGGATTATACTGAATTTTTTTATATTAATTAATCCTTTTTTTAATTTTATTTTAAAGTTAACCCTCGGCGCACTTTATTTCCAATTCTGACCCCTTTGATCACGTCACAGGTGATGGCGTGACAAAACAACACTATCACGCTAGCCCGTATCTAGGGCAAGCTCTTGTCACGCCACCACTCGTGGCGTGACAGTGTTGTTTGGTCACGCCAAGACCAGTGGCATGACCAAAAGTGCTATTTTAGGGACTTATCTCGTGGCGTTACAGTATTGTTTTGTCACGCCACGAGTGGTGGTGTGACCAGAGAGATCAGATTTGAAAATAAAGTGCTGCGGGGTTAACTTTAAAATAAAAACTAAAAAAGGGTTAAATAGTAAAAAAAGTTCGATTATACTAACTTCGACCCAAATATAAGATAGTGTATTTTAGACCAAACAAAACTAAAAAAAATTGTGGAGTTGAACTTACTCCTACTAGTTGCCCAATGCAAGCATTGCAAGCTCTACCCGGCCCCATCAAGAGATAAACAATTGAACTACAGCTGGATTACTCCATTAATTTGGACTCCACATGGAATCCCATTTTAACCCCAACTGCTCCATGCAATGATACAAATGTGAGCCCGCACTTTAATCTTCTGCCACCGAAACACGAAACCAAGAAAGGATTGAACAGCACCTAGCTAAATCTTCTCCAGATTACGCTTGGAAGAAATTTATTTATTTATTTTACCCAAGAGCTAAGCGAAAACGATCCAAACTACCACTACCCAAGCAGGCGGTGCCTCAAGAACAACGGCAAATTCAACAAAAAAGAACATAAAAATCCCCGGGGGAAAGGAAGCCAAGAACTAACCCACCACAATGCGCGCGTCTCGGCCGATGCTTGGATTCGAGACCTCCTCCACACGAACCGGGCTCGGATCTCTGCAGCCTGGTGCGAACCGGGCGCAGAATCACCGATTTGTGTCGCAATGGGGCTGATCTGGCGAGTAATTTTCTGGGATTCTGGGGATCTTACGAGGGGTTTGCGTTGAGGGAAGGATACTTTTCTGCGCGGAGTTTGCTCTTTTTCTGCGCGGAGTTTGCTCTTCTCTCCCCCCCCTCCTCTGTCTTAGTTAGTGCCTGATAGTGCGGGCAGCACCTCTGATTGGCTTCTCTGGTGCATCTTTTTTCGCTACGGCCACACAACGTGCATCTTCTTTGTCGTTTCCTGAATGACAAGGCAGGACCACGCCATTTTTTTTTTTGGAAATTTCCATAAACATCACTACTAACCGACTTTATCAGAGAAATACCACCGCTCTTTCCAAAATTCTAAGGATGCCATTAGAAAGCTCGAAACATCCTAGAAATACCATTACAGAGCAATTTTCCCATTTTCCCTCAAATAAACTACTGTGCTTGCCTTAGTATTTTCGTACGGACACATATGCCCCCTGCTTCGTGTGACATGGAGAAACTCCCAACCGATACCGATTCAGATCAATCCTCTTCTACCTTGTCTCCCTCCTAAGCGAGCCATGGAACCCTAGCCCCTGCGCCATCCCACCGTGGCCCGCAACCCCCACACTCGGCAGCCCATCCCACCGCCGCCAACCGCAACCCGCACCCTCCGCCGCCATATCTTGGCCCTCCGCTGCCATCTCTTGGCCATCCTGGCACCGCCGCCTGAGGAAGCAAAAGGAAGATGGATGTGCCTCTCCCTCCCGGGTCCCTATTGTGGTAAGTAACTTGAACTCGATCCAGTACCTAGCCTGGTAGCGCATTTGTAGTTATTATTTCCTCACTTGAACTCAATCTAGTACCTAGGTTGGTAGTGCATTTGGAGTCCTTATTTCCTCTTTTTGCTGTATAGGATTGATCCAAATAACGCGTTTAGAGTAGACATTAAAGTTGAAGCCTTTTGTTCGAAAGAACCGGATGGTAGGAAATTGTACACGAAGGGCAGAACAATTAATTGGGTCCTCGAATCCAATCGTTTCACCATGCAGTCGTTGATGGTGTCCTTATCTAGTGAGGTTTCCTAGGGTGAATCACAGACTCCCACTGTGTGGTTCTTTGACAGAAAAAAAAGGTGAGGATGTTAGGCTTGTGTCTGACTCTTAGGTTCTTGGTATGTTTGAAATGTACAGGGATGAGAGGCATTTTGAACTTATAGTAGCAGTGTTCGACCATGGCATAACACTGACATATGGTGGTGAGGCACAGTTGAACAACGATTCAGATAATCTTAGTCAAACCAATTTGAATGCTATGCGGACATACCCTTCCACCCCAAGTCAGCATGCACCTTGTCCTGCAAATGCAAGCCGAACTCCACAGTCTGAGAACTCTCAAGCAATTGGTAGTAAGAGCACTAACAACATTGAAGCCCAGCCACATGATCCATGTGATGATCCAGATGAGTACGTAGGTGTCAATGATGAGCACATGTATGATGTTCCTTTTAATGCGGCAGTACAGCAGAATGATATAACTGATGAGGCTAATGAGGTTGTTCCTGTTGAGGCTGAAATAACTGATGATGTTGACTGCGAGGTAGTCGTAGCATATGACCGTGAGAACCCTAACATACAGGAGAAGGCTATGTTTTTTGATATGGTTACCTTCAGGAAAGCGATTAGACACTCCGCTGTCAAGGCAGGTTTTGAGCTTGGTAATGTAAAGACTGACACTACAAGATTCATAGCGAAGTGTAAAGCTGAAAACTGTAACCGACGCATACATGCTTCTAGGCTCCCGGATGGGCGTACTATAATGGTATGCGGCCCTTCGTATACCTATTTTTGTGAATGACCTATTATCTGTTTGTGTTTCCCTTCTAACTTTGTTTGTGTTTTACCTTGTATAGATTAAGAAGCTTCCCTTTGTGCATGAGTGTTCAACTACCAAGCTTTTAGACGGCAAAATGGCTACTCAGGGCTGGGTTGCGGATAGACTCGAGGGCTGGTTGAAGGACAACCAACTGCTAGTGCTAAAGAAGCTCAAAGCAAGCTACAAGGAGATTATAGCATCAAGCTAAGGTATTCCAAGGCTTGGGTAGGCATGAGATTGGCTCTCGATCACATCCATGGTAAGTACAAAGAGAGCTTTCAGATGTTGTTCAATTTCAAAGCTGAGCTAGAGGAAAAGTCTCCTAGTAGTATAGTGGAGATTGATCTAAAGAAGCACGCCAATAAGATGTGTTTCCGTAGAGTCTTTGTTGCAATGAAGCAGTGTATAGATGGTTTTCTAGCTGGGTGTAGACCTTACATTGGAGTGGATTCAACTCACATCCATGGTAGGTACAAGGGCCAATTGACATCTGCTACATCTATAGATGGTCACAACTGGTTGTTCTATGTGGCTTATGCAGTGTTTGACTCAGAGACTACTAAAAACTAGGAATGGTTCATGAGGCAATTGCATAGAGCCATAGGTTCCCCGCCAGGGCTTGTCTTATCTAGTGATGCATGCAAGGGATTAGAGACTTCTGTTGCTACTGTTTTTCCAGAAGCTGAACATAGAGAATGCATGCGACACTTGTACTCAAACTTCATAAAAAAGTTCTATGGCCTAGTGTTTGTGGATAACTTGTACCCAGCTGCAAGGGCATACACTGAAGATAGGTTCAAGTTCCACATAGGAAACATATATGCAGCAAGCCCCGAAGCTATAAAGTACCTAGAGATACACCATCCGCATATCTGGTATAGGTGTGGATTCTCTGAGGCTAGCAAAGTGGATTATATCAACAACAATATTTCTGAAAGTTTCAACAAATAGATAAAGCCATTCAAAGGCTTGAATGTCGATGAGATTGTTGATAGTATCAGGGAAATAGTTATGACTAAGTTTAGCATCCAAAGAGTCATTGGCAGGAATTTGGAGACTTCCATCCTACCATCTGTGCTAAAGGATTTGAATGCTAAGATTAGGTTGTTAGGGAATGTCAATATCTCTAGAAGCGATGATCTTATTGCTGAAGTCACTTTGTTGGAGAATGAATCCAATCCAAGAAGGCGCACTGTAGACCTTAACAAACAAGAATGTTCTTGCAGACAGTGGCAGGTGTCTGGCAGGCCTTGTATGCATGCTATTGCTTTCATTTCCTACATGAGGGGATGTAAGATTGAGTTATATGTGCATGACTATTATTCTATTGTAAAATTCAGGGCAGCATATGCTGGTGTTATACCCCCTATGACTGATAAATCCACCTGGAAAAATGTGGATTTGGGATTCGCAGTACACCTACCTAAACAAAGGAAGCAAGCTAGTAGGCTAAGAAAGGTTTGGATTAGAGGATGTCTTTAGCCTGGCAGAAGAAGGGTGATGTGCAAAAGGTGCAAACAATTTGGACACTGGGAAGGGAATTGCAAGCTTCCACCTCCTGCTGAAGAAGAGGGTGCTACAGATGACAATCAAGAACCAAAAGAGAGAAATAGGTACTATCACTTGCAAGCTTCCACCTTTTGACCTTATTTCATTCTTGTTTTTATACTGTCACTTGTATTGTGTGCTTACACTTGTATTGCATACTATTTCAGGAAAAGAACATCCCCTAAGAAAGGTCCATCTGCAACTAGCAAAAAGACATCCCCTAAGAAGGGTCCATCTACAACTAGCAAAAAGATTGCTAAGAAGTCGAAGGATCCATCTACAGCTAGCAAAAATACATCCCCTAAGATGGGTCCATCAAAGAGGAAGAAGTTGTCAGACATGATTGTTTAGCTTTTTCCTGGTTATGTATGATGAAGTGTATGGTTAAGTGTTGAACCGTTTTATGTATGGTTAAGTATTGAACCTTTATCCTTTTTATTATTGTATGGTTAAGCGTCGAACCAGTTTATGTATGGTTAACTTCAACCTTTTATCATCTGAGTTATATGCCCTTTGTCTGCCCTGTTTCCAGAACCATGCAGTCAAATTGTTGTTGTAATGATCATCCGAGTTACATGCCCTTTGTTTGTTGGCTTGCATTCTGTTTGCTTTATCTCGGTCCATTTATCTCTGCTTGCATTCTATTGGCTTAAATATGCACTAAGTGGAGATAGTGCATGTTGTTTTACAGGTTTCAGATGGGTACATCAAATATGTGTCAATTTATCTCTACTTGCATTCTGATGGCAAGTATCCAAAATGGAATAGAACAAGATAGTAAGCTTAAACTGGAACATAACAAGTATCCACACTCAATTTCCTTCCCAGCCAGTTCCTTCTAGATGACACACTGGAACAAAATCAACAGAACAAGAACAAAATGAAACAGAATAGCAGATTGTACATACAAGTAACATCAATCATTCGTCATTTCATTCTAGAATAGCAGATTGTACATACAAGTAAACAAAACATGCATATTACAATGCAAGCATGTAACTCTACTAGCTTATTATCACAACCCCTTCTATACTCCTTGAAATCTTCAATGACAGCAGTCATCTGAGCATTATGCTTCTTCATTTCACACACAACTTGAACCAGCTCGTAATTCTGCTCCTTCATTTCACAGAGAATTGCTTCTTGTTGTAAATTGTGCTCCTTCAGCTGGCACAAAACACTACTCAACCTATCCTTTTCTACCACAAAAGACTGCTATCCATCCAAAGCTTCATTCTCCATAGAAATTGCGCACATCTCTTTCAAGTATTGCTCATAAACACACTCCCACATGAAAAATGAACACTCAGGATCATTATGCATAAATAAATGAGTTACAGCCATCGCAAATAGGAAGAACACAAATAGGAGACTTTATACCGCCGATCTGAAATAAATAAAATAGGTGAAGAACACTAGATACCTTCACATGAATACACCCAAGATCATTGTACTTACTAGAATATTGTTCTTGCACTTGTAAAAAATTCTCCCTGGATTCGAGACTATTGCTACGCAAATTGATTACGGGAATCTTGCAGGATGGGCACACGACGAGTGGAAGCTCTTTGCCTTCCTTATTACTGGAGCTTGAGAATGATGACTTCATAGAACTCCCTACTACCTTGCGCATTGCTATAGCTTGAGAAGGATGGGAACTGGAGGAAAAGGATGGGAACTGGAGGAGAAGAATGCGAATAGGAGGAGGACGCGGGCGCGGAGGGTGGAGCCGTCGGGATGGCGCAGGCGGCCAGAACTAGGGTTCCAAGCCAGCGCGGAGGGTGGAGCCGTCGGAATGGCGTAGGCGGCTGGAACTAGGGTTCCAAGCCAGCGCAGGGATGAAGGGGATGGAAGGGGATCGAGTAGGTGGGAATGGATCGATATCGATCTGGATCGGATCTAATCTGGGAGCTATGTCACGCGAAGCAAGGGCATATATGTCCATACGAAAATACCAAGGCAATCACAGTGGTTTGTTTGAGGGAAAATGGGAAAAAGGCTCCGTAATGGTATTTCTAGGATGTTCCGAGCTTTCCAGTGGCATCCTTAGAATTTTGAAATGAGCGGTGGCATTTCTCTGATAAGGTCGGTTAGCAGTGGCGTTTATCGAAATTTCCTTCTTTTTTTTGAAGATTAGACCACGACATTTGAAGGAAAAAGATATTATATTCTCGTTTTGTATGTGGTTTACTTTTCTAAATGGATAATGAATCCCACGACGTACATCCTTGTGTTAACTATTTTGATAGATTATGCATTATCATGGCTCCAAGATAAATACAAAATGTAAGGGTTTATCTTCGTACGATATGGAGTCATGGAGTTTTTGGCGTATTTGGCACTGTTGGCGTGTGGATTAACAAAAAAATAGTCCTTTCTCCGAATCAATTGCAAAAGTGGCACCACAGACAAGTGAGGATGGGCTATTTTTATTAATTCACATGCCAACAGTGCCAAATGCGTCAAAAACTCAGAGTCATGTGTTGCATGCTACAAACTCTAGGTGTTATATGATTAAATAATAATACATTACCATTCAAAAAATAGTAGCGCTATACGGAGATAAACTATTGTTAAAAAGAGGTATGTTGACGAGGATCTAATAATCCTCATTTAGAGTTTACAACGACAAGAGAAGATTGCGACCACTTTATGGTCGTAAAGTCTTTCTTGACCACCTTATAGTCGTAAGATCTGCTACAACCATCTTACGGTTGTAAGGTTTGCTATGACTAGGTCAACTACAACCACCCTATGGTCGATAAAAACCCACAGACATGTGGACCTAATCGACTAAGGACTTTGTACATTGCTTTCATTAACGCATGGTAGTTAATACACGTGTTGTTTGTCTCTGACATAACCGCACATAGTTATCTTTATCTCTGGCATAACCACATGACAAGCGCACAGGAGAGTGTCACTATGATAATAACCGCTGCCAATATGCACAATTGGCCAACCGTCAAGACGTCTCCTGACGCACCGCAACTACCACCCCTTCAAGAACTATATAAAAGGGTGACGCCGGTGGATAAAAGAGGGTGAAAAGAGAAAAGGCGATGAATTGATCAATTTAGAAGCCATTAGTCTTAGTTTTAGTGGTTGGTTTATTTCACTCTGTAAACATATTCAATATAAGAACACAGGAGTATGATTGTTATTCTCTTCGTAGAAGGCTTGAACTTGTCTAAAAAACTATTGTCTTCTCTTGCATGATCTCGATTATAGTGTCACCAGCTTTTATTTCATAAGATCGATAATAAAACATCGACACATGTAATATTTAACCAAATTTTTTTAGTAAAATTACTACTATTAATTAACAACTCAACGTGCTTAGGACAAACTAGCAACCAAGCATGTATGCATATGGTTTTTTTTACGGAACCTGATTATTGATGGCTTGTTATACTATTATAAAATTTGTTCTGGAGCCATATTTGAATTATCTACAAAGTCGTGTTTTCTTTATACATATCACTCGATATCCAATACTTTATAATGTAGTGAGTTGAAAGGATGATACAACAGCAAATATACTATGATCGGATCCTTTACATATTTCTTTTCAGAGACCTATCATTGGGCCTAAGCTACATGCTTGGAATGAGTTACTTCTGAGAATCGCTAATTTAGTATTGAATTCTCAAAAAGATGTTTTCCTTTGGTATCTCAAAAGAGAGGTGGTATTAACTAAAGATAACCTGTTTAAAAGAAATTGGAGGGGAAGCAAAAAATGTTGTTTTTGTATTAAAGAGAAAATAATTCATCATCTTTTTATTGATTGCCCTTTGCACGTCTTGCATGGTGGGCTGCTCAATGTGCATTTAATTTACCCCCTCCTGCGAGTATAGCACATATGTTTAGGAATTGGTTAGCCGGTATTCCAAAAATTTAAAGTCACAACTCTTGGTAGGAGTTAGTGCCTTATATTGGTCTATCTAATTATGTCGGAATGATGTTGTGTTTGACGAAAAAGACTATCATTAATCCTTTGCAGGTTATCATTTCGAGTGGGCATTGGCTAAGTGCTTGAGCAACTTTATAGAAATTGTCTCAGAAGGAGGCAATGCTAGCTGGAAGCGTCATATTAGAGTATGTGGCGAAGCAAATCCTAAGCTTTCATGGGTGGCGGTTTAGTCCTAGAATTTGTAATGATTGACTTTAATTTCCAAGCATCTTATGGCTGTAAGGCTTCTAGCCACTGTCTTTGGTCATTGTGGTATTTTGCTTCTTAATAAATTAGGTTGTGTGCGTCCTTGATGCAGAGGATAGGAGAGATTTATCTCTTCCATTATCTAAAAAAATATATCACTCGATAGGAAATACTTAGCGATTTTTTCAATTTTGACATGAGGATTTATACCTATAAAATAATAGCCCTCTAGTAGGTACAAAATAAAAAAAAAGTAACGAAAAGATAAAACCATACTCCTGGTGAGTGATGATTTCTGTGTCGGGTAAAATACGGTTATCTCTTCTTGTTGGGTAAAATCCTTTGGGACGCGAAGGCTCACTCCCCTTTGTAAAAGGAAAGGGCCGACCAATTAGTGCACCCTCTCACATCCACTGCAGCATTTCACTCTGCGGCAGCGTGTGTGTACTCACATCGCACCACAGCGGAATCGATGGATTACTGCACCACCTCCGCAGAAGATCCCGGCTTGGGATTCGACGAGCGAGCAAAGCAGGAGTGGGATCCAGACAGCTGCAGCCGGTACGCAAATCCGGGAGCAACCGGTTCCCCTCGGCCTCGGACGATCACATCCGTCCGTTCCCGATCGGACGCGCCGGATCGCTCCACTGGTGGCGCGAACGGGCGCGATTCCGCCAGTTCGTTACGAGCCGTTAGGCATTTTGCTCGTACACCCCTGCACGATTCTCTTATTCCACGAGCGCCCCTGAGAGAGAGAGAGAGGGGAGTGAAGCCAGAGCAGAGCAGACGACACCAAGTCAGTAGTAAGTCACCAACCATGCCTGCATCATGATGGGTCGAGTGGTTCACCAACTTGACAACAACGCCGTGCATTGAAGCCGCGTCGCTGTCGCGGATGATCAGTTGCTTGCCCTGCTACTGCGTGCAGACACTCGTATGAATTCCTTCATGTTATCTGTCAGGTTCATTAAGTCGATCGTGTTATCTCTTATCAGCGGCTACTAATCAAGGGCCCTTCAAAAAAAAAATACTATACCGTTGCAATGGTATAGTTTCTGATCGTCCGATCAACCTCCCTAAAAAAATGATAAGGTTGTGTCTTCCCTAAAAAACCATAAGATTGTGTCTCATTCGCATCACTCTCTCTCATTTCTCTAGTCTCTCTCGTATTCCTCCATCCTCCCTCTCTGCCGCATTCGGCCGAGAAATGCAACCGGCGACCAGATGGAGGCAAGCGGCCACCCCTCCTTCTTCACTTCCAACACCGCCACTTGACCCCCTCCTTCAATCTGCGCTTTGGTTTGGCTTCGGTGGTCTGCGATGCTTCACCTCCACTCTGGATCTGCTGACGGCGGCGGTATAAGAATCGAGATGGCCGGATCCGGCGGTGGCGTGGCGACAGAGCTGGGAAGAGAGAGAGAGAGAGAGAGAGAGAGAGAGAGAGAGAGATGGATGCTTGAAATGGAGCTCAATCGTGGATTATACCAAATGGATAGAAATAATGGGCTAGGAATGTGGGATCCAGATAGTCAGAAGCCGATCGCAAATCCGGAGCGGTAGGTTCCTCGACCTCGAGCGATCACATCCGTCTGTTCCCGACGGACGCGGGGATCGCTCATTGGTGGTGCGAACGGCGTGATTGCGCCATCAATTCTGAGCCGTTAGGCATTTTGCTCAGACACCCTCGCACGATTCTCTTATTCCACAAGCACCCCGAGAGAGAGAGGAGAAGCCGTGAGCAGAGCGATTTACACCAAGTCGGTAGTAAGTCACCAACCATGCTCGTGATCATGATGGGTTGAGTGGTTCACCAACTTGACAACAACGCCGCGCATTGAAGCCGCGTCATTGTCGGGGATGGTCTTTGTTTGCCTGGCTGCTGCGTGCGTAACACTCGTATGAATTCCTTCATGTTATCTGTCAGTTCATTAAGTCGATCGTGTTATCTCTTATCAGCGGCTACTAATCAAGGGCCCTTAAAAAAATACTATATCGTTGCAATGGTATAGTTTCTGGTCGTCCGATCAACCTCCCTAGAAAAATGATAAGGTTGTGTCTTCCCCAAAAAAAAACCATAAGATTGTGTCTCATTCGCATCAATCTCTCTCATTTCTCTAGTCTCTCTCGTATTCCTCCATCCTCCCTCTCTGCCGCATTCGGCCGAGAAAT